>VZTE01001004.1:173127-221856 GCA_013397775.1 Eulacestoma nigropectus | reverse complement strand
CCTCTCCTCTCCGACCCTCTCCTCTCCGACCCTCTCCAACCCTCTCCTCTCCGACCCTCTCCAACCCTCTCCTCTCCGACCCTCTCCTCTCTGACCCTCTCCGACCCTCTCCGCCGTCAGGGTTCGGACTCCATCTGCTGTAATAAAAGTGGAATTTCTGCAGCTTGCACCGAGCTCCCTGTGCTGGGGGAATACGCAGCACAGAGCAGGAGGAAACTAGAGCAGGCAGGGATGAACTGGGCTGTGGATGCAGCCTTGGGAGCCCGGGTATTTCCCAGGAAGACTGAAACCCCCCCTCAGCTTGATTAGAAAGGGTGCCTGGAGCGCTCTAACTCAGCAGCAAGAGGACAGAGACCACTCGGGTTGGTCCTTCCAGCACCACCCATGTGTGTCAGGGCATTTTGCAGCACCCCTGTGACAGATGAACATTTTCTGTGCAGATGCCCGGTGCCCGGTACTGTGGGGCAGAGCAGCTGGCACCCCAGTGTGCTGCCTGGGAGTGTCCCATCAGGGATGCAGGTCTGTGGGTCCTGCGTGCACGGTGGAGGCTGCACTGGAGCATGCACAGGGCAGGGCTGCAGGGCTTTAGCAGCAAAAAGCTGCTGTCTCTTTTCCCAGAACTCTGCCCGGGGAAATTAGGGGCCATGTCTCCAGATGGGACAGGCCTGCTCCTCTGCCCACATCCCATGGCTCTGTCCCTCCCTGTCCATGCCCCTCACACCCTGCGTGCCAGGAGTCTGTAGCCAGTTGTGTTTCCTGCAGAGAGAGGGGAGACAGAGCTGGATGTGGCTCTGATGCCCCGTCTGCCTCCCTTCTCCCTGCTTCCTGGGGCTGCCTGCTCCCAGCTCCACCGGCAGGGACATGTGGGCAGCTCCTGCCCATTTATGTGTGAGGAAAGAGAAAATCCAGACTGGTGATTTTCTCTGAGGGGCTGAGCACAGATCAATCTCACTCTGCGCTCTGAAGCCTAAAGGACACCTTGAAAACTTCTTTTGTCAGGAAAGAAGCTGATTCCTCGCTCCCTGAGGCTCCTTGGGGACTTCCCAACAGATTTACAGCATCTGAGAGAGCATCGTCCTTATGGCCCCTTCCCCTGGCACTCATTGGCAGTGTAAGCCCATGGCTGCCACCAAGCCTGGGCAGGGGATCCCCGGGCTGGGCTGGCGTGCAGGGAGCACCATTGTCATGGATCTGTTTTTCACTGGGTCGTTGCAGTCTCTGCTTTCTGTGGCCCCTGCCCAAGGGACCTCATATCCCCAGACTGGGAACGTGCCCAGGGAGAGTTTCATTCCAGTCCTCCAGGTCCTGGCAGAGGCAGCTGGGTCCTGGGTGCTCTCCCCCTCTTTGGCTCGACACCCAGGATGAAGCCCGCAGGTGGCTGCAGGAGCTGGGAGAACTTTGCAGGTCAGGGCATTGCAGCATCCTCTCAGCTGGGGCCAGACCCCCACAATGGGTGGATTCAGGAGGCTTCCAAGAAACAGAAGTGTCCCTTTCCTCCCCTTCTACTGCGGCAGCTCCCTCCATCCCTCTTGGCTCCTCCAGCTCCCAACCCTGGCTGTGTCCAGCAGAGTGGGCAGAAATCCTCATACAGAGGGGGAGCAGAGTCTGGGAGAAGGGGGAAGGACTCAGCAGACATCTCCCAGCCCCCTCAACCCATTGCCTCCCCCTCAGCTGCTTCTGGCAGCCCCAAATTAGGGATGAAAGGTTAATGGGACAAATCTTCATGGAGGTGACAAGCAGCACTTGGGCTTCTCCAAAACAGCCACGACAGCCGCTTGCCCCCTACCCTATGGCAAACATAGGTCACCCCAGCCCTTACTTTGCTCCAAGTGGGAGAGCTCGCCACAGGCATGGGAATGTCCCCATGTCCCATCAGCTCCAGGCAGGGGCCCTCGCTTTGATACTGTAATTTAGCAACACGAAAACAGTTGCATTCTGAAATTAAACATACAAGGAGCTGTCCTTAAGCTGGGGGAATTATTTCCACATCATTTCAAATTTTCTGCTCTATTAATTTCCCTCTAGTCTGTCATTTTCTTCATTTGTTCCACAGCTCCTGGGGTTCAGCAGAGCCAGCACTAGGCATGATGCTTAGTCCCTTCTCCTCAGGCTAAATCATGGTGGCTGGCTGGGCTCTCTGTTTCCCTGGAAGCTCAGCTAAGTCCTGGATTTGCAGTGCTGCCTTGGGATAATGGATGCTCCTCTAGCTCAGCATCAGCTCCAGTCCTTCAAAAGGCACAGAGACATGGCACTGCTTCGGTGCCTGCCTGCACCAGGAACCCCCAGCAGTGCGTCCCCTCACAGCGGCTTTGCTTCAGGCTGGAGGGTGCTGAGATAGCCTGGATTGGGATGCCTGGCCTTCCCACAGGGATGCTGGCACTGCTGAGAGCTGCTGCCATCTCTTGTCCTCCCTAATATTTGGTCTGGTGGCACAGAGAGCTGGTGGTGGCAGGGGGATGCAGCCTGCAGGGAGCAATTGTGTTCACAGGATCATGGAATTGTTAATGTTGGAAAAGCCCTCTAAGATCATCGACTCCAACCATTCCCCCAACACTGCCATGTTCTCCACTAACCCATGTCCCCCAGTGCCACATCCACATGGTTTTTGAACAGTTGCAGAGATTGTGACTCCACCACTGCCCTGGGCAGCCTGTACCAATACCTGACCAACCTTTCAGTGAAGAAATTTTCCCAGTATCCTACCTAAACCTCCCCTGGTGCAACTTGAGGCCGTTTCCCCTTGTCCTGTCACTTGTGATTTGGATGTTCTTGGATTCCTGCATGTTCAGCTGGGCACAAGGCAGAGCGCCCTGAAACCAAACTCCTTTGCCTCAGCCCATCCCAGCTCTGGTCCCAGGGCAGTTCAGGAGCACAGCTCCACATTTCACCTCTCTCCTTAGCCTTGGCGCTCACATACAACCATTGAACATCACATGTTTGCTTGACAGCGTAAGCCCTTAAAAATGAGAATCAGTCTGAAAGAGTTTGATTTCAGCTCTTGCATTGCATCCAAGCTCCAGCCCCTGGTCTGATTTATAAGATCTCCTTGGCAATCAAAAGGTACCCTGGCTTCTCACCTCTGCCTGCACTCTGGCCCAGGATGGCAGCCTGCAGCAGCCCAGGGCCCTGTCACCATCACTGTCTGCTCTGGCCATGTCCCAGCTACATTCAAGGGCTTCTCTGGAGAGTGAGGAGGTCCCAGCTGCTCTGCAAAGGGCCATAGCACTGAGGTTTGGGAACCAGAAACGTTCTGGAGGCATTGCAATCAGAGGATGGTGCTGCAGCGATATGTGTGTGGTATCCCACTGGGATGCAGCCCAAAATCCTCCATTTGGGGCACCACACCTTCCCACCACTCAGGAAGCACAAGGTAGGCTGCAGCAGGAGGAGTTTGCTGTCCTGTGTCACTGACCTGGGTATCACAGGGAGCTTGTTACTGGTAGTCCATCTTCTTCCTATGTGTGTTTATTTATCCAGCCACTGATTAGCCTGGAAGGGGTGAGCACTGAGGGGGTTTCTGGCTGTGTTTGGATGCTGCACTCTGCTCACACCCTACAGAGATCCTTCCATAGTGACCCCACAGAGTCAGAGACAATGAAGTGCCTCACACATTGACATTTTCATCCTTCTGCCCCACTTCTATGCTGCTCTGCCCAGGTGATCCCAAATGATAACTTCTGCTCTTCAACAGCAACGTGCCTTTAACAGCCACTGCAGTACTGACACTGCACTGCCTTTCCACCAACATCCAGCAGCCGAGGTATGGGCGCTGACAGGACTGGGCTTGGCTGCTTCAGCCTGGTGAAGCTGTTGTGTAGAAAGTAAAGGAATGTATTTCTGCTCATGTTCTTATGGGATCAGAGAGTGACCAGTTTCAGCTTTTTTAATTTCAGTGAGAGGCTGAATAATACCACACCTGCCCTGCAGCCTCTGTGTTAATAGTGAACGGTGTCTGGAGAGCAGTGAGCACGGAGAGCCCTTTGCCTTTCCATGGGGTGATATCTGTGTCAGAGCTGAGGGTGGTCATGGGGGATGTTCAGCACATGTAAACCTTCTTCAACGTTGTCTCCAGGTGCTGCCCTGGAGCTGGTCTCTTCCAAATGTTGCTCAGAAGAATGTTTTTGGAAACCTCTCCTGAGTGCCCAGACTCCCTGGGCACCCAGAGGAGAGCAGTGAGGCAGAGGCAGGTCAGATGCCTATCCTCAAGTGGCTCTTGCCTCCTGTCAAAGGAACATGACCCCAGAAGGTTGTTCCTATAACCTGCCCTCAGACTGGTCCCAGGGCTGGAGTAGGGTTCCCACCCAGTACCCCCCACGACTCACACTCTTAGTAGGAGACATACCGAATTTCATATGCTGGTATGTGGAGTAACAATTCCCACTCCCCAAGGTATTTTCTGGGCACCTGGCAGTGGGGCTGTCGCTACTCTTTGCCCCTCCACCCCATCTATTGTGTCCTGTCAATGCAGGTGTTACACCTGGAGCTAAAGCTGGTGACAGCCAGGCAGAGTGGCTGGAGCAGAGCTGGGGAGCAGGTGACCTGTGCTCCCGCTCAGCAGCAGCCTGCTCCTCACCTGCCCCAGGGGCTCAGCTGGGCTGGGGGTCTTTGATCCCAATGCCAGTTGTTGCAAGTCCCACCTGCCTCCTGGGGCCTGGGGCTGGCTGTCCAGCCCTGTCCCCTCTGTGCCCTTGCTCATTCCTGCCATCTCAGAGCTGCCCACGCCGGCTCCTGGCTCCAGTGCTCGGATCCTTCCTGCCCTCATGGTTCAAAGTGACTCTTGAAGACCTCTTGTTTCAGGATTAGGGTGGGGGCCGCCTGGGCTCTACCCTGTGCTGCAGGTGAGCCCTGGATGCTCTTCAGCATCAGGGGCTGCATTAATTCCCCTCCTCCCCAGTCTTTTTGCATTTACTTCCCCACAGTGGTCCCTCATTAGCATCCCACTGCTGTCCTCCAGCTGCTCTCCCTGTTTACACCATTTCCAAGACTATGGTAGGACTTTATGAATCATTTATCTTAAGCAGCAATTATTGTACAAACAAGTCATAAATACTGTGTCGATCAGCCTGCTCTGAACACCCAAGACAAAGAGAGAAGCATAAACATCGCAGGAGATGAACTGAGAGAGGATTGTCCCAATTACAGGAGCCCCCTCATCCTCTCCCCACTCCCAAAAGCAATTTCAGGGATGCCTGGGGTACCTGGGCTGAGAAGGACTCCAAGGATTTTAACCAAGGGCAGAAGGCAGGAACAGTCTGGATGGAACAGGGCAGCAATAAATAGGCAAAGTGCCCATCCCAGATATTAGAAATTAGGATGTTAGGTATTAGGATAGATATTAGGATATTAGGACTAGATATTGGGAAGGAATTGTTCCCTGGGAGGGTGGAGAGGCCCCAGCACAGGGTGCCCAGAGAAGTTGTGGCTGCCCCATCCCTGGAAGTGTCCAAGGCCGGGCTGAATGGGGCTTGGAGCAGCCTGGGACAGTGGAAGGTGTCCCTGCCCACGGCAGGGGGTGGAATGAGATGATCTTTAAGGTCCTTTCTAATCCAAACCATTCTGGAATTCTATGATTGGTCCTGTAGCCCAGGGCACGCAGCTGACCATGATGTCATGCCATATACAAACACAATATATATTATATTATATTAGTTTCGTTTATATTAGTTTATATAATATATAAATATCAATGGCATCTATATCTATATACATATATTGTGGCATTTTTGCAGGGCACCACAGGCGAAGGGCCAGCAGTGGATGCTCCAGAGGAGTGTCAGGCAGCCTCCTCCTAAACATCCCCACCTGCCTTCTGCAGTGGTGACTGAGCCTCAGGAGTCTGCGAGACACCTTTCACTGCCCCAGCTGAGCAGCTCCTGCAGCATCATCTCAGGGAGAGGACTCCTGTGCCTGGATGGGTCCCTGCAAGGGCAAGGGGCATTGGAGACTTCAGAAGTTTCTGGGCAGGACCTGAGGAGGGAAGTGCTCCAGCATGGTGTATTCCAGGGAATCTTGCAGGAAGCAGAAATGCCAAGCTGTGTGTGAAAGGAGGCTTTTATGCAGGAGGGTAAACAACACAACTCTCAGCATCTGGTCAGTGGGGAAAACTTCAAAGCTGGAAACAAAGCCAATTCCGTCACAGCTGCAAGTCCTGCCAGGATAAATGGTGTTTGCACAACCTCAGTTGCTGCAGGTACTTTGTGATAAAATATACAAGATTTCCTGGTGACAACTGCCAGGGCATCATTGCTCTGCCCCACCCAGCACCTGCCAGGCACAACCCGATCCAAGCCCTGGGAGAGCACCTGAGTGGCCTAAACCATCTCTGGGAGCAGTGAGCGCCCTGTGGGGAGGGCACCCTAAGTCAGGCTGGCTTAGGCTTTGCTGGGAGTTGGACCAGTTGCCAGGAGATGGGCCAGCCCTTAGGACTGATCAGCCTTGTCCTGACCATGTTGAAGGAACTAAGGAGTGCATGAAAATCATAGAATCATGGAGTTACTAAGGCTGGAAAAAGCATTTAAGATCAAGTCCAGCCATCAACCCAGAACCACCACGATGTTCACCACTGAACCTCAAGTCTCACATCCACACATTTTTTGAACTCTTTCAGGCATGGTGAGACCACCACTGCCCTGGGCAGCCTGTTCCAATGCTTTACAACCCTTTCTGTGAAAAAATTTTCCCTTATATCCAGTCTAAACCTCCCCTGGCACAGCTTGAGGCCGTTTCCTTTCATCCTGTCCCTTGCTCCCTGGGAGCAGAGCCCAACCCTGTCCTGGCCCTAGCCTCCCGACTGGGAGTTGTAGAGAATGAAAAGGTCCCTCCTGCGCCTCCTTTTCTCCAGCTGTGGTGCAGGGGCCGGGTTCAAACAGGTGAAGCAGCGCCGTGCAAGGCAAGGAGTGAGGAGCGCTGCCTCCCTTCCGAGGAACAGATGTGGGGCTGGGAGCGCTGAACGCCCGGAGAAAGGCTGGCGCCAGGGCCAGGGGAAGCGAAGGCCACAGGGATGAGGGATGCGGGTGTGTCTCGCCGAGCCCCGGTGCCGTGCGAGCAGCCCGTGCGTGCGGCAGGGCGGCTCCGGGGCTCAGCCGAGCTGAAAGCAGCAGCATCCCCCAGCCCGGCCCCGGCACACGCTGGCCTCTCCCTGCAGCCCCCTCGGGGAGCGGCCCCCCTCGCAGGGACCTCGCTGAGGCTGAGGGTGTGGTTTGCAGCGCTCAGAGTCACCGGAAAGCTTTTTTAGTGACTCCTTCAAAGCCGGCGTGTGCGAGGCTGGGGTCACCGCGAGGCCGCTCCCCAGCGCTTCTCCGAAAGCTCTTCTCCCAAACATACAGAGCTGTTTTCAAACGCATTGAAATGAATCACCTCTACTCCACAGACAAACTTTTCTCCTCCTCATTCTCCTTTGAAGAGGCTCACAACATGTTGGACTTATCAAGACTAATTTTAGAGAAAAACAGGGAAAAAATATGCAAACTACAGACTCAGGCCCCTGAAGACTAAAGCACTAAGAGCTCTTCTGAGGAGTGCAGATGCAGCGAGGCTGCCTTATCTCGGAGTCAGCGCTGAAGTGGAGAGCCACGTAACGAGGGACTATTTCCCATCTGCTGCATAAATCTAAAGTTACTTCAGGCAGAATGAGGAATCAGAAGATACTTCAAAGGCATTTGAGCTCTGTATCTGTGTCAAACCGCAGCTCTAAGCACTCTGTGTTGCCCTCCTATTAAAGATGAACTTTTGTACTCTGTTAGACATCTTAAAAAGCATAAAACATAAGTTCATTTGCTTTTCAAGTACTCCCATCCCCACTCCCCGCTCAGCTCCCTTGCAAAACAGGGTATTTGTGAACAAACAGCCCAGGTTTTGCTGCAGAGGTTTCATCTTGCCTGGCAGCACGGGAGGGGTCGGCTGGGTGAGCTGCAGTTTTCCAGCACCGAGGGGAACTGTCATCGTGCTGTTAGTGCACAATGGGACCAAGCACTGCTTCCCACAGACATGTCCTCAGCATCCTCTGGGCTGGAATTGTTGTGCCAGGGGAGATGCAGCTCTGCCCTGTCAGAGATGGGGGGGGTTGCTCAGGAGGAGAGCAAACAAGGCTGACTGTCAAGATAACCCTTTTCCTTGTGGAATTTGTGGCTTTATCAGCGTTTTTTGCAGAATGAGATGAAATGTGAAGGGTTTTCAGCTGTGAAAATTAATTGCTTCATTCTAAGCTGGCACTAAGCCCCATGGCCTCGGGTCCTCAGGGGATGCCGTGGCATCCCCATGCAGGTCAGTGACCACGTTGCTCCACAGGACTCCACAAACACTGTGGGAGATGCTGGCTGGGCAATGGGAAAGGGAGAAGAGCACAAAAGGCCCTTAAGTGGAATCAATTTATGGCACCGAAACAAAAAAAAAAGGGCTTTGCTGTTTCTGCAATCCACTGTGCGTTAGCCAGCAGCTCAGCTGCCAGGGTCCTGCGCTCTTTACAGGGTGTTTCCTGACAGGGCTGTGGGTCTGTTGCTTTAATGAGCCCCAGCCTTGTTACTGATGGGTTAGCAGGGAGGGACCATGGTCCCAAAGAGATGGGAAGGGTGGGAGAGACAAGGCCAAGCAAAGCCTTCAAAACCTCCAGAATCTGAAGGGAGTATTTGTCAGGGGCAGTGGGGAGGAAGAGTGTGAGAAGAGAAGGAGAAAGTGTTAGGAAAAAATAGAAGAAGGCATGGGCAGGGCGTTGTACAGCGAGATCAGAGGAGGGCAGCACAGTGGGAGTAATTAGGGGTTTGTGATTCAGGTGCGAGGCAAAAGGAGGGGAATGTCCACAGGGGTTGGGGGAACAGAGAAGAAGGAGAATTCAGAGCCTGGCAGCAGATGGGCAGGAGGGGGTGAGTGCAAAGGCAGGAAGGGAACAGCCAGAGGAGCAGCAAAGGAAGACACAGGTACAGCAGGCTTGAAAATGGCTGTGACAGTGAATTTCTGCCTTAGAGAAGGTGAAGTGCCTGGCAAAGCCTGCAGAGATGAGATGGGGAATTGGATAAAGCAAACCAGGGGTCAGGGGCACAGCCAGACAGCAACATCCCTGTTTAGGAGAGCAGAGAGGCTGAGTGGGGATGAGGTACAGCTGACAGAAGGGATGGGAAGCAGGAGCACAAAGATACAGGATTTCAAATTAGGAATTAAAGTAACATTCCCAACCATATCTTAAAAGGTTCACGTGAGTGCACAAAGTCAGAGATGGAGGCAGGACTAGGACAGGTTTGTACAGGCCACTGGGGATGCCCAAATTTGGGAGCATCTCCTGTGCCACTCTGGCACCTTGTCCTGGGCAGCTCAGGGTCTGTGAGCATGGCTGGGACAGGAAGAATATTTCTTGCCTATGTCCCAGTGGGTGGACCCTGGCCCCAGGGGAGATCAGGGTCCATAAAGAACGTTCTTGAGGGATCTCTTCCAGCCTGTGAAAAGTTGTCCTGTGCCATCAGCAGCTCAGCTCAGATCAGATCCCTCTCATGTGGAGTCCTGCAAATGTCTTTGCCAGTCTGGGGACGTGCCAGTGCACCCCAGTGTCACGTGGAGGGGAGTGGAGGCTCTGTCAGTTTGGCAAGCTCCATCAAACCCAAGGCAGAAGAAATCAGCCCTTCTCTCCTGTTAGCAGTTTACAGTCTCTTCTCTAATTTTCATTATCTGCAGCAAAGGAGCAATTCAGGAAATCAATTTTCCAGCAAACTCAGTGGCTGGATTTGGCTGGACTGCTGCCTGCTCACGCTATGTGTTTTCCCAGTCCCTTTCCAGCTCACGGTGGGGCACTGAGGAGGCTGTGGCTGCCTGCCCAACCTGTCCCTCACGCAGCAGTTGAATGCAGGACCAGCATGGAGCCAACAGGCTCTGCCTGGGCTGGGCCTGGTGCTGCACGCTGCAGGTGGCCACAGCAGCACAGCTCTTGGCAGGACAGGGACCCCCAGAGCCAGCACGCCACCTTTGGCAAATCTGTCCTCCAGAAACGCATCCCTTCCCGATTCCAGCTGCCAGCCCTTCATCATCCCACCCGTGGCAGGACTGCACAGATCTCCAAAGCATCCCTCTCCCTCAGCCTATCTTCCCATCCCTTCCATCTCTCTTCGTGTACCTGGTCTGCCTCTCCCACCATCCCACTTCTCTCCTTTGGCCCTGTTTCTGTTGTAAGAAATCAGTTTTTGGTGCCAAGGCCAGAACTGCCTGTGCTGTTCAGCTCACTGGAGCTGTAGCAAAGTTTCCTTGTTGCTCCCAATATTTTACTTCATTAATTTCCCTTTCCCTTTGCTACTGGACAGTTTCAAGGTACAATCAGGGAGCTTCATGTAGCTGCAAGATTCTTTCTGTGTGCCACTAGTGTGGAGCCCGTTATTGTGTTCAGCTTGGGTTTCCTTTCCATCTGAATGACTTTGTGTCTGGGGCATGGAATCAGGGCCATTTTATCTCCCTGCTAATTATTATTTTGCCTTTCTTTGCAGCTTTTCATATTCCCTTTCAGATCCAAACAGTCTCGATAGATTTGCATTGCTGCCTCAGCTTTCACCATCTCCTTTGGTTGTTACAAACATACTACCAAGACTGGGACTCTGCCAGAATTCCTGGGTCTGATGGTGAGCACTTCCATCATGACATCTCATCCCCTTCTGGTTTTCTCTCCTTTGAGCTCGTTATCAGTCCACAGGGCTGGCCCATGGCCCCTTAGCACAGGAGCCTCTTCTGAGGTACCTTGGCACAGCCTTTGAGATCCAAGGACATGGTGCTGCCCATATAGTCCTTCTCCATGTTCCTTTTCACCACTTCAAAGATATCTCTGAGAGACCTGACTCCCCTCTACAGCAAATCTCAGGCACTTTCTTAATAAATTCTGTTTATCAAGGTGTCTGTTCTGTTCCTCACTGCAGTTGCCCCAGTTGCTCGGTGTGACACTGAGACCCACCGGCCATGTGCTTGTGGCCACAGAGATTTTTGTATGGTTCAGTGTCACATGTGTCACCTTCCACACCCATTTGAGGTTACACATTGGAGCTTGTAGCTGATTTGATTCTTCTAGAATTCTTGTCTGAGTCCCACATAGTCCTGGCTGTTTGGGACTCTTCAGGCACATTTTTCTCCAACACCTCCTCTGACACCTCTCTGAGGCAGTTTCTCATGTTTATCCCCAAGAAAAGTCCTTGTGGTGCAGGAATCTCCTTGATCAGAGGTGTTCAGAATGGTTTAATTTTATTTTTCCGTGGAGCCATCGGCTCCTGCTGTCCTCCTTTAATAGAATGTCACCAAGGAGAGGTGACACTCCTGACCACCTGACATCCTAATGTGTGGGGGGAGGTGCATTCTTAGCCTTTCAGCTGCTAACAAGTTGCTCTTAAAAATATTTAATCCCATTCACAATGGTTTGACACTTAATTTGCTCAGGTCTAGGCACAATTTTCTCCTCTGCATTTGGACATTACTTTCTTTTAATTTCTGTGAAACTGGTTCACTTTGCAGTTTAACCATGGTAGATATTTCAAACCTAGCAATGCTGTGGTACAGTATTTAAAAGAGCATTTCTCCTCCTTAACATACAGCAGTGCAGAAGTTTTACAGATTTTTAAAGTCTCCTTCCATTTCTAGGTTTATAAAGTAGCCTGGTGCTGCCCTAAAAGTGTGGTTTATCATACTGAAAGATAGCAGAGGCAGTTATGGACTAACAAGCGTGACCAAGACCCCAAAATGGATTTACCTCATTTGAGAGGCTTTTCCATTAATTTGTTTCACTCCAGGCAAATTATATGTGCCTCTCAAATCAGGCTTAGTGAAGATCTTAGTCACAAACAATTGGTCTCAAACCTCAGAGATCAAGGGTAGTTGATATCTCTTTTTTCCTCTAATCTAATTTGATTCCCAATAGTCTGTGGCTAATGCGGGCACACAATGCACCAGACAGAGCGTTTGCAGCAGAGACAGGGACGTACAAGACAGTGTTAAGATCTTACTCACATCATTATCTCCAGCTCTGGCGCTTGGCAGCAGTGCTGGGAGGATTTGGGGAGTGGAGGAGCACAGGGACCTTGGCCTGACGCAACCGGGGTCGAGAAAGGAGATCACCATCTTTTAAATATGTAAAGGGATTATCTCATTTCAGAGACAATTCTGTTAGCACATGAAATCTGCATAAACTGCCTGTGACCACGGTGACACGGGAAATAAAGAGATTCACAAACACACAAAGGGGAATGGGTTCCCAAGCAGGGGGAAGGGGACAAAGAGGTTTGGGATTAATTCCAAAGCAAAGGGTCAAGGAAGGAGTCAACCTGATGCTGGAAATGCAGGTCTGCATCACACACAGAATAACAGCATCCCCCGGAGAGGCTCAAAGGGAGGGTCCATCACTGCCTGCCAGCATCTCTTTGTCAGGTCCTGCTGGCCACCTGCAGGGCCAGAAACCATCTTTTCCTTTATAATTTTTTTCTTTCCCCTAACACAGTCTCTTGGTTCTCTTCCCTGCCGAAGCACTGAAACAGCTGGAATGATGCACAGGTTAAGATCAGTCAGGCCTGACACAGCTGTCATCCTAACTGAGGTCTGGATGAAGCTCCCCCAGCCAGAGATGCTGTTATTTCCCCTCTGTACTATAGGTTTTGTCCACTTTCTCCTGGGATTATCTGGAATTTTCCCCAGAGAAATAGCCTGCTGTCAGTTCTTTTCCTTGATACCTGTCAGGCATTGCAAAAATGTCTTCTTTGCCTTAATATTTTACAAGTCCATGCAGCAGTGAATGTGCTTTTGGAGCAAACATCCACGAGGAGTAGCCTGGTCTAGTGGAAAGTGTCCCTGCCCATTGTAGCGGGGTAGAAGGAGATGATCTCTAAGGTCCCTTCCAACTCAAGCCATTCTGGTATTCTGTGATTGCCGTGACTGCGGAGAGCTGAGTTTAGCTCAGGTAGTCCAGTCTCTCCTTGACCCCCGGTCTCTTGTGCCTTGACCCCTTGACCCCTTGGTTTCTAGGCAGTTTTTGGTGTAGGAACCTCTGAGGGCAAAGGATGACTTTAGGGGACCTGGATAAAGCAATCAGGGATGAATAGGTGGACAACAAGAGGGAAGAAGTCATATCCACAGGTGGAATAGGGTGGAGCTGCAGCCAGTGACCTTAGGGATAGATTCTGCAATCCAAATTGTGGAAGATGTTTAAGGCCTAAAGAAGAGGAAAGGTGCCATAGGAGAAGCTGGAGAAGTGCAGGACTTGGCTGGGCACACTGAAACCCCAGCCAGCTCCTCTCTGCACCCCACATCTTCATTAGACACAAAAATAAGCCCACAAGACCAGGAAGGATCCCCTTGATACTGCTGGGGAAACCTTGCCAAAGGAAAACTAAGAGATTAGGGTGACTCAAAGACCACTTTGTCTAAAAGGGTCTGCACCAAGCATAGGACAAGACCAGACTGTCCCCTGGAGACTGATGGAAGCCAGGGCATTCCTGAACCTGTCTCCTCACCCATGGGAGTGGTTTAGGCATGGAGCTGCTGTGCTGGGAAGGCTCCCAGAGCATGGTGGAGCTGACCCAGAGCAGCTTTGTGCCTGCAAGGGCTCCTCTGATGGACAAGTGCTGGGAGGGGGCTGGGGCAGGTCCTTGGCTCTGGTGGAAGGGGAAGGCTGTGTTAAAATTCAGTGCAGCACACCTGAGTGCTTCTTCTTAAATTCTCAATTTAGCAGCACCCACATCCCAGCAAATGATATGAAAACCACAGAGAGCAGTTCTGCAAGGGGAATGTCGATGGGCTGTCAGGACACAGGGCCCCGTGCATCAGCCCTGCTGCAGGGATTCCCTGTACACCCTGAAACACAGGCAATTCAAAGCATGGAGAAAGATAAAATCGCAGAATCCCAGATAGGGTTGGGTCAGAAGGGACCTTAAAGATCATCTTACTCCAACCTCTTGCCATGGTCAGGAGCACTGCAAATGTGACAGCACCCACTAGTACCCAAAAGGAGGAAATCCTCCAGCTTACAAGGAGTGCCTGGCAGTGGAGCAGCAGGACTCAGCAGCTGTGTTTGGGCTGGGAAGTCCCAAAGAGATGTTTGTGACTGATGGATGGTGGCCATGGCACAGCTCTTCTAGAGGTCTGCTGTGTTCACCTTCATGGGGAAGGCATTCTTTTCTCTGAGCACTGGAATAAATTAATATAAATCCTTACCAAGTGTCCATGCTCAGTAGCAGCTGTCTCCTGCAAGAGCCCCAAGGGACACAGGACACAGGAAAGGCCTGGCCACCATGTCAGCACAGGTTGCAGATGTGACTTACTGCTGTCCTGGCTCACAGCAGGGCATGGCTGAGTATAAAATCATAAAGAATCACACAGTCAATAAGGTTGGAAAAGCCCCCTAAGATCAAGTCCAGCCATTAACTCAGCATTGATGTGTTCACCGCTAGACCACATCCCCAGGTGCCACATCCACATGGTTTTTGAACACTTACAGGGATGATGACTCCACCACTGCCCTGGGCAGCCTGTGCCAGTGCCTGAACACCCTTTCTTAGATCCAACCTGAACCTCCCCTGGCACAACTTGAGGCCGTTCCCTCTCATCCCTGTTCCCTGGGAGCAGAGCCCGACCCCCACCCTGGCTGCCCCTTCCAGTCAGGGAGTTGTGTAGAGCCAGAAGGTCCCCCCTGAGCCTCCTTTTCTCCAGGCTGAGCTCCCTTAACTCTCTCAGTGGTTCCTGGTGCTCCAGACCCTTCCCCAGCTCCGTTCCCATCTCTGGACACTCTCCAGCAGACACAGCTTTTGCTGGGAGAGCTGACAGCATTCCAGAGAAGCACTTTCCACGGGCAGTAGAGATAGGAGGACTGGGAGAAATACTCCAGCCTTTAAAGAGGATCCAGAGATGAGCTCTCTCTAGGGACAGGTGGTTTGGTCCATGTGTCATGGAGCATGCCAAGGACTGCTGGAGGCTCTCAGAGGCCACGTGAGAAATGCTCTGGCTCTTCTCAGCCTTGTTCACAGTCACAGGCAGTGATGTGCCTTGACAGGAGATGTGTCACACCGTTGCCTTCCAGGTGTTTCCTGGTGTTTGTGTCCCAGCACAAACTGCAGAGCCTGAGGAAACGACAAGCAGCCACTGTGCTGGGAGAAGTGGAGTGGTCTCTCATGGAATCCATCCTGGAGAGGCCAAACGCCCAGGAGGAATGCAGTGGCACAGTGAGAGCTGCCCCTTTGCCTTCCCTGCTCCAAGACACACTGCTTAGCCCACTGCAGAGTCCCCACAGGCCTCCAGCAGCCATGGAGGGCCCCGGATCTGCCTGAGGACCAGCTCATCTCGTTTGATTACCAGCAGATGGAGGATGCATGCAAGAGAGAGATAATTAATTAATTGCAACTTTCCCAGCCTCCAGACTTTGGTTTCTATTGATCTCAGTTTTATCTGGAGTAATAGAGACAATTAGGAGGGAACACAGCAGCAGAAGTTAATTACCAATGGAATGGAAACTGTGTCTTTCAATTTATTAAAGTTTTATCACAAAGCAGCGCTGCTGCAGGAGCACAGGCAGAGGCAGCCTGTCTCCCTGCGTCCTCCGTGTCCTGCAGAGCACTCCCCACTCCTGACAATCAATAATAAATTACGAACTCGTCCCGCCCTGCGCAGGGCCCAGGCTCCCGTGCGGGGCCCCAGGGAGCCGAGCCCCGCGGGGAGGGAGCACCGCGGCTGTCGGACGGGCCGGGCTCCGGGATGCCGGGAGCTGCTCTGCGGGGCCGGGGACAAGGCATGGCCCTTCCTGTGCCGAGGTTCCGCGGAAGGCAGCCCTGCCTGCAGGCGCAGCCCTGCGTGCTGCAAGGGATGCTGAGGGCAGAGGAGGCAGCACAGACAGCTGGGGAGACACCGGCCGCCTCCGAGAGCGTCGCTGCTCACGGCAGGGTCGAGATGTGCTCTTGGTGTTCCGAGAGCCTCAGGGACACATCCCCCTTCTAGACTTACAGAATCATGGAATCCCAGAATGGTTTGCATTGGAAAGGACCTTAAATCTCATCTCATTCCAACCCACCTTGGCACAGGGACACCTTCCACCAGACCAGGCTACTCAGAGCCCTCATCAGTTGTCTCTAAGCAGGGCAGGGCTGCAGGAGGCAGCCAGGAGGGGTCCTACCTCTGCCCCTTAGTGCCATCATTACTGACCTCCTTCCCTCGGCAGGAGGCTGGGATGTCAGTTAGGGATCAGGGATGGACCTCCCTTCCTTCTCTCCACCTGCCCACCTTCATCCCTCCCTCACTTCTGCTCCCTTCTTGGTGCTTGGACTCCATGATCTCAGAGGTATTGTCCAGCCTGAATGATTCTGTGATTCTCCTGCACATCCTGGCCCAAGTCCAGCTAAAAAATGCCAGCCCACATCCCCTTAGAGACCCTCTGCACCTCTGCAGTTGAGGTCACTGAGCGCTGGGTCACTCAGAGCCTTGGTGAGGGTTCTCAGAGAGCCCATAACTCAAAGCTAGTTCCTGCTGCTGTGTGGCTGTGGGCAGGGCAGGGCTGTTGTGACAGTCCTCTGTCACTTGCTGCCCCCATGGCACACAGCAGTGAGCATCCCCCAGAGCTGGCCTCGGGATTGCAGAGCAGCACCTGGCTCAGAGGCTGAGTTCACTCTGCTCTTTCCACAAAACACGAGAGAAAATGATTTGTTCAATATCACACAGGTCTCTGAAGGTGGTGGCACAAGTGATGGGACACAATGGCTCTGGCTTGGACCCATTTTCAGTAGTACCAGCCTACAAAAAAACTGTGCCTCTCTCCTCATCTCCATGCCTGTCTCCTGCCTGCTGGAAGTGCTCCCTCCTGCCTGCTGTCTCCACAATGTCCCGCCCTTGAGGCATCCCCGCAGACATCCAGCAAACTCCCACATCTTGTCTCCAGGGCATTAAAGGCAGCGAGTGTTGAAATTGCTGAGGTCACTCGATTTCTTAAGCCTGGAGGAGGCTGAGGTCAGACCTCACCGGGGTCTGCAGCCTCCTCCCAGGGGGCAGTGGAAGGGCAACTCCCATCTCTGCTCTGGTAACCCATGAAAGGACCCAAGGAACGGCTGGAGCTGTGTCAGGTTTAGGTTGGATATCAGGAAAAGGTTCTTCCCCTAGAGGGTGCTGGGGCACTGCCCAGGCTCCCCAGGGAATGGGCACGGCCCCAAGGCTGCCAGAGCTCCAGAAGCATTTGGACACCGCTCCCAGGTACAGGGTGGGATTGTTGGGGTGGCTGTGCAGGGCCAGGATTTTGACTGGATGATCCTTGTGGGTCCCTTCCAGCTCAGGTTATTCTATGGTTCTTTTGAATGAGTCTCTACTGCTGGTGCAGGAGCAGTAACTAGATTGCTGGTTTGCTCGTCTCTCTTTCCAGCCATTCCAAAGACTGTGTTTGCCTTGCACTCCCCCACAGAGGTGGAGGTAGCCCACCTAAGGACAGCCCTCATTGCTGGCTCAGTCCAACCCAGCCTGACCCACACAGCCTTGCCCAAACTGGAGATTTCAACAGAAAACTTTCTCTGGTCCTTTATGAACACATGGTTGCTCACATCCTGGAGCGGACCCAGTCAGTAACCTCACTTCTGATGAAAAATGACTGTTTAATTGCATTTATTTAATTTGGTTCATTTTCTTTAAGATTCTTTTTTGAAGCATCATGTCAAAAGATTTTGACACGGCATCACTGACTGCTTCACTGGGGTCACAGGTTTAGGATTCATGGTCCCAGTCCTAATGTGAGGTGACACTGCACTGGACTGCAAAGGGAAAGGGCACTCTGGAATATCTCCTGTCTGACGGCTGAGTGTGCATGCTATTAGAAATTAAGCAGTTGTGGATCTGACCAGTGCTTGAATAGGATACAGGTTTTAAATCCCTTGTATGGTAGGCACAAGCCAATTAGTCATGCTTAAATACTTGGGAGATTGCTGGAGCCCTGAGCCTCAGTGAGCCGTGAGGCTCAGCCCTGCCCTGCCAGTGAACTGATTCACATGGAAGGAGGGAAGGAGATATTTTCTCAAGGTGAAATGGATGTTGTTGGAGGATATGTGGTTTTAAAAGAGTTAGATGCTTGGCAGATTGACTCCCCAGCCTTGATTAGTTGTGCTCTGGCATTCCCAGGTGAAACAAAAACAATCTACGATCACAGAGATTTGCAAAATGTGACTTTCTGTGGCAGCTTAACCAGTTTGGATGCTCATGGAATCCCAGACTGGTTTGGGTTGGGAAGAACCTTAAAGCCCATGCAGTTCCACCCCTGCCATGGGCAGGGACATCTTCCGCTTAACCAGGTTGTGCCAAGCCCTGTCCAAGCTGGCCTTGGACACTGCCAGAGAGGTGCAATGTGATGCTGCAATGCAGCCTGTAGGAAAGAGAGCCAAAGTGGAGGCAGGGCAGAGATAAGGCCACCCAGGCCAAACCCGTGCCAGGTTTCGCACCGAATTCCCGTCATCCCCACTCCTGCCTAGTGTGGGGTCTGGCTGCATGCCCCAGGTGGGCAGGTCCAGCCTGGATACCTGTCCCTTACATCCTCTTTTGCCGCTTTCCAGGGGAATCTGCTCAGCAGCCTTGTCCCTCCCAGCCCAGCCAGGCTGGGGCATCTCTCATTTCCATCACTCAGCACATCCTCCTGCTCACCCCCAAGTCCTCAATTCAATCTGATTTCAGTCTGATTACTTTCCCCTCCACTTGAGAGAATTAATTAATATCCGGCTCTGCTCCAGTTTTTTTTCCCCGATCGATAAAAGGAGGAAGGAAAAGGTGGTGTACCTGTCATTAATCATCATTAAATTAGTGACTCCAGAATTAGCTCACCATGAAAGCTTGTGCAGCAGCAGAGCTGTGCTGTATCCCCGTGCAGAGAGACCTGGAGCTCTGCACAGCTCAGGCAGCAAGAAACAGGAGAGAGAGGAGAGACCTGCACATGGGTGTCACATGAGGGAAGGGATGCAGATCCTCCTTGGTGGCAGAGGAGGGACTCCACCACAGCAAAGCACCTCTGTGTGGACAGGTGCTTGCAGGTCCAGGTGCCTCAAGCCAACACTCAGGCCAAGCTAGGGCTTCCCAGTCACTGATCAGTGTCACCCACATCTCCCTGGAGGTGACATCCTGATCCTAAGTGCTGCTCCAGGCCCAAACAGCCACATCGATGGTTTCCCTGCACCCAGCACAGCATGTGGCCTCCAGCTGCACAGGGAAGATAAAGGGTTAGGAAGGAGTATCCCTGCATGGCCTGCATCCCTGCATCCATCCAGCCACAGGGATCAAGTGATGCTGTCTCCTGCCCTCACTTCCTGCCCTCACTCCTGCCTCTTTTGTCTCCCTTCACCTGTCCTGCCCACTCTCTGCTCTGACCTGGAGCAGGAATCAGAGAATCCCAGACTGGTTTGGGTGGGAAGGGACCTTAAAGCTCTTCCCATTCCTGCCATGGGCAGGGACACCTTCCACTAGCCCAGAGTGCTCCAAGCCCCATCCAACCTGGTCTTTGACACACCCAGGGATCCAGGGGCAGCCACAGCTTCTTTGGGCATCCTGTGCCAGGGCCTCCCCACGCTCACAGGGAAGAATTCCTTTCCAATATCCCATCCATCCCTGCCCTCTGGCAGTGGGAAGCCATTCCCTGTGTCCTGTCCTTGTCCCAAGTCCCCCTCCAGCTCTCCTGGAGCCCCTTTAGGCCCTAGAAGAAGCTCTGAGGTCTCCCTGGATCCTTCTCTTCTCCAGGTGAACACCCCCAGCTCTCCCAGCCTGGCTCCAGAGCAGAGGGGCTCCAGCGCCCTGAACATCTTTGTGGCCTTTCTCTGGGCCTTTCTCTTTCTCCGACAGGTCCATATCCTCCTTTTCCTGGGGGCCCCAGAACCTCCCGAACCATTATGGTGGCAGCACATGGAGCAGGAGTAGTGGGATCAGAAGAAGGAGCTCACATCACCTGTGGCAGTGGGTGAGTAGCACACAGTGGTTTGTAGGAGCAAATGGATCTGAAGATAAGAATATCCATATTTACATGGTATGTTTTGTTCCCCTGGGCACATTTTAGTTCCGGGTCCTTGAGCCTCTTCCTGACCATGTTTTGATACCATTTTATGAATGAGCACCTGCTTTGCTCTGGTTGTGCTGTGGATGAGGTGCTGGTGGTGATGGGACAGCTGGGCAGTGGGTCTCAGATCACACCTCTGTGGACCTGGTGTGTAAGTGACACCTCAGGCAATACCTGGCATATGCCTGGGTCTGGAGGGTCTGTCTTTATGACAAAGTCACTCATGCCTGACCTTCACCAGCCCATCTGCCTGCAGCGACCAGCACAGCACCAGAAACATCCTCTGCTGGACACTGAGAAAACCATCGGCCACATCACATCTTTCCAGGGGCTCAGTCAGACACGAGGACAGGGAGGTCATCCCCCTCTATGGCACCTCTTGCTCACACCAGCACCTCATTTGCCCTGGTGGCCACACCAACAGCACCTTCGTGATGTGTGCTGTGCCCTGCAGTCCTCTTCCACGGGCCCTGCTCTCCAGGACAGCCCCTGTGCCAGGTGTGACCTCCCCTCCCCACGTGTGACCTTGCCTTTGGCCCTGTTGAAATGCCGTTTGTGAAGCCGAGCACACTCGGCTTTCTGCTGTAAATAATGCATCTCAACACTGAGCACGCAGCACCAGCCCCCTCCAACAGACACCGCCGTGCTGAGGAGACGCCTTCGCTGCTGCTGTGCCTCAAAGCACTTCATTAGTACCTCAGCAAAGGCCAGAAAAACAAAGCAAATATTCCAGTCAGCCTGTGCTGTCAGGAGGGTTTGTCATCCCCGCAGCCTGGCTCTGCTGGGTCCAGAGCATCTCCTTGTGCCCAGTGCTGCTGCAGCCGCAGGTCTGAGCCTTTCTGACCAACTTCCCTCCTCTTTGAGACCCCTCTCATGGGGCCCATGCACGTTCCCAAAGCTGTGTGTCTATGGGGCTGCAGGTTTAAGCCCCAGTGGAATGCAGGATGTTTCCTGCTCCCTCCTTCTTCTCCCTTCCTCCTTAGCTGCATCACTCTGGTCTTGGCTGGGATCAGCTGTCCCTCCCCTGTGACAGCTCTGGTGTCACTTAACCAACCCTTGGGGAAATCTTCCAGAAACTGCTCCCTTTTCATGTGCAGTGCTGGTGTTGCTGCTGGCAGTGGGGGACCAGGCTGGATCATCCCCCGTGCTGCTGGGCTGATACTCCAGGCAAAAAGAGCAAAGCATGGAGCACATGGGAGGTGCCCTCCACGGCTGGTCTGGAGAGGTTGGGCATGGACACCCTGCTGCTACTATCCAAAATCCTGCCCCTCTCCAAATTCCAATGTCGGGAAGCCTGCATCCCTGGGCTGCCATTAAATTTTCTCCCCAAGGCTTGTCCATCAAGGCTTGCTGGCAGAGCAGCCTAGAATCAGGCAGGAAGACAAGCTGTGGGTCAGCTGCCAAAATACCTGTGCCAAACACGCTCAGTGTCGTGGGCACATTTCCCCTGGGCACATTTGGTATTAAAATACAAAAACCCACTGTGTTTTTAGTTACAATCCTCAGTGACAAATCCAGAGAACAGTAAGTGGTGTATCTATGCATGGGAGGGGGTGCCTGTCTGTGCTGTACCTGTATTTAGAGACTGTTTGTGTGTCTGGGTGCCGCAGCTCCTCCCACGCCTCCTGTTCCCATCACACACATGCAGCCTTCCTACTGTGCCCTGCACTCGTCTCTTAGTCAAGGGACAAGGGATTGGGGTCAGCACAGGACCAGGGTCCATCTGTGGTACCAAGATACCCTGCCTATGGAGTGGGAATCTCCGTGCAGCCTCCACAGGATGGGGGGCTGGGCTGGGGGGCACGGAGGTATTTAATAACCCTTTTTTTATGTGCTGCAATCCATGAAATGAGAGCTGAAGGAGGCTGAAAAGGCTGGAGGAGATGATCTGAGATATTCTGTGAATATCCATGTCCATGAGCCATCCCTGCCTGCAGGGTCACAATGACTCCACCTCTGTGCCCAGTAACTGCAAACTGTGGGATGTGAAGGCCTCCATCCCTGCCAGGGTCCCAGTCAAACCAGTACCACTCCACTCTGGCTTTGCAGGCCAAGCCTGGACCTGCACTCACAAAGCTCCTTCCCACAAGCCTCTGTCCCCTTGCACCGAGTGGCTAAAGCAGCCGAATTTGCCACAATTGAAGGTGTTCTTCCAATGAATGTGAGCATGAATTAATAATGGCACTTCGAAGGCTCTCCCTGTGCTTGCTGCATCCCTCCTGCTGCATCCCCAGCTCAGAGCTGCTGAGGAGCCGCATCCACGCTGATTCATTTTGCACTAATAACAGCCTTCCCCTAAGAGGGATAAACAGCACGCTGAAGTTACTGCTGGCAAAACACATCTCCAAATGAACTGCTAAAAATGGTTAACAAAAGGCTATTTCCAGCTCCTCCACCCAGCTGGAGCTGGCTCTCCTCCCTGGCTGGTGTTGTCTGCATCTGTCACAGGAGTTACTGTGCGGGGAAGGGAGGCAGGGAGGGGTTCAGGCAGCAGGTGAGGAGGTTTGGGAGAGACAGAAAGGGGCTGCAGGCAGGAGCCTCGGTGCTCACGCAGCAGGCACAGAGAGGGGACACAGCCCTGTCGTGCATGTCACCAAACAGCGTGGCCAGCACAGCCCATCCAGGCTGGGAGCTGTGTGCAGGTGTCGTAGGCACCATCCTCATCCTCCAGCTGCTCCCTGGCCCCTGGCCCATTGGTGCTGCCAAGTCCTGGGGTCTGCAAGGAAAGCCAGTGCCAGCAGTGCCTTTCCCCACTGCGGCTGCTCACTCACACAGGGGTCCTTTACTTCTGGCTGACTCAGAGAAAGCACTTGTCAGATACTTCTCTAAGCTCAGGTATAATAAACCCCCCCTGGCTCCCTGACTCCCGGATCTGTCATGTGAGCCAGCTGTGCACAAGGAAAGCACTTTGCATGCAGATGATTTATCTGTCCTCAGTTTGATCCAAATACAGCCCCTGATCACGCTCAGGCAGCAGTAGCTCCTGCTCCCAGAGCCTGGTTCCAGGACACTGGGGGGAAGAGTTTGCATTTGCAGGGATCATAGAATCCCAGACTGGTTTGGGCTTAAAGCTCATCCAGTCCCACCCCCTGCCAGGGGCAGGGACACCTTCCACTATCCCAGGCTGCTCCAAGCCCCATCCAACCTGACCTTGGACACTTCCAGGGATCCAGGGGCAGCCACAGCTTCTCTGGGCACCCTGTGCCAGGGCCTCCCCACCCTCACAGGGAAGAATTCCTTCCCAATATCCCATCTATCCCTGCCTTCTGGCAGTGGGAAGCCATTCCCCTTGTCCTGTCCCTCCATCCCTTGTCCCCAGTCCCTCTCCAGTGCTCTTGGAGCTCCTTTAGGCCCTGGAAGGGGCTCTGAGGTCTCCCTTCACTTCTCCAGACTGAACAGCCTGATCCATGATGATCTCATGTTCCTCTCATGTGACCATCTTAGGACTGCAGCCTTCCTGCAGAGTTCTGGGGGGTGCACACAGCAGGGCCACCTGAGAGCACAGGGCAGTGCAAATATGTCATGAACAGTAATGAAAAGGGAGATGTCTGGTTAAGGCAGATACCTCAGAGTGCTTCCCTGCAGCCTGCAGTCTGGCCAGCTTTCCCTTGGGTGGATGTTGCAGTCGTCATTCCCATCTGCTCGTACCCTGCAGAGACCCTGTAGAGCTGGATGAGAAAGCAGCAGGAGGGTAAATTTAGATTAAATATTGGGAAGAAATTCTTCCCTGGGAGGGTGGTGAAGCCCTGGCACAGGTACCCAGAGAAGCTGTGGCTGCCCCTGGATCCCTGGAAGTGTCCAAGGCCAGGTTGGATGGGACTTGGAGCACTCTGGGCTAGTGGAAGGTGTCCCTGCCCATGGCAGGGGTGGGACTGGGTGAGCTTTAAGTTTGTCTCCAGCCCCAACCAGTCTGGGATTCTGTGACTGTCTGATAGCTCTGCTGAGGGCACAGCTGAGGCACACGGGCACAGCAGAAATGGCACCTCACAGGTGGACACAGGATCCTCAGCAGATCCTGGGGGCTTGGAGACGGCCACTGGCAAACAGGTTTGATTGGAAATTAATCAGCATCCGAAGCAAAGTGTGATATTTAATAAAGGGTGAGGAGCTGCAGCAGAGCCCAGGAGCCAGGCTGTCAGAGCCACAGCCCTGAGGCACAGCACGAGGGAAGGGTCCCCATCCCCACCCAGCCGAAGGACAGGGCTGACAGAAGGTCACAGCTGCTGCTCAGGGCACGTCTGGACCCCAGAGGCACCAGGGAAATGCTGCCACCTTACATGACATCCATAGTCCAGTGTCCCTAAGTCTCCCAGAAACTGAGAAATGCTTCTCAGTGTCACCCTGGGGGTGCTGGTAAACCACATGCTCTGCCCCAAACCTATTCCATCTTCAGATCAGATTTGAATTAAATACCCATTATTGATTTTGGATTGTCACTCCCAGCTTTTGATGTCTAAACTGGCAGTAGCCTTTTAATAATGTTTTTGAGGTTCTTTCTTCACCAGATGGGAAAAAAATATACCTCTTTTAGACAGAAACTGAGTATTATGCCTAATGTCATCATTCAGGGAAGTGGAGCTTTAAAAAATACATTTTTATCAGAGTTCTTGAAAACAAGGGAGCATCCCTTCCTGATTCTTGTCTGGGAGAAGGGAATGGCCAGAGAGAGAAGAAGGATTTTGCTGTTGAGGAACCAGGTCTCAGTGAAAACTCAGGCAGGTACCACTGCAGTTCTGCAGACAGCGATGTCTAACCTCCAGCTCCAACCCACAGAGTAGCTGGGATGCTGAGAGAGAGGCTTTGCGTGTCACGCACGGAGCTGGTGCCATCCCAGAGGAGCAGCAGGATGCTCACCTCCTGCAAGAACAACATCATGGGCAGAGTTTCTGGGTCTTCTCTCCAAAAAGGTTCTTTTTTCCTCTTCCTGTCTGCACACCCAGAGATGCAGCACTACAGGGTCTGCAGCAGGGACACAGCAGAGACAAGTGTGGGTAGTTCCTTTGCTGATTCCCAATCTCTTATTCACTAAATTGTTGCCTTCGGGAGTACATTGTGCTGGATCCAGCAGCTGAGTGACGTGAGGCTGCTGCAGCTGCCTGTCCCCAGGTCTGTCAGCAGCGAGGCTGAAGATGTGTGTTCCCAGCACACACCTGTACTACAGGTACACCTCTGTCCCTGTGCAAGTGTACAGCTGGGCACCTGCCTGGCCACACAGCTCACAGACAGACACTCGGAGCACCCACATGAACATCAACAGCACCAAACAGCCCCGTCCTGCTGCTCCTGTGGCTGAGCAGGACGCAGGTCTCACAGAGAGAATGTAAATACACACACACTCACACGTATGTGCGACAGCGATCCCTCCAGCAGCTGGGCTCAGACACACAGTTATCCATCATAAGCCAAAAAAATGCTCTTCCCCTGCATCCCATGTTGGGTCTTACACCTCGGGGCACCAACGTCCTTGGTCTAAAAGGTGACCCGGGGAGCTACTTCCAGTGATGATTTTCACACCGCAACACTGCAACAGATGGCTCTGCTGGGAGAGCTCTGGAAGGGGCCATGGAGAAGGGGGTTGTTCCTCGGGAGTCCTCAATCTGTGTTCCCACCCGGCACTGTGACCCTATGCCCCCCCATGGCTTCTGGATATTTGATAGGCTGATGGTTCTCCCTTGGGGAGTCTCAGGGTAGCCCCAGGGTAGTGTCTGGGCTCCCCCTCCTGCCATTGTCTCTTCTTCTCACATCCTCTGGTCTCTAAATTGATAGTTGTCTCAACCTTGATTCCCCAGGAGCCAGATGGGGGAGACACTTTGGCAGAGCTCCTCCAGCAGCCAGGGAGCAGTCCAGGGTGCAGCCTCCATGTTCAGACTCAGCAGCAGCTTTTTCGCAATGCAGGAGGGCCCTTCCCCACTTAATTCACATTTCCATGAGCAGCTGCACAGCTCCATGTGTGCATGGAAGGTCTTCCTCAGCATCTCAGCACTGGGAAATGCTCCTGGTGCCACCTCAAGTGCGATGGCACTGAACACTCTTTGTGCTCCCTGGGCTGTCCAAGCCCTGCAGGGATGTGGACGGTGCTTTGCAGGGGCCTGAAGTGCAATTTCTTGCCCACTTTGCCCAGTTCTTCCCTCCAGTGGTCTGCAAAGCCTGTTTTCCACCAGCCCTGGCTATTGGCACACTCTGCTGCGGTGGCTGCACACCCAAACGCACAGAGTTTAAATTCAGGGGAGTTGTTCTGTCTAGCACAAGAATTGCCACTCATTCACTTTCTGGTCAAGCACCTACAACCTTCCAGAATGGTGCCCAGCCTGGATCTGAAGGCAGCAGGCAAAGGGACAGGTCCTTGTCCCTGTCCCCACTGTACAGGCAGGGATGCAAAGAAGGGTGACAGAGCTGCCATCAATCACAGGGCCTGAGCAGAGGCTTCCGAGTATTTAAATCGTTAATTAAGATTAATGAAATGCACTTTTGCAGTTTATTTAAGTGTATGTTCCGAACCTGAAACCTGGTTGTTAATTAGTGAGGGAGACAATTTGAAAGGCTCAGTAAATCCCCTCTTAAGGCCCGGCGAGGCACATCCAGCTCCAAGTGCAAGGATGTGGCTCTGCCCAGGGGGTGATACCTCAGAGCAGTGTAGGACACACTTGAGAAGAGACACAGATCCCAATAATGTGGGCTTTTAGGGAATTAGGGAGATCCATCCAGCTCAGGACTGAGAATGGGAGGCACAAACTGTAATCTCCTTGTACCATTGTGGCAAATGAGAGGCTTCATTTGACTTCTCCTAATAAATTAAATTGAAAAGAATTCAGGGATTACTGGAAGGATTAGAGTTCCTTAGAGATCCCACTGCCCATCCCAACGCTCAGGAATCCTCCTCATGAAGCCTAATGCAAACAAATATGTCCCATTACAGGATAAATCTGACCTGGAAATAAAAAAGCACTCTTTTTGTCACGTGAAATGCCACATGAAGCCCAGCTGTAGGGTCCTGCATGTATCACTTTGTGCTTGGCCTCATGCTGGGACCTCTGTGTCCACCAGATCAGATCATAGAATCACAGAATCCCAGACTGGTTTGGGTTGGAAGGACCTTAAAGCTCATCCAGTGCCACCCCCTGCAGTAGGCAGGGACACCTTCCACTGTCCCAGGCTGCTCCAAGCCCTGTCCAGCCTGGCCTTGGACACTTCCAGGGATCCAGGGGCAGCCACAGCTTCTCTGGGCAACCTGTGCCAGGGCTTCACCACCCTCCCAGGGAGCAATTCCTTCCCAATATCCAGAGGACCAGGACCCACTGTCCAGAGGCAGCCACCTTCCAGGCTGCTCTGTGGTTCCCCACTCTGGTGACATACACAGGGCACAGGATCACAGTCACCTTCTGCCACTAGTGAAAATGTCCCTCAGGATCTGGAGTGTGGAGCTGTTTCAGGACTTCGGGCCACTCACTGGGGTGTTTGAAAAAACAATGTTCAGAGTTACCTTCCCCACAGTGCAATAAACCAGACACACTGGCAGTAAATTGCATCAATTACAGGGAAGTCAGTAATTAATTAGAAGCTGGGATTCTTCCCATCACTCATTGCAGCTCTGAAATTAAAAGTACAGGTGAAGAATAACTCCAGGCCAGGGAGTCAGTGCTGGGGCTGCCACACAACTGCCCCCACACGAAGAGTCTGGAGTGGCCTCTGAGGTGTTGATTGATTTGCTTCTGAGTTGGCAGCAAGGACATGGGTTTGACCTCTGCATACAGGAGAGGATGTGGACGGGAGTGAATCCTGAGTGGCTCATGCCACTGCAAGTGGAAGTGTCTGTCCAAGCTGAGAAGGGGCCGTGTCCTTGTCGGAAGCAGTGGAGGTGGTTCAGGAGGGTGTGCTCACGGCAGGAGCAGAGAGGCTGGGATGTATCCATGGAGGGCAGGGGGCTGTTGAGCTGATGGAAGTGCCTCAGAGGATGTCAAGTGCATGTGGACCAC
Source organism: Eulacestoma nigropectus (assembly GCA_013397775.1). Classification (NCBI taxonomy): domain Eukaryota; kingdom Metazoa; phylum Chordata; class Aves; order Passeriformes; genus Eulacestoma; species Eulacestoma nigropectus. Next base: position 193,887 of record VZTE01001004.1, on the reverse strand, counting down.
CCCAGGATTGAGCACACAGGTACTGCTGCCCTCTGCTTGGGGAACAGAGCCAGAGAGCTGCCAAAATCAGAGCTGCTGAAGGTCTGTGCTCATCAGACCAGGATCATCAAATCCCAGAATGGCTTGGATTGGAAGCAACCTTAAAGACCACCTCATTCCAACCCCCTGCCATGGGCAGGGACTCCTTCTACTCGAGGTGTCTGGCTTTCAGAGCACAGGAACGGGGAGGCATCGTGGCCTCCAGCCTACTGCAGGCTGAACACCTCCCTGCCTTGGAAACGTCCGTCCCAGCTGTGCTGGGCCCTGCTGGGATATTCCTTGGGAAAACTGAGTGCCAGGTTGGCCGATGGAGCCTGAGGCACACGCCGGGGCCCCGCCGGCCGCGGGCAGAGGCAATCAGAGCCTCGGCAGCAGCAATCAGCCGCCCTCCAAATTGGGCAGACGTGAGAAGTGAGCCTGGGAGCTCACATCGATCTGGCGGCCAAGGTCAGGTAGAGGGAAGCTGAGTTCCCAGAACAGCCACTGTGGAAAGTGAGTTTAACAGAAATGAGGTGTAATCGGCTGCAGCCAGCACAGACCTCCAGCTGCCATGACCCAGTTAACGCTGACGCTCACCTGCAGGAAACTTCCACTCCATTTTCAAGGCCTGATGTCAGGGAAAGCAGGTCACGGCATGGGGATAAATCTGGGAAGGGGGCACAATGCTCCAGTAGCTGTGAGGATCTGTCTGGGCACAGGGTGCAGGAAGGATCTGTGCTGGTCATCCCAGCCCAGTGGGGAAGCACAATATTGCTACGAACCAGTGCCTGATGGTTCCCAATACACTGGGATGAGCACATCCCTTCCTGATGGTCTTGCCATGGCCTAATGGCCCCAAAAGAGTGCAAACCCCACAGAACCAGAACTGAGGCACCAAAACAGCCCAGAGAGGGGCACCCTGTGCCTCCCCTCCAGTATGGCAATCACGTGGGATTTGAAGGGATTCCCACCATGTCCAGGATGTCTCTCAGAGCCTCATCTCCTGAACCTGTAGCATAAAGCCAAGAGAGAGAGGAAGGACAAGAACTGGGAGGTTTTTTTTCAGTTGCCCTGTAAAAATGGCACTTCAAGCTATTTTTAAACCTTTAGGGGTGTTTAGGAGATACCATGGACTCTCCTCAAGGGGTGAACAGGCTCAGGACTCACTGCTGGAGTAGGGGAGGGGTTGGGGTGGGAGTCAATGGGCACCAGGCTGAATGTGAACAAAGCACAGATGAGCTAAACTGCTGCATCGGGGGGATTGTGGCCAAGTCAAGGGAAATTGTTCGTCCTTATGATCAGCAGTGGGGAGGCCACCTTGCTGTCAGCCAGGGGAAGGGGAGGGTGAGGTGGGAGCTGATCTCTGCTGCAGCTGCTTGGGAGCAATTGCGAGGAAACAGAGCCAAACACATCTCAGTGATGCCAAATGACATAACTAGGGATGGTGGGCACACAGGGGACCTTGAGAGATTTGGGATGGACATCAGGCAACATTTCTTCACCTGAGTGTGGTCCAGCTCTAAGACAGGTCACTGGAGTGATGGAGATCTCTGTCCTTGGGGGGTTTCCAGACTCAGGTAGGCAAAGCCACATCCTCCCTGATCTAATGCTGGAATAGTCCTGCCATGAGCAGGGAGCTGGGCTGGGGATCCCTGAGGTCCTTTCTGCAGCTCTGCTGGGATCCACAACACTGTGCCTGCTGGACACCACTCTCCTCTGGCGGGACTTCGTTCCAGGGATGCCCTGGCACAGAGGGGTGCAGGCTCTTCTCCCCTAATGTTGCAAAGGTCCAGGTTAGCTCCCTGATCCTATCCCAGCCGTGCCCACTGCCTGCAGGAAGGCCTAGGGCACTTTGCTTACTTACCTGGTGTGATCTTTCTTACTGACCTTGGGATAGACAGAATCTTATCTTGGATGCATCCATTGACTTTTGATAGAGGTGGGAAGACGCCAAACATGGTGGCAATCAAATCAGTATCCTATGCAAGAGTCCAGAGGCTCCCTGCAGCCTGTAGTCCTGTGAACACTTTCTGGCTCTTCAGAGACCACTGTGAGCAGCCCTTGGTCCCCTGCCAGGCCCTACCATTCCCAAAAGCCTTTTGCTTCCTCTGTTTGCCCTTCTCCCCCAGGGAATGAGCCAGCCCTGCCAGGACAGCTCGGCTCTGCAGGGCAGGGACTCCTGCTGCTCGCCCTGGGGCTCCTGGTGTGTTGTCAGCACAGCTCGGGGCACCCTGCTCTGATACCATCTTATTTATGGCACATCCTTCCTGTCTTCTCCCTGCTATTATTGCCTGAAATGCTGTAATTTAGATTCCGGCTGTGTTTGATTGCAAACTCCCCCAATCTACAAATTTCAGTGACAAGCACTAGAGCATCTCATTTACATGCCAAAGTGATCAATCTGGAACTGCTTGTTACACCAGAGAATAAATAAATAACGGATACATTAAAGAATGGGGAACAATCAGCCAAATTAACCAATGGATGTCGAATAATGACAAGCCCTGACATCCTTAACAGGGAACAAGAGAGAGAGGGATGGGACAAGCTTTCCCAGCATTGCCCAGGGCTGCTCAGCACTCATCTATCTCCTCTTGTCCCATGAGCCAACAGAGATGCGCATCAATGACAGGAGACAGCCAGCAAGGGCTGGAGCCTGAAATCCTGGCTCTTAAACCACATACCTGTGTTTATTCCTCACACCTGCTCTGTGCAAGCATCCATCATAGGAATAACACATCCCTTGGGACAGCAACTAAAGCATTTCAGACGTGTGGCAGTGTGCCACCCAGTGTTACACAGTGTGGCAAGTGGCTTTGCAGCCCTATTTTCACCTGACATCTCACTAAATCCTTCCAGGGCACCACCTTTCTCCACAAGACCTTGACAGGAGGGTGGATCCAGGTGGGGGTCAGTTTCTTCTCCCAGGTAACAAGTGACAAGAGGAAAAAGCCTCAGGTTGTGCCAGGGGAGGTTTAGGTTGGATATTAGGGAAAATTCTTTCACTGAAAGGGCCGTCGGGCACTGGCACGGGCTGCCCAGGGCAGTGGTGGTGTCACCATCTCTGGAGGGATTTAAGAGACGTGGATGTGGCACTTGGGGGCATGGTTCAGTGATGGACCTGGCAGTGGTGGGTTAATGTTTGGACTCCAAGACCTTAGAGGGCTTTTCCAAACTTTATGCTTCCATGATTCTCTGATTCTATTTGGGACAGCCCAGCTCAACAGCTGCAACATCCATCTGGGTGATTATTCAGGCACCATTAAGCCACCAGTGGCTGCAGAAAGGTGGATGCTGTGAGCTGTCCTCACCTCCCAGTGGGTGCAGGTGGCCGACTGGGATGCTGGTGACTGGCAGTAGAGGGGTGTGTAGTACCTGCCAGCACTGCTGATCTCCATCACTGCCTCCCGTTCAGTGACAGGTAAGCGCCAGCTGTCTGATTTATCCTCCTCTGGCAGCTCCTGCCTGTCAGGCACGGCACCCTGGGGATCCCCAGCAGGGAAGGCAGCGCAGCAGCATCTCTCCCTGTTGCCTGCTGTCAGCAGCTCGCGTGTGCCTGCAGGCACTGGGGACGTGGGGAGGCTGTGCAGGGGTCACTTCCCTTCCATGAAGGGCTGCAGGGCTGGGAGGGCACTGACCCGTCTCACCTGGCACCCCCAGCTGGGAGGGCAGCCAGAGGTGAAGGAGCTGCCCCACGGCCCATGCTGAAAGGAGGAGGGGTGCTCGGGGTAAAAATCATCTGGAGCAGAGTTCCTGGGTGTGCAGCAGAGCCAAGAGGCCATAACAGGTGCCCTAAATCATGTGGATGCTCACCTGAGTGCTCGGGTTCCCCAAATACCAAGGCACCAGCCTCTTTGGGGATGATTTTGTGACACCTGGTGCTCCACGGAGCATCTACATCCTCTGGCTATTCCAAGTAACCTCTGCACTGGGCCTGGCCCCATTCCATGTCATCTGGGGGTCCCCTGCATTGTCCCAGCCCCCGCTCCATGCTGGAGCCTGCCCGTGGTGGTGCTGGAGGGCTTCTGGACCTGCCCCACAGGGAGAACCCAGCAGGGCTGTACGAGCCCCGCACCTCCGCCACGGCCCGGTCCTCACCGAGCAAGCCCCTCTTGTCGCCCAGTCTCAGGGAGGGCCGAACTGCCCCCCACGCTGGGGAAAGGGTGTTTGGGGCCGCTGGGGAGATGGGGTATCCCGGCTCCCGCGTGCGACCGCGGGGTGCCTGGCACGGGTGTCCGAGTGGGCGCTCTGCCGCTGGACAAGCCGCGGGCCCCCTGGGGACGCTGGGCTCAGGCCGTGGCCGCGCTCGGCGGAGGAGGGCGGTGCTGGCGGGCAGTGGCGCGGCCTGGCTGAGGCAGCAGTGCCATCTCGTGGCGCGTCCCCTCGCTGCCGGGCCGGCCACGTTCCCCCGCTCCCGGCGGTGGGAGGGGGAAGGACCGGAGGGTGCCAGGTTGGGGACGTTTTTGTGCTGGCACTTGCGGTCGGCAGAAGCGCCCGGGGTGGCACCGTGCGATGCTCACGCCTGGCTCCCTGCGGCCGGCACCTCTGGAGCCACGGCTGTCACTGGAAATGGCTTCCCACTGCCAGATGGCAGGGTCAGAGGGGATGCTGGGGACAAATCCTTCCCTGTGAGGGTGGGGGGCCCTGGCACAGGGTGCCCAGAGAAGCTGTGGCTGCCCAATCCCTGGAAGTGTCCAAGGCCAGGTTGGACGTGGAAGGTGTCCCTGACTATGCCAGCAGTGGAACAAGATGAGCTTTAAGGTCCCTTCCAACCCAAACCAGTCTGGGATGTCCCAGCTGCAGATCCGGAGGAGGAGGAGGAAGAGGAGATGCTCAGAGGATGGGAGAGGAAGGCTTGGCTTGACCACAGCAACTCTGGAAGTCAAGTGAGTGGGGATAAACACTTCTCAGAAATCTCAAGGACATGGAGGAGGGACTACCCGGACCAACACCAGCATCCAGGAGATTCTGGAAACCCACAGCCAGCCCCTGTAATTCAGCATTTAAATGGGGTTAAGGGGACAGCAGAAGACAAAGGACACAGAGCATGAGGACACAGCCATCAATCAATGCTGGATGAAATGATGGAGTGGTCTCATTTGGGCCGTATATTAAGAAAGGGCAATAGGACAGAAATACAATTACTGTCCAGAATCACCATTTGGTGGAAGGTAGGTCCTTTCAAACTCACCTGTCATCTTGTCTTGACACGGTTACAGGTTGGGTTGATAGGGGAACTCTGCTGATAAAATACAGTCACATTTCTTCTGGGCATCTGACTTATTATGGGGTGACATTTTGATTAAAAATGTGTAATATATTGCATTAAGTGGGCATCTAGTCAATGAATTAAAGACCAACTGAGTGACAGATCTCTGTTTGCAAAGGTCTCTGGACTGAGTTTTGGTCATTGCCTTTTTCAGCTGTTTTGGAGCTGATGCAACACCTCCCTTGGGAATCCAGGAAGCAGAAGGCAGGGGGGGATAGGGGGTTTGCCAACCCCCCTTGACTTTGGAGTCACCCTAATCCCAGGCCTGCTTACCGCCCTCTTTCCTTGGATATCCTCCCCTGGGCCCCAGCTCCAGCTCTGGGGCCTCTTCCTCATGAAAGTCAGGGCAGCAGCCACAGGACTTCTGAAAGGACACTCAGGGGGATATGGATGAGAAGGCCTCTCCTCACTGCCCACTGTGTCCCCCATGGGGTGGCCCGGCTGGTCCCCAGGGTCCCAAGGATGTCCACCTGCTGGAGTCAGTGTAGCACCTCCCATCCCTGATGTGATGGGCTTTGGGGACCAGTGGCCTTTTGGGGCTCTTTTCAGCAGAGATGAATGTGCACCCCTAGACTCACTCCCTGCACTCAGTGATAGGAGGTGCTGGTGTTTCACTTGGCAGATCTCGAGGCCACACACAGCTCCTGGGCTTGCTCAGATCTGGCTGGTGCAAGGCACAGCCACCCAAAGGGGACTGAGAGCATCACCTGTGCCAGACACCCCCATCTTTTCCCACTCCACTACAGACACTAGGTCCCCAAAGCACAGAAGCAGGGCAGCAGGAAGGAGATTTTTGGACCATGGACTATCCTGAGTTGGAAGAAACCCCCAGGGATAATCAGTCCCACTCCTGGCCCTGCACAGGACACCCCAACAATCCCCTCCTGTACTCCTGGAGCTCTGGCAGCCTTGGGGCCGTGCCCATTCCCTGGGGAGCCTGGGCAGTGCCCCAGCACCCTCTGGCAGAAGAACCTTTTCCTGATATCCACCCTAAATATTCAAGGCCCAGCTGAGCCACACAGGCACTGACAATCCCTTTGCTGGACCCTGCTCTATCAGAGTGCAGTGCCAAGGTGGGCATCTGGAGGGGTCAGCACCCAGCAGCACCATAACAAAGCTGGGTACTAGTGACAGACACACACTGCCATCACCCAGAGCAGAAGCCTCCAAGGGTGATCCCTGGGCTGCCCCGAGCATCCCTTGGATGGCTGTGACACCTGGTGCTCCCATCACCTGTCCCCTCCTGCCATCTCAGCAGCCCGTGGGCATCCCCCAGTCATGTTGCTTTGTGCCCAGTCACCACCAGCTGTGGGGACTGTGCTACTGGGCCAGGCTGGGCACCCAGCAGTCCTGCACTCTTGCTGACCAGGCTGTTTCCAGTAAAGCCAGAGTCAAGACTGGAAAGGGGAACAAGTTTCTTCCTTTCTTTCCCATAGAGAGAAAGTGAAACTCAACACATCCCTTCTCCATACAGGCAAACAGCAGCGCATGCAAGTTCATCCTTCCCACCCCTCTCCTCTTCCTCCCTACTCCCAGAGAAGAGCTTCTAGCAAACCGAGCTGCTGCTCACACTGCTCTGTCTTCAGCCCCTGCACCAAGGTAAGTCACCACAAAGAGCTGGGGACACTCTCCTGCCACCACTTTCCAGTCCTTGCTCTGTGTCCTCTTCTTTCTTCCCTTCCCCCTCCACAAGGGTTCAAAGTAGGAAAACAGGGAGAAGATGCTGGAGGGGGGGAAGGGAGGGAGCTGCAGGAATCTGTCCTTGCTCTGTGTGGTTGTGGACATCACTGGGCTCTGCAGACTCATCCCAGGCTGAGAACCTCAGGTTTTGGGATAGGTTGGTATCCTCTCACCCAGCTCTGCGTGTTGGAGGTTCGTATCCCATTTGCCGTTTTTCCCTTTCCTGTTTATCCCTGTCGTGTGTCTTTTCGTCCTTTCCTCCCTTATGCTCTCCATCCCATGGGACCACTGCCCCCCACAGCAGTGCTTCTCCCCCAAAACTGGAATAAACATTCTCTACAGGCACCTGAGGTGCCCCCACCCATGCCCAGGACACATAGCAAAGGGTTTGTGCCATGCTCCACGTCCTGGGCTTTTCAATCCCACAGCTCTGCCATGGGCATGCCAGAGATTTTCGGTGATTTCAGATCACACAAGGAAACAGCCTCAAAACCCTTCCAGGAAGTTATTTCCACCACTGCACGTGGTGTCTGGTTATCCATACTGGACAATGCAGTAGATCTGTGGATGCATCTGATGAGGGCACCTGCGTATGTGTGACCAAGGTTCATCTGTGTGTTTACCTCCATCCCCAATTCATCCCTGTGCTGCAGGAGGCAGGATGCAACCCGGATTCTTGCTGGCAGCCAGCACCCTGGCAGCAGTGCTGGGCATGGCCCTGCTGGAGGACGGAGTGTGTAAGGCACCGGATGGCAAGAATGGTTCCCCTGGGGCCCCTGGCCGTGATGGGAGGCCAGGGCAGAAGGGTGACATGGGAGAGCCAGGTAAGAGGAAGCCAGGGATGTTGGGTGCAGGGGGCCTGGGAGCCTCTTGATAGGAGCATCCCAGGCTGTGGGAGCAGCTCGGGAGATGCCAGATGTGCACGAACTCCTTCTCCTCCTCACTTCTCCCCAGGGAGACCAGCGCCAAGCACAGGCACCAAGGGACCCAAAGGGGATGCAGGCGAACCAGGGCCTCCTGGCTTCCCAGGCATGCGTGGCCCACCTGGCATACCCGGCCTTACGGGGTTGCCAGGGATGCCAGGGCCCTTGGGGCTAAAAGGGATAGCTGGCAATACTTTGGAGCACCCGTGTCCTGCCTTCTCCGCCTCCAGGTTGTCCCCACCACGCACAGGCACAACGGTGGTGTTTGACAGGATCATCACCAACCAGGAGAACTCCTACAGCCCCCAGACCGGGAAGTTCACCTGCAGCGTTCCTGGGCTCTACTACTTCACCTACCAGGTGGTGTCCAGCGGGGACCTGTGTCTGAGCATCACCAAGAACAGGCTGCGCGTGGTCAGCTTCTGTGACAACAACAGCCACGGCATCCTGCAGGTGAACTCGGGCAGCAGCGTGCTCAGCCTGGCCGTGGGTGACCAGGTGTCCCTGACCACTGACCCTGCCCGGGGCAGCTCCATTTACAGTGGCTCCGAGGCTGACAGTGTCTTCAGCGGGTTCCTGGTGTCCCCAGAGATAGCCTGAGGGACTCCCACAGCATCGTGGGGTGTCTGCCAGCCTGGCTGTTCCCCTGTGAGTGTGTGGGATGCTTTAGTGCCACAGCACATGGGGATGGTCCCAAACTGAGCATCCAGATGTGTCCTGTGCTTCCACCAATGTCACAACTGGCCAAGCTATGGGTCACCACTGCAGCAGTCACCACCACGCTGAGCCTGCCCGCACTGTCCTGGAGGCTGTGGACTCTCATCCCTTTCTCCTGCTGGGCACTCAAGCTCTACTCCCAGTTGTCACCAGCTGTGGCCCTTTGCTCCTGAGTGAGAAATCACTGCCTGCCACTGCTTCTGCTCCACTAACCACTGCAAAAGCCTTCCTGGCACTGGGACACATCCTGTCACATCCTCCCCATCAGTATAAATAAACGCTTCTTCTACCACTGCTCCTTGAGTTTTCTTTTCTACTCATGCATCTTTCCCAAACCATCAATATCCTGGACCCCTTCCCAAGCTGCCCAGGGAGGGAAGTGATTCCAGCTTGTCCCTGGCACTGCAAAGGGAGAAGGACAGGAGGGAATGGAGTGTCCACTCAGAGCTGACACTTCCAAGGAGGAATAAGAAACCTCTGGGACAGGGCTATGTGTGTCCTTATCTGCTGAGCCCAGGGTAGCTGTCCTGCAGGGGAAAACACAGGCAGCAGATCCTGCACCTCACCCACATGGTCCCATGTTGGCATCCAAACTCTCCCAGGAAGGCAAAAGGCAGCTATGGTCCTCTGGCATTACAGCAAGGAGGGACAGAGACATTGGGGTTGTGGGGTGATGGTGGTGGAGCTGTGAGGGTCTTGGGGTGACATGAGAGGGAGGTACAGCAGGCTGGGCTGGTCAGGAAGCATCAGATGCCTGGGATTGCTCTTCAGGGGAGCTGCCTCACAAATGCTGGGCACTCAAATATCCCCATTCCTGGAGCAGTGAGGAGGAGGCTGTGTCACTTGTGAGGAGCAACATCCCAGTGAGAGATCTCAGGGCATCACCGAGTCCGGCACCCAGCAGAAGTGGTGGGGCATGGGGAAAGGTGCAGATCAGAAACTCTCAAGGAGAAACATTCTCCAGTCCTCTTCAAGCGTGCAGCATCTTCCATCAGAGCCAGGCAGTGACCTTGCAGCAGCCCTTCAGTGCCACAGGCATCTCCAGCCCACTGCAGATGGCCTGAGGCTCTGCTCCCAAGCTGCCCTTCTGCCCAGAAACAAGGGAAGTAAGAGTGAAAGCAGGGGCTTTGGGGAGGGCTACTCCCTGCAGTGGCTTGGGGGGTTGTGCCACATCTCTTTGAGCTGTGTCCCACCTCTGTCCTTCCAGCCCTTTCTGTTGCAGTGTCCAGCACAGGTTTCGCTGGACAGCCAAGGAAGTACTGGCTCAGCAGAAACCATCGGGCAGGAGGATGTGAAATTCGGCTGGGAACAGCTGGGGGTTCTGTGTTCCCCGGGGCCCTTTGCCCTTTCCTAACTCTGTGACTTCCTCCGCGAGGGTGTCAGGGAGCCGCCCCACCGCGCTGTGCTGGCAGTGAGTGCGCGGCCAGCGGGACCAGCAGCACGGGTTCCCTGCCCTGGTCCCCACCAGAGGTAAGAGGTGCTGCAGGGTCTGTGTCTCAAGGGTGAGACTGGGGGTCCAGCAGCATGGCACGGTGCTGGAGAGGGGGAGAATGAGAAGAGGACGTGGATGGGAGAGGAGGAGGAGGAGGAGAGGAAGGAGACAGAGGCACTGCCAGGCTGCACACATGTCATGGAGACAGGATGCACCAGCTGATGGAAGGATTGCTCCTGATGGACAGAGCCAGGACAGTCAGGCTGCTGCTGGAGGAGGAGGGAGATCAGCTGTGTGCAGGGAGCTCCAGCCTCGGTGCAGCACAGGGTGACAGTCTGCAGTGGCGTGTGCATCTTCAGGGTCTGGGGACACTGGACTCGGAGGGCTTGGGGCTGACCATGGGCTTGGGGCTGGCCATGGGTACCACAGACCTCATGGCTCCATCCAGACTGAAAGTCCAACCCACTCTGTGCCATCAGGGGCTGCCCTGGGGTTGGACATGAGCCTGAGGCCCATCTCCACATATCCACCTCCCCACTGCCCTGCAGTGTGTATGGCTGGGACATTGAGGACAAACCCATGGCAGCCAGGTGTTCCTGGTGCATCCAGTCTCCTTTTCTCCATGTCCTGGAAGCCACCCTGCTGTGGCCCCTCACTCCAGCACTTTCTTTCTCTTTCCATGCTGCAGAACACCAAAATGGAGAAGAGATTCTGGGAGCAGCTCTGTCTGGCCCTCATCCTCCTCCTCCTGAATCTGGGCTCTGCCGTGATTGCAGAAGACTCTCACAGCTGCTATGGAGCTCCAGGCCTGCCAGGCATGCCGGGGATGCCAGGCAGGGATGGCCGGGATGGGCTGAAGGGAGCCAAAGGGGAGCCAGGTGAGTGAGCAAGGAGGGAAACCACACAGGCTGTTGCAGGGGGTCACCGAGTCCTCCATGGCTGGTCTGCCTTGGTTTGCAGGCTGTGGAGAGCACCCTCTGTGGTCAGGTGGAGAGAGGCAACAGCACTCTCCTGCCCGAGGGAAGGGGCTAGAGAAGCCTCTCCCCACACCCTGCCATTGACACTGACTCCCTTTCACCCCTCACCACCCTACAGGTATCCCAGCTTCTTCTACACAGCTAGGGCCCAAGGGCATGAAAGGGGAACCAGGCCCCCGTGGCGTCCCAGGCAAGCCTGGCCCCGCTGGGGCCCCTGGTCCACTTGGAATCCCTGGGACAATGGGCATGGCCGGACCCCCGGGAATGCCAGGCAGCTACAAGCAGAAGCACCAGTCAGCATTCTCAGTGACAAGGCAGACCAGCCAGTACCCCTCAAAGAACGTCCCCGTGGTTTTCAACAACGTCATCACCAACACCAACCATGACTATGACACCACCACGGGCAAGTTCACCTGCAGGCTCCCCGGGGTCTACTACTTCGTCTTCCACAGCTCCCACACAGCCAACCTCTGCGTCATCCTGCACAAGAACCAGAGGAGGATGGCCAGCTTCTGCGACCACAAGACCAACACCATGCAGGTCAGCTCGGGGGGGACGCTGCTCCACCTGGCTGCTGCGGATGAGGTGTGGCTGGGAGTGAACGACTACAATGGCATGGTGGGCATTGCCAACTCCGACAGCATCTTCTCAGGGTTCCTGCTCTTCCCGGACTAGAGGATCACCAGAGCCCACCCCAGCACCCCGACCGCTTCTGCCTGCCCAGCTCAATGCTGGGCTCTTCCTGATGCTCCCAGTTTCTCTGCAGGGAGGGGGTCAACCCCAGCAGCCAGACCCACCCCCTGGTCTGGGGGCTGAGCACTGCTAGCTGCTGCACAGGGGGAATAGGCACATCTGGATGCGTCTGCACCCAGAGTGACGGTGCCGAGCTCCTGGTCCTGCTGGCGCTGCCACATCCATCCCCCCTGATAACCCCACATTACCTCTGCATTTCTCCCCTCCCCATCTGGGCTGCCCCAGGTTCAGCTGTGTCCTGGCACAGGCTGCAGCAACCCCTTTGCCACGACCTCGCTGTGGAAAATGTCAATAAAACCTTCCCCAGTGCACCTGGTGTAGTGTGTTGTTTCCTCCATGTCCTACCTCTCTGTGGTGTGCACATGTGCATGTGACATCTGGCCATCTGCGTGGCATCAGCGTGTCCCCGAGCCTCACCGGCTGGGCCGTGCTCAGCATCAGAGACCATCATATCCCACCCACACCCGGCTTTGCAGGGGGGGTGGGACCCCTGGCTGCTGCAGGAAGGGATGATTCCCGTGGCCCCACACAGCCCCTACCAGAGGGCACCAAGACTCCTCCAAGCAGGGCCCTGATACTCCCCTTCCCTCCAAAGCAATCCAGCTTCACGGGGGCACAGACTGCAAAGGAAACCCCAACACCATGGCTGAGATGTCCCTGGGGTCCTTACCAGCATGGGGCAGGGGAAGCGCTCTGGCCTTCCTGAGCCAGACCAAAGGAGCTCGTGGTTGTGGAGGCTGCAGAGCCCACCAAAACCCAGCAGGGATTTCTCCTGGTGTCACACACCGCAGGGTGGAACAGGAGGTCACCTTTCCGAATGTCCTGTGCTTCGCCTCCACAAGGCAGTAGCCAGAGCAAGACTGGGAATACTTTTCCCACAGGGTAAAATCACTTCCCACAGAGTAGGAGTAAATCACTTCTTCCACAGAGTAAAATCATTCAGGAGAGTCAGGGGCACGGACTCGAGGTGATGGATGCTGAGACCCTGCAGCATCCCCTGGGCCTGCAGAGCTGGAAGCGTGCGGAGCAGCCTGAGGGGTGTTGGCTGAGTGCATGCACAATTCTGCAGCCCTGATGGGTTACCCCAAGCTCGTCTGGAGCTCCCAACAGCATTCCCCATAGCAAGCACCCCTGAGCAGGACCCAGGGACCCTGCAGGGCAGAGCTGTGGCTGGAAGGGCTCAGGATGCTATTTGGGGATGGCTTGTTCTGCTCAGCTGACAACAGCATTCGCGGAGGATATGAAACTGCCATGGAAAAAGGGCAGGAGCTAAAGATAAAAAGGGGATGTGTCCCAGATCCTTTCACAATAACCCTTGCAGCACACTTCTGCTTCTCCTCGCAGGCATTTCCAAGCAGGACGCTGGTGTGTCCTGTTCCATCTCCCCACCCGAGGAACAAGGAGCCCAAGGTAAGAGCAAGACTGAGCCCAAGCTTCCCCCCACAGGCAGGAGCATGTGGGAACCCAGCTCCAGCAGGGTGACAGTCACCTGCATTGCTGGCACTTCCCTGTGGCCTGGGGCAGAAGAGAAACAGGGGGTGGAGGTGCTGGGCTGGGGGTGGTAGAGGTCCCTGATGCAACCCTGACCCCTCCTGCTACACCTGGAAGAAGGAAAACATAAAAGTAGAGATGGCAGAGTTCCAGAAGGGTGATGAGGGACTGAAAGGCGCATCAGTCTGAAAGGTGCCCTGGGGGTCCTCTCCTGCCCTGAGAAGCTCTTGTCTTCTGACGGCCCTGGGCTGGGATCAGCCCTTGTACCTGCTGCACCCACATTGGAGCTGCTGTGGCTGTAGGATCCAACTCACCAACCTTTTTGTCCTGCTGGCACCAGAGCTTCAGCTCTGGGAAAATCCACCTGAGGTGGGGGAGTTGTGGCTGGGGTGATGTGGTGTCCACATACTGCCTCCAAATGCCCAGCACTTGTCCACATGCACCCACACCAGGATCTGGGGGAAGGAGTTGGGCAGGGAGGGCAGGAAGAAGGTGAGACCGCAGGGGTGGAAGCCCAGATGACTTTCCCAGTAAGGCTTGTTAGATACAGAAATGCCTCTGGGATGGAGCAGCTGTGGGACAGGACAGAAGGGGAACCTGTGGGATGGAGGAGGGAGGTTTGGGGGTTCATTGCCATCTTCAAGGAGTAGCGCTGTCCCTCAGACATGCTGGTGGAAGGCAGGAGCTATTCCCTTGCAGATGACAAAACTGCTCTGGTTGGGGAAAGATTTTACCCTGCAAGAGTGGTCCTGAGATGAGATGGGGAATTTCTCCCCCAGGGGAGCAGCATGGCTATCAGATCTCTGAGATAACCTGTCCCAAATATTCATGTGGCTGAGGCTGTGGGCACTTGTAAACTGGGGATTTAAGAGTGACGAGAGACTGACAAGCCCTGCCTTTCCCAAGGGGACTAGTCCTTTGCTCCAGGGCCATCAGGAGAGTGGATTTGGCTCTGCAGTACGATGTTTTCCCTTCCTGATGGTATTACCCAGCCATGCTTGCAGTCACCATCTTTCAGAGCAGCAGAGAGTGCCTTCCCCAGCCCTCCCACCACCCAGGAAAGCCCCCCGACACCGTTCCATGCTCCCACAGATGTGGACCATGTGGGCCATGCTGATCTGTCTGGCGGGGGGGCAGCTTGCCAGTGCCACGATCTGCAGGACCTACGGCACCATCCCAGGCATCCCAGGATTGCCAGGGCAGCCTGGCAGTGATGGCAGGGATGGGGAGAACGGCCCAAAGGGTGAGCAAGGTAAGGAAGAGGCTGCAGGTGGGTAAAACATTGTCTTGTGAATGCCAAGAGCAGGGAAAGAGTGCCAGGCACATGGTCCTGGGAAAGCAACTCATTTCCACCAGTTCTTTGAGGTCGGGTGGGGTTGAGAGAGCACCCCAAGGAATGTGGGGAGGGAGGGGGATGACAGCAAGGTGTGTCACACCTGCCTGTTGGGCAGGGGTCTCCACTGACCCACACCCAGCACAGGTTTCTTCGCTCATGCTCTCTCTGCAGACAAGTGGGGCTCGGCTGTGACTACAGTGACTCTTCCTCCTCCTTCCTAGGACCCCCTGGCGAGGGTGGAGCAGAAAGAGGGGAGAAGGGAGACCCGGGACTACCGGGGCATCCTGGGAAGGTCGGTCCCATGGGCCCCCCAGGTGCAACTGGCTTACCAGGTACCAGTGGAGTGCCTGGCCCCATGGGGGAGCCTGGTGACTACAAGGTCACCTTCAAGTCCGCGTTCTCTGCTGCCAGGAGCATCAGCTCCTACCCCCGCCGGGAGCAGCCCGTCCGCTTCGACCGCATCATCACCAACGAGAACGAGCACTATGAGAACCGCTACGGCCGTTTCACCTGCCGTGTGCCCGGCACCTACTACTTCACCTACCACGTCACCTCTCGGGGCAACCTGTGCCTCAACATCAAAAAGGGCCGGGGTGGCAGTAGGGGCGACAGGGTGGTGACCTTCTGTGACTTCGTGCACAGCAGTTTCCAGGTCACCACTGGTGGTGTGGTCCTCAAGATGGCCATGAACGAGTCCGTCTGGCTTGAGCCAACGGAGAAGAACTCCCTGGTGGGGCTGGAAGGGTCCGACAGCATCTTCTCTGGCTTCCTCATCTTCCCTGAGGCTTAACCCACTGGAGCTGTGTCTGCAGCCCACCTCTGCAGTCCCTGCAGAGCTGAGGACTCCCCTGGAAACTCTTTGCTCCCAAACTGGTGCTTGAAGCATATTGCTGCCGTTCTTGCACAATAAATGACAGCTCTTCGCACTATTGGTCTCTTTCTGTCTTGGATTTGCCTTTTTCCCCCCAAATAATGTTCACACACCCAGGGCACTGGTTCTCGCCCCCTTGGGTGCAGCCCAGGCTCATTAGCATCTCATTACTGCTGAACAGAGCCAGACAAGCCATGCAGTTCCTGCTGCAGACCAGGATGAGAATCTCCCTCCAGAGCCACCCAAAGGGTCCTAGACTAGGGTTAGGAAAACATGGAGAAGCAGCTCAGCCTTTAGCAGGGGGCAGGACACGACATAGTGTGAAAATTTGGGCCACTGGGTACTGGTGGTGGGTGGGGAGATGCTGGAGATGGTGCTGTACTGGAGAGTCCTGACAGCAGCAGAATCTGGGGATACCAACCTCTCTTAGACATTTTTTTGGAGTGGTGGTGACAGAAATACCCACAGAAGATTGTCAAATTTGTGACAAGGTGGGGGGGGGTGAGAGTGGGCAACTGGATGCCATAATGGGGTGTGGAGGACACCCCTACTACAGCCTCCAAACCCCAGCACAGAACCGACACGTCCCAGGGTACAGCCGAGCCCTCCCAGACTGGTCCTTATCAATGGCAGAGCTGTGGACCCAGGGATGTCCAGAGGAATTAAAGCTGAGGAGCCCAAGGACACCCCTGGCCCCGGGGCAGGTGACAACCCAGCATTGCACCCGCGTGGGTTGGTTGCCTGCAGCCCCCAGCCCAGCCCGTGGGGGTGGACACGGGGCATTCAGGAATTTTTGTGGGATTCTGGGATTTGAAAGGGTCTGGATGGAAAGGATGATGATAAAAGGTCTTGGGGAGGTGCGTGTGATACGGACAGGATTTTATGGAGCATCACCACTGAGCTCTCCAGGTTTGCTCGTGCGTCCAGGCCCCCCAGCTCTGGGCTGCTCAGGTGTCCCTGCCCAGCGCAGGGCAGTGCCTGAGGCTGTCGTGACCCGCTCGGAGGCTCCCGCTCGTGTCCGGGGCGCTTTGCCGGCAGGTGGCACTGGAGACCGGCTCAGCCCTCACCTGGCAGCCGCAGCAGCCTCGCTCCCCCGGCCGGGCGGGCACAGCCCCGGGGCCGGGCAGCACGAGGGGCTCAGCTGTGCCCGCAAGGTCTGGGAGGAGGCAACGGGCAGGATTAGCCCGGTTCTATCTCCTCCTCCTCCTCCTCACCACCTCGGAGCTTTATCCTTCCTGCAGCAGAATCTGTGTCTTCTGTCCCCCGGGGTGCAGCCACGCGTGTCCCCAGCCTCTGCAGTTCTCGGAAGGTCTGAGCAGAGGTGTTGGGTGTCGCATTCTGAAGTTCCCCCGGTGCCGGAGCACTGGATGGCCTTTACAGTGCAGCCACCAAACCCATGGTGTTTCACAGCTGGACATGCAGCATCACAAATAAAACTGAGTTGGGTAAGGCAGGCGGAGGAGAAGAGCAGGTGTTTGACGCCCAAAACAGGGCTGGTAGCACACGCTGGCTGAGCCTCCTGAAGCCTCAGCGGGTAGGAAACACTGTACCAAGGAGCAGGGATACACTGGAGGTCAGGGCTGCCATTCCAAGAGCCCTGAAGGGCTGGAAAACGAGCTGGCACTGATATTTGATGGAGGCAAATGCAAAGTCCTTCTTCTGGCATGGGACAACCCCATGTGTGAGGACAGGCACTGGCAGCAGAAAGCTCTGCAGGAAGGGACCTGGGATGTTGTTGGACACCAAGGGGAAGCTTTCTGCCTTTCCAGGTAATGGATATAATAATTTTTGATTTTTAAAAAAGTGTAAAGGAGTAAAGCTGGTGTTATTTTTAAAATAGATGTCTGACCTAACACCAGTATGAGCCAAAGGGGTTCTGGGGGCTTGGCTGTGCCTGGGGAAAGTCAGAGGGCAGTGCAGGTACCAGTGGCTGTAAGTGCAGCTCATGGTTCTTACCCAGCTGGGAAACAGAGGTGCAGAGGGAATTGCTTCCCAAAGATGCAGAGGGAATCGCTGCCTACAGGTGCAGAGGTGCAGAAGGCATTGCTGCCTAAAAGTGAAGAGGGAATTGTTGCCCAGAGGTGCAGAGAGCATCGTTTCATGCCATGGGTCTCATCCAGCACCCAGCAATGCTACCTCTGGCAGTGGCTCCATGGGATGGCAGCTGCCTGCTCCCCTGAGGCTGCCACTAAACACACTCCCCCCCAGGTATCCAAAATGGATGAGGAAAGGGGCCCAGAGGGTGCTGGGGCTGGTGTTGGTCCATGCAAGACCACCCTTTAGTTCTTCCCGGGCAGCTCAGGGTGGGCAGCATGTTCCTGACCCCGTAGGAAGCCCCAAAGCCCCAGCCTGCACCCCCTCAGCTGCATGGACCCCCTCCTCTCAAGCTGTTACAGCACTCCCTAAGGCCAGAGCCAAAATGTCCCTTCCCTTGGGACCATGCACAGGAGCTGGGATTGCTTCCTCCTGTGCGCAGCAATCAGTCCCTCTGCCAGACCCCTGTGCTGCTCAGGGCCACACTGGGAAAAATCAAGAGCACCTGGGTGGTTGGGTGCTGTGCTGGCAGTCCCACCTGTCCTGCCTGGTGTTCCCAGGAGCAGCAGGACCAACCCAGCTCTGCTCCTGAACCTCCTGCCCTGCTCTTTGGTCTGGGATTCATTATTCCATGGAAACAGAGCAATCTTAGAACAACACAACCATTAACAGGAGAGCTGGAGAGAAACCTGTGCAGGATCAGGTGCTGTGGGTGGTAAGGGTGGGTCAAGGCAGTGCCACAGTCACTGTCACTCAGGAAAGGGCCAATCTGTATATTTAATTAATTCCTTACACCTTCCCCATGGGTGCCTGAGCCCAGTGCTTCAACCTGGCATGGCTGCACCTGGGAATAAACCTGCAGGGTCTGTCCTCACTCAGGATGGACAGAGCTGGTCTGGGGCTCTGGGCACGCTCCTGCTTGTGCTGTGTGTGCGCACTCACCCCTCTGTGCACACTCACCCTGTGCACAGCCACCCCTGTGCACATTTCCCGCTGCCCTGTGCACGCTCCCTCTGCTCAGTGTGTGCTCCGCAGCTGTCCCCTGACACGCACATTCTGCTCCTTGTCACTCCCTTTGGGGTTTATTTTCAGGGCAGCTGCAGTCCCTCCCCAGGGCCCAGCCACAGCCCTTCCTTCACCAGGCGGTGCTGTGACCCTCACCTGTGGTGTCAGGCCACCACCAAGGGCTGGGCTGTGCCTAGGCCAAGGCCACCGGATGCTCAGCAGATGCTGAAGTTGGGGCAGGAGGTGTTTCAAGGTGACTTCAGCAGTTTTAGAGATGTCAGCGTTTTGCTGAGAAGCCATGGGGTGCTTTGGTCTGTCAGTGTTGGAGGCCACTGAGGGGGACAGAGAGGCAACCAGGAGCACAGCTGTGGGCAAAGACACCAACAGAGCTGTCAGGGGGTTAAAATAAAATCTTCCTGCTCCCAGGCACAGAGCAATAGGGATCAGCAAGAAAATCACATGGAGATTCTCCTGCATCATCTAACTGGGAGTTTGGAGGTTTTCTCTGCACCAAAGCTCCAGTCTTGGCATAAGCAGGGCTCTGGCAGATCTGATGTGGTGGAAAATGGGTGTGCCTGGCAGTATTTATGGAATTGAAGCTGAGCTGGAGGAATCAAAGCACGACCATGCTGTTTGTCAGTGAGATGGAGCCAGGGATGTCAGTGCCACGGTCTGGTCTAACACCACCAGCAAACACCACGGAGCTTGCAGAGACGTTGATCTGTTTGCACTGAGCCCAGGAGCTCCCAGTACCTGCTAACCAAGGAAGAGCCCTTCCTAAACCATCCTTGCTTGGCCTTGGCCCTTGCTGGCAGCACCAGCCACAGCCAGGCTGCCCAACAGGGCCTCCTGGATCAGCCTCCCATGCCAGCCCCTCCAAACAGCCCTTCTCCCACGTAGCTCATGACACTGCTCCTCGATGCAGGGAGGCTTTTCCCTTGGCAGCAGCTCCCTCCTGAACAGCTCACAAGCATTTCCTTCCCTTCAGCCTCCAAGCTCTGAGCCACAGTTGCTGCTGCCAGGCTGGTGGCTGCCGTCCACAGTCACCTCTGCTCTTGAGCCAGGCTGTGTAGTGAAATATGGGGGGATTTTTTTGTGTTCTTCCTTCCCTCCCATTCTCCAAACCATAATAACAAGCAGGAGTTGTATGGGAATCCCTGTGTGGGTTCAGTGCTGTGCCAAGGTGCTGGAATGCTTTGGGCAGGGGCATTACTGGGACAGGGCACTGGGTTGTGCATGCTGGGATGTCACAGGCACCAACGGGACACAGCAGCACCAACGCAGCTTTGGTGGATACTGAGGTCACACACGGTGGCTTCACTGTCAGCAGGGTGGGAGCTCCCTGCATGGATCCCCTGGGTGCACTGGTTCCACTGGAGGGTGATCCCAACCCCAGGGAGACTCCTGTGGAGTTTGATACAACAGAAACCAGTCTGGGATGGGGAAGGGAGTTCAGACACCAGCTCCAAATCTGACTTTAAGGCTGCTGTTAAGTTTGTTTCCCCCATCCTCACCCAGGCTTGCATTTGAATTTGAATGGGAAGGAGCAATTGCTTCTTTTGCCTGGAGCAACACAGCCTGGCTTGTCTCCCACCTAGAGCTGCGCAGGGAATCCCTGCTTTTCCTGGCCCTCTGCAGGGACCGGGAGCCGGGAGACTCTGCGCTGGCTGGCCACCAAGGAGTTAAATCCCAGCCCTTTTTTTTCTGCTCTGCCTCCTTATGAGGAACAGCCTTCGCGGGGCTGCAGAAAGGCTCTTTCTTTCCCCAGCAGATCTCTGGGAATGAAAAGTCTGTGTTCCAGATATTAAATTACTCATAAAATAGTTGGCGTGTCCCCGAGGCGGCTCCGCACCCCCCAGCCCCCGCCGCCGCTCTGACGGGCTGCTGATGTGCATCTGCATGTCACCTCCTGCTACAAGGTCAATCTCTCCAATTTAAAGCAGCAACGTTGGAAAGCAAACCAGATTTCAGCCGGAATTAGCTTCAAATGGAGCATTCAGGGGACTCGTGCTGGGAGGGGAGCGCAGGAGAGGAAAGACCACAGAACCGGGGTGGGGGCGATCCTGCGGCTGCAGCCCCCCGTGGTGGGGCACCCCACGCACTCCGGGCTCGATCGAGAGGCTAGGATGTTCCCAGGGCTGGACCAGGGGGGCAGAGATGCTCCCGGGGCTGGATCCGGAGGCCTAGGGATGCTGCCTGGGGATGATCCCGGGGAATGCTGCCTGGGGATGCTGCCGGGGATTCCTAATGCTGC
>VZTE01001004.1:153173-172727 GCA_013397775.1 Eulacestoma nigropectus | reverse complement strand
CGGGAGGGGATGCGGGAGGGACGGGTGGGAGCCCGGCCTGGGCCGGCCTGGCCCCGTGCATGTCCTTAACCCCTTGAGGGACGCACTACAAGGAACTCAGGTTTGTCCCCCACCCATTGAGACCAGGAGCCATGTGGGATGCTCTGGTGCACTGAGGATCCTCTGTCCCTCTGGGAATGCTCTGTCGTGATGGGGATGCTTTGCCATGCTGGGGATCCTCTGCTGTGATGCAGGACTGGGCTCTTGGCAAAATCCCCAAACCAACGCTGGAGCTGTGACAACGCAGGTCTGGGAGAGCCTCACACAACCCTGCTCTCCTCTCTAAAGGTTTTCTCCAAGTAAAAGAAAGGCAAACGTTTTTTTCTCTCCGGGGACAAATCAGTGACTGGGGACCAATCAGTGACACATCCACACCCTCCCCTGAGTGCCTCAGTTTCCCCGCAGGGGGAAACTGTTCCACACCCCGTCCTTTCCGCCCTGCTGGAGCCATGTGTGGGTTTCAGCTCTCGGTTTGCTGGACAGGCTGAGAGGCTGAGATGAACCCCAGCCCCATCCGGTCACAAATGGACCAATGTGCCTCACACAGGGTGGGCTGGAGGCTCGCATGAATTGTCACACAGGGCACAGGCACCAACACAAAACACACAAACACCATGCAGAGCACGACACGCTTCCAGCAGGCAGGGCCTGAGCCATGCACAGGCTGGGCAGGCAGTGCCGGGGTGGAAGAGGCCAGGATTGCTCTCAACAGCCTCACTCTGCCCTAAAATCTTGCATTTACATACAGAGGGGAAAAAAATTAAGTAAGGCAGCTTGAAGCCCACAGCACAGCAAGACACAGCCATGTGCAGAAGAAGGGTCCCTAGGGAAATGTGTGCAGCATGCATGGACACATACCTGGAATTCCCATCTGGTTTGTGAACAAGGAATATCTGTGAGCCTGCTGTCCTGGCTGCCTTGGAAAGAGCAGGGGCTGGAGCTCTGGGGTGAGGGCTTGGGTGGCAGCGCCCCAGGGGCTGTGTGGTACTGCCCGGTGCTCCCTTCTGTTCCCATCAAGTGCCAGGAGAGCTTTTGTCTGGGGATGTTGGCATGTGTAGTCACCAAGGTGACAGGAACAGCAACGGGTCATCGGTGGCATTTCCAGGGGAGCCAGGAGAGAGCTGGACAACCCTGCACATCCCTAGGAGGGAGCTGGACAACCCTGCCCTTCCCTGAGTGAGTGACTCTTGGGGATGCACCGCTGCATGGCCTGATGGCCTCTGCTGTGTGAGGTGACCCTGTGTCACACAT
This sequence comes from Eulacestoma nigropectus, assembly GCA_013397775.1. Lineage (NCBI taxonomy): Eukaryota > Metazoa > Chordata > Aves > Passeriformes > Eulacestoma > Eulacestoma nigropectus. The sequence goes on along the minus strand of VZTE01001004.1, from coordinate 171,437 downwards.
CCAGTCCTGCAGCCTGGGGGTGTCCATGAGCACTGGGCAGAGAGTCAGGCTCTGGGAACATGAGGGCTTTGTGCACAGTTTTGGCTCCTGGAGACCTCCAGGCTATACATGACACCAGCAGTGGGAAGCCCCCAGTAGCCACTGAGACTTGGACTCTGCTCCTGTCATGATACCTGAGCTCTACAGAGCTCCAGGGGGGTCCTGCCGTTGGTGTCACCAGCTGCCTGCAGAGGAGCATGGTCCCTCAGGATGTGGGGGAAGAGCATGGGTCACCCTGGGCACCTCCACCCTGGAGAAAGACAAGGATCAGCTGGCCCTCCCCAGCACTGGATGGTCTCCTGGGGTGGGCTGGATGGCCAGGAGCAGATGGATTTCTCTTTTTGGCATCCATGTGGATCCACCACAGTTGCTCCAACTCTGTCCCCAGGCTCAGGATGAGTCTGGGGCAGTTCAGTCATTCAGTCTCCCCCTCCATCGCACAGGTCCCTCAGGCTGCTGGAGAGCAAGTTGCTGAAATTATGAGTGTTTGTTCAGACCTCATTGAGCAGGGAAAGGGGGGGAAAAAAGCCTTTTTGAAGGAGAAACTTATGCCAGGAGAGTTTGGGAAATGCTGTAGCAACTCTGCCTTCCCAGCTCCAACATGCAGCCACCAATGACTGTCCCAAAAGGCCATGGAGAGGGATACTCCTGGTATTTGCCAGGCTGGGACCTCAGAGGACGACAGAGAGCATGACTGAGAAGGAAGAGGTGACCTGAAGGTTATCCAGGAGACTTGTCCTCCTCCTTTGGACAGGCTTCTTCATCATCCTATGGCTCCCAAAGGATGTGATCTCTCGTGTTCTGTGTGCTTCTGTCTCTGTTTTTTCTGCCTTTTCCCCTGTTTTCTTTTACCTCCCATAAAATTCAGTACAGGAACATTGGAGGTGCCTGAACATTGTGCCCTAGTGACCCCCAGGACCTCTACCAGAGCAGTTGAGCACCCTGAGCCCAGGCAGGTGGAAGCACCACCAATTCATTATTAACACATTTTGGTCTCTGTGATTCTGTATTTCATTTTTAAGGCTGTTTGTGTGCTGGGTTTTGTTCAGTTTTTCTCTCCCAGCATTAAAATGTGGGTGGGCTTTTCCTTGATCCTGGTTTTGCTGTGGCATCTCTTGTGTATAGGACTGCTCAGAGGGACTGGAGTTACTGTCACAGGAGCCAGGGAATGTCCTCCCGGGCTTCCTTTTGCAATTTTCAGCCTCCAGCTGAAGATCACCCCGCAGCCCAATGGGCTGTGTTCAGCTGCACCTCTGGCTGCTCACAGTGTGGCACAGGCTCTGGGCACAAGCTGTAAGACTCCATGGAGGTTACAGCGGCTCTGCCTCTGTGCAGGACCACCAAAGCCACCTCCTGCATCCATATTTCTCGTCTCTTCGTCCTGCTGTCGGTGTGATCCTGAAGTTCTCACTCCCTGATGCATCTTCAGGTGCATCCTTCGTGCTTGCCCTGTGTGCCAAGTCAGAGAATCACCAAATGGTTTGGGTTGGGGGAGAACTTGTTCCACACCCTACCATGGGCAGGGACACTTTCCACCAGACCAGATTGCTCCAAGCCCCGTCCAACCTGGCCTTGGACACTCCCAGGAATGGGGCAGCCACAGCTTCTCTGGGTACCCTGTGCCAGAGAAGCCAAGGTGATCTGCTGCAGAAGAGGCTGGGCAAGAGAGGATTGAGGCTCCATGGTCCCTTTTGACTTGGGACAACATCCATCAGCAGTTCATGGTCCAGCCGTGTGGGTGCTCTGGTGTGTACTGAGCAGTAAGAAATGGCTCTGAAATGCTGTAGTGGGGACATTAATGACCAACCTCTCCAGTGTGTGCTCTCCAGAGTGAGTTTTCCAGTGCCTGGTGCGGTATGGAAGCTCTTCCTAAATAACAGCCAAGGCTATTATTTAGCCTCGGCCACCCCACCACCCCCCTGCCAGGACCACCATAGGTCCTGGGGGCCACCTTATCTGGGGTGAGATGCCCTGCGAGCATCCCTGGAGCCGCATTCTGTGCTGCAGGGTCACTGCCTGTGGCTGCTGCTGCAAGCAGTCTGCCTGCACTGGCAATATTCCCAGGCCTGCCATGTGTGTCACATACCTGCCTCTGAGCAGCTGGCAGCACGCATGGGGACGTGTTGGAGCACAGGCCCAGGGAGGACAAGATCGGTGTGCTGCTGTGCACCTCCATTTCCAGCCCAGACATCTGCTCCAGGGCCCCTGAAAACCTGAGACGAGGCCCAGGGAGCAGCGCACGTTTCGGGGTGGGCTGGTTGACAACTCGGGGCTGCCGAGGCTGTTGTGTAGCTTGTTTGTGCTTCCCTCTTCACTGGGGGCTGTCTGCTGCCATACAAAGGGCAAAATGCCGCAGCGGGAGGTGCCGTGCTTCAGCCAGGAAAACCCAGCCGACGTTTTCCTCCTTCCCTGGCTTTACCACTAGGTGTCATTGGAAAAGCAGCATTGCCAGCCCTGTTCAGCTCTCCGGGATGGGATTTTGTGGGGGTAGCAGGTCCTTCACCCACTGCTGGACACGACGCATCTTCCCAGCCTCCTCCTCCATGGCTTTGTCTGTCTGCAGAGCCTCTGGAAAAAACATCGCCGGGGATTCAGGGTTCAATGGACATTGAAATGCAACTGAAACCTTTTTTTCCCAGCGCTTGGCTAAGCCGCCCGCTCGGACCCTCCCAGGAGGGAGCCGCACGTCACCCGCTCTCAAAGGGGCGACGCAGTCACGCCGGGACCCGCGGCACCTACAGCAATATGGTCCTCTCAAACAAGTCGGACAAACAAGGCCTTTATAGGCACTTTCTTTTCTTCTGGAGTGGAAGAGAGAGGAGCCGGGGGAGAACTCGGGGGCGTCCCACCGCAGTGGAGCAGCACACAAAGGCTCGCAATGAAAGGGGCACCAGCAAATCCTCTTAGGGGCTTCACTGTGTGCACATTCATATCCCGGCCCCATCTGCCGGGGGGATCCCCGGGAGCGAGGGGGGAGAGGGGCTCTCCCTGCCCCGCGCCGCCAAAGCAAGCAAAGCGCATTCAGGGAGGGAGAAAGGGATGAAAAGGAAGAAAGGCCGAGCCATGCCCACGCAGAGGCGGGCGGGAAGCGCAGCTCTGCCGGGAAGGGGGGCTGGCTTATGGGGGAGGGGGAGGCAGATTTGGTGAGGGCTGTGGGAGTCCTGAGCCCCCCTGGGTCCGCAGGGATGAGATGAGAGCAAGGTGGGCAGGGAGAGAGCCTGGTGCCTCTGGGCAGGAAAGCCATGCTGGCACCCTGGGCACACCCTCCGTGGAGGTTCCTTCACCAGCGCAGACCTGCTGGGAACTGGTGGGGCTGCAAGAGGATGGAGGTGACCTGGCCAGGTGGGCAGCCAATGACCTCATAATGGTGCTTGATCCCACACGAGCTGAGCCAAGCTAACAGGACCAGAGTTTCTTCCCAAGACAGGGGAAAGCCAGGGATACTTTGGTCTGGAGGAAACACCTGTCTCCTCCCGGCAGCAGGTGCTGACTCAGTAAATAACACACATTGATACCCAGTTCTTGGTGCTGCAAGATAGCAAATGTCCTGTCTCCCGTGGGTTTGCCTCTTCTTTTTCCTGCCCATCCTGCAGCCTTTGTGCATTGGTGAGCATGAAGATATGTCTAAACCAGGTCAGTCTACACCAGGAATTCTCTCCCTGCTCCCCCAGGCTCAGGGCAGCCAGGCTGAGGTGCTCAGATGTGGGTTAGCTGATCCAAAAGGTTAGGTCAGCATGGTGGGAGTTTTTGGACAGCTGACCCAGAGGAGCTGGGAGCCCTGCCTAGGCTCGGACACAGCAAGGACAGAGCCCAAGCAACTCAAGTCCAGCCTAACCCACCTGAGGGATGACTGACGTGCTGCCAGAGACTTGCACACTGTGGGGGCAGTGGGGAGGATGGGATGTTCTCTCTCATTTGGGCAAAGCATTTAATTACTGCAGCCGAGGCAGCCTGTCTCTCCTTCCAGCCTGGAGCAGGTCCAGTACAGGGAGTGGTCCTTCCTCTCCGGTGCCCTGGCTCCAGGAGCCCTTCCAATTCTGCCGTGGGGTGGTTGGGTCATGCACTGGGAGAACATCTCTTTCCTGCAGCTGCATGGGGCTGTCAGGGAAGGAGGACAAAATTCTGGAGAGGCAAAGAGGATCAGGGTGTCCCAGGTCTCTTCAGGAGTGGTGCTGAGGTTGGAATGTGGCTGCTTTGGGCAGTCCCATCAGGGTCCCTCAGGCTTCCAAGCATGTGGTCGAGGAAAGCGGGCAGGAGCGAAGCGGTGGCAGCCAATTCCCACCTGGGGAGCTCCAAAGCAGCTCCCAAGCCCTATGATCAGGGTGGATGACAGCAGATACATCCATTTTCTGGAGGCTGCTGCTCCCTGCTGCCTGCAGAGATGACTCAGGAGCAGGTCAGGTAACTCCTGGTGCCAAGCTGGTGATGAGGGTCAGACAGTCTGTGTGAGGCTCTGCCGGGTGAGACAGTGCGAGACACAAAACAGCGACAGACCGAGGGAGAGGAGGGTGCAGGGCACCGCCTCTCCAGAGGCCACCACAGGCCACCCACACCAGTCTGCTGAGTGACGCCGTGGGAAGGGCCGCACAGCACACCACCTGAGCTCCTGGTAGCATCTCAGGCTCTGGGGACTACCCACGCACCCAGCCAGGTGCCAGCTGGCTCCCCAGCACAGCCCAGGCCCTTCCAGTTGTGGCAGGAAAGGTCTGTGGGAAGGGCTCAGGGGTTTGGCTGCTGAGTGTGACCATCAGATAACTCTGAGCTGTGGCTGGCCTGGCTGCATTTGGAAGAGCCAGCTGGAGCAGTTCTTGCACAGGCAGGGAACAAGCTGTGTTTGTCCCGCCTGGATATTCCAAAAATTTTGTGAGGTGTGTAGGGGAAAGGAGGGGTGCAAGAACATCATCAATGACTCCACTGGGGATCCAGCATTAGTGCAGGGAGCAGGGAGGGAATGTTGAAAAAGCAAATGAGGAACATGTGGACATGGCACTACCTCTCAGTCTCTGACTGACCATTTCTGCTCCAGTCACCTTCACCCTTGTCCCAGCCACCACTTTCTCCTCAGCAGGGAGGGCTCATGATGCCCCAAGGAATGCAACCAACATGCTCATGAAGAGTGCTGGCATGGACTTACTTTCCAGTTGTCCTGGGGTGACCGTATCATACTGTATTCCCTATCGTCTGCTCTATGCCAGACATGAATCCTGTGCCTTTATGTGTCTTTAAGCTGGGGCCGAGAGAAAGGGGAAAAAAAAGAGCCAAGCAGTTTTTTGCTCAAGGACACACACTCCCCTGCGTTCCTGAGGCGGAGTGGAGGAAAGCACCTTCCTGCTTTTTCCTCAGCTCTCGGCTCTCTGCAGTAGGGAAGAGTGGCATTCTCTTGTTTTTTAGCTATCTTCTTGTTCATTAGCTAAAGCACGGAACCCTGGGACTTTGGTTTCTTCTTCTTCTCTTCTGGACTGTTCAGCAACATCAGAACATCACTGGGAGGCCCTACACCGTGGTCCGGAGGGGCCCACGCCAAACCCCAGCTCTGGAGAGGAGAGAGAGACACTCAGAAAGGACTCTGAAATCTACCCAGGTTCTCTCCACAGCGAGAGGTTTTATTATTTAACATCATTCTTTTTCTGTGCCTGCGTACACTTTACTTGTTAAATAAATAACTTTTTAATCACTTTCCTCTGAGGAATTTCTTCCGAACCCGTGGGGGAGGGGCAGCTGAAACCTGCCTTCTACCAGAGGATGTTCATTTCAGACATTCCTCCAATTTGTCTCAAACCAAGACACCAATGCATGCGAGTGTCCACATGCATCATGGCCTCAGCTTCCAGGGAAGCCTCCTCACCGCAGAGCTGCAGGAGTGTGAGGACTCATGCCCTGGACAAGGTGCTGGTCAGGCACAGGGGTGCCCAGTGCACACTGGACAGTGCTCTATGCACCACAAGATCCTCTCTGACGAGGGCAGCGTGAGGTGCTTCAGAGTGAGATACAGCTTTTGGCATAAAGCACTGCCAAGGGAGCTTTCATAGAATCACAGGATGGTTTGGGTTCAACGGGACCTTAATGGTCATCTTGTTCCATTTCCCCTGCCGTGGGCAGGGACACTTTCTAGTAGACCAGGTTGCTCCAAGCCACATCCCACTTCCTGCCCAGCTAGGAGCCCTTGACACATGGGAGAAAAGGTTCAACACTCATCCAGGCTCAGGGTTGGATTTTTTTGCCTCTGGCAGAAGGCAGCATATGTGATTTTTTATTTCTATTATTCTGAAGAGAGTGCTTTGAGTATCTTCAGTCCCCACCAAATGCAGACACATTTTGTTGATCCCATGGAGCTCATATCCTATGGCAGGGAGCTTCTGGGCAATCACACGGTGTGTGAAAGTGTATCCCTAACTAAAAGGATCAGAGATTGCATCAGAAGACCTCAAACATCCCCTCCTGGAGGCCAGCAGAGCCTCTCTGAGAGCAATAAACGCTGCTGACATTTTGCCGTGTGTGATTCCAGCAGGATGTGGGAGGCTGAGCGGGGCTGGCGTGCCAGGTGCTGTGCTGGCTGACACACACACGGCAGGATCCGCTTCCCCCGGGCGGGATCCGAGCAGGGCGCTCCGATCCACGCCAGGTGCCAAACGCAGAGTGCCTGATGCTTCCCGACAGCCCCCTTCTCCCCTCAGCCTCGCAGCAGCCTCTGGCTCACCCTTCTCTCAGCAGTTCGCACACTGTCGCTCCTTGCAGTTGCACGTATTTCTCCTCTTGGCTCTCCTCCCCTTCCTCCGGCAGGCCTGGAGCTGCTGGGAGGAGCAGCTCCTTCCCGGAGCTCCTAAAGGTGGGTGGGATGGGCTCCTGCAGGCAGCCACAGAGGTCTCTGGCCGAGTGAGTCTCACCTTGCACTCCTGCATCCGTGCAGAGCTGGGGTGACGGGGACAGGATCCTGCAGGACCGGAGCCCGGAGCAGGGGATGGGAGAGCTATAATTGCAATCCCAGTGATTTCCACGCCGCCTCCGAGATGGACTTGCGGCAGCTCCTGGAGATTTCTGGCACTGGCCATGTCCCTGTTGGCAGCGCTCCTCCCGCTCCGGGGCCGCTGTTTGCTTATCTAGAGCCGTGATTTAACACAGACGCAGGAACTCACACACTCTCTCCCAGTCTCTTTCAAATTACTTTATTGCTTCCTGTCAGCCAGCCGAGCATATCCTGTTAATATACAATCCCCAACGAGCCGTTTTCACAGCGTAATCCCCCTCGGGCAGATAACACGGCTCAGCTCCCGCAGGATGCCTGGCTCTGTCTGAGGATGCAGGATCCCAGCACTGGGCAGGTATTTTCCAGCAAAGTGGGGCTGCTGCCGTTGTTGTTGCTAAAGATAAACCCCAATGCTGTGAGAGGCGCTGGCTTGCTGCCAGTCCTGTGTTATTCCCTGTGTTATTCCATCCCCTGGTGACCTTGCTCAGCTGACACTGAGTGTTGTCCCATGCTGGATGGCAGTGAGGGTCCTGGTGCTGGAACCTTTCTCCCAGCTCTCCCATCCCTGCTCCTGAGATCTGTCCTGCTCCAGAAATACATCTTTATCCACCTGCTGCAGTGGGACAGCAATAGAATCATAGAATCACAGAATCATTAAGATTGGAAAAGACCTCCAAGATCATCAAGTTCAAACTTTGACTGAATGCCATGCCCACTAAACCATTTCCATATCCATATCCATATCCATATCGCTTCAGGGACTGCAGGTTGTTCCTTTTGCTGCTGCACAACCTGTGTGCCAGAGACGGTCAGTTCAGGAGATACCCATAAATCGTGGAGGTGGTGGTGGGAACCTATGTGGGGCCTCTGGTCCAGCCTCCTGCAGTGTCATCAGCACTAGGTCAGGGTGGATGTGGCTGTGTCGGGCCAGGTCCTGGAAACCCTCCAGGGGATTTCCTGCAACTCCAGGTTTCCTGACATTGAGTGAGTGTTGGAGCTGGCAGTGTTCTACCATCTGCCCCGAGGTCCTATGGACCTCTCAGCACCACTCGGAATGTCCAAAGCAGGACATCTGCCACAGGCTGCTGTTTTAGGGATCCTGCTGTGCTTCTCCTACATGTTTCTGATTCTCCCTACTCATGTCCCTTGCTAAGACATGTGTCCTGACACTGCATTTGTAGGACATTCACACTTCTCTGCCCCGTCTGGTCTCCTCCAGCCTCCTCATGGGCTTGGACCCTAACCCTGATGTCCATCTGATGTGCCAGCTGAGCCTGTGTCCACAGCAGAACACTAAGAAAGTCCCTTGCAGAGAATATCACTGTGATTTTTGATTCTGTGGAGTGGAAGTGTCCTGAAGACCAGGTCACTGTGGAGCCTGTGCATCCCCTCTGTCCTTGTGCCAGGTGGCCCTGCTGCTCCCAGGCTGCCTGTTCTGCACAGAGGCATGAGGACAGATGGAGGTGGCTGTGCTGTGGAGGGACGGACACCAGGGCCATTGAGTGTACGTGCAGCTGGGCTTTTGGACTGCTCCAAAGGCAAACAAAGTGGCTGTCCACGATAAATTTGGCTTCAAGGTTCACCCTGTTCCTCTCAGCACTGCGGACACTGCTAGGCACAGTAGCTCAGGCCCAGGCAGCATCCCTTGTCCCTGGGAGCAGAGACCTGTGCTAAACCTCCCTGACAGGATTCACTGCATCTTCTGTCGACATTTCTTCAGCAAACTCTGGGATTTCAGGATTCTCGGGGCTGTTCCCACTTGGCCTCTTGTCGCCGGCTAAAAGCCACTGGTTCTGTCTCTCCCGTGTCATCCTCCATTGGCCCAAGGAAAGGGAACTTGTGTAGCCACATGATGCAGCTGTGGCATGACATATGGCTGTATTTTTGTGGTTCTATTTCTCAGGTTTTCCCTCGCTCCTGCCCTCGGTACAGTTTTATTGTCTGAAGTTGTTCCTGGAAGTTGAGGACAATCTTGGTGCTGGTTGTTGGTTTTACTACCAGCTGGATCCTGCCCTCAAGTACTTGTGATTCTCTCTACACTTAACACCTCATTAGCTGGAACATCCACTTACAGAGCACAGCTTTGCTGTCTGAAAAGGAAAATCCTCTTTGACTCAGACGTTACACAGATCACTTATCCCAGAGACATCTGAACAGCCGGGCTTGGAAATTGAGTCCAAATTAAAAACCAAATTAAAAGAAGTATCTGTCCTCCCAGGTAAATCAGGGGCTGATTTATTTCCTCTCCAGTACTCCTGCTGAGCAATGCATTCAACACAGCGCTGGCCCAACACAGGCTGGAAGGCTCTGTGCTTGCTGTGCTCCCAGGGCTGGAGCACCCACGAGCACCCATCAGCTCCCCTTAGAGCTGCCTCCTGGTCCCCTCCTGCTCCCTCTCACAGGGCCCTGTGCCAGCTCCCTCAGCTCCTGCTCAAGTCCTCATGCCAGCACCGGCATAGCAACTCCGGCTCTTGACATTCCCAGCCCTCCAGATGGAACAAAACACACCTCAAGAAAGGAAAAAGCAAAGTAAACCCAAATTAAAGACCTCTCGGGGGCATGAATGAGACTGGCAGGGATGTGCTGGAGGTCCCCATCCATGCACTGGTGCCATGATGATGGCAGCGAGCACCTGCAGTGGCTCAGTGCAGAGGTTGGTGTAGCCTGTGGGACAAGTCTCCAGCACCCACATCATCTCCCGAGGGGCCAGGAAGGATTTTAACAGAAGAAAGGGGACAGACTGGGGGGCTGCAGGAGTCCAGGAAGATCTGTACTGAAGACTTTCCAGCTATTTTAATTTCCATGGATTCCCCGGTGTGTTCTAAATTCCTGGATCTTTATTCCAAGGACTTCTCCGGCCTGCACTTGAATCCCTGTGAGATTTGTGTGTCCACAGCTCTGCTGAAGAGGTCCACAGTTCACCTCCCATCTGTGTGAAGAATCACCTCCTTTGTTCCCAAACCCCCAGTCTTTTAGACCCTGGCCCTGGACCTCACACAAATGTCGTTTGATGGCTTTGGTTTGTTCCTGGGAGAAGACAGAGAAGGGAGCAGCCTTGTCACTGTGCAAGTGAAGTTATGGTTGTTTTCCCCATTGCATCACTTATCTTTCGTCACCTCCCTGCTCATCCCTATTCCTGCCACTTCTGCGGTTGTTGGAGATGACAACTCAGACCCTGCAGGACAGGCTGGTGACCTCCCTCTGCTTACTCCTCTTTGCAACCATCTCTTGCGCAATTAAAATGACAAGGAACTCCCTTGACTCCCCCTGGCTTCCTGCTTTCCTTGAAAAACTTTTGGCAAGGAACTTAAAGGAAAGCCTTTGGAACCCCCAGCAGATGCCAGGAACAGATGGCACTGACTGTGTGTGTTCGGCCACTCTGGAGGGCTCTGAAGGGTTGTGGAGCAAGATTCCCCTTTGGAGAAGCCCCATGGACTCTTCCCTGGCAGATAGCACTTACCCAGGGGTCTTCAGCTGCCCTCTAATACATGGGGTTTATGTCTTCCAGGGACTTTTCGTATGGCCACCACAGCACCCCTCAAGGCACCCCATCCCCTCCTGGTGCCAGGACAGGATGGTGAGGGCTCAGCCCTGATGCCATGCTCCTGATCCCTGCAGGAGCAGTGATGCTTTGGTGAGTGCAGGAGGAATCAGCAGTCCCAGGTGCTCACAGAATCCCCAAAGGAGCACTCGAGGAGAAGCCTCACAGGGACCAGGCAGGATGCTGATGCCAATGGGCCAAGGGGATCCCAGCAGCTGCAAGGACCAAGTTTTGGGGGGGAAATCTGCAAAGAGCCTCCTCAATGGGCCACACTGCAGGGCTCGATGAAAGGATGACCTTTGTGACCATCACTGTCCCCTGTGCCCGGTGTTCCTGGCAGGGACATGTGCCATGGCCTCTCCACCAGCTCTGCTCCATCCCAGCAGTGCTGTGTCAGGGTGCCAGGAGTCACCTGAGCACGTTTTTGCTGGCAGGTCCCAAGTGTTGCCAGGTCAGCAACCCAAAGGGCAGCTGGACAGGCTGTTCCAGGGGCAGCCGTGCTCCATCCACCTTGGTTAACTGGATGGTGCTTCCTCCCACTCCCTGCCAGAGCCATGGACAGACACGGAGCAGGTCCTGCTCCTGCGCCATGAAGGGATGTGTCCCCTGCCTCTGCCCAGCCCCAAAACGACCCCTCAAGCCTGCTCACATTTTAAGTGCAAGCCCCTGCCTCTCTCTCCTCGAAGGTGTGCCCACCACCTCCACACTGCTTGTGCATCATAAGTGCTGCCTGTCCCCTCCCACCGCGCTCCTGCCCCTGTAGGCCTGTGCTTCTCCATCACACCCCATCTTCATCCCCCAGATGTCCCTGGGCAGGAGAGCTGGGGGTGTTCAGCCTGGAGAAGAGAAGGCTCCAGGGAGACCATACTGCCATACAGTACCTGAAAGGGGCCTGGGGGAAACCGGAGAGGGACTTTTTGACAAGGAATGGAGGGACAGGACAAGGAGGGATGGCTTCACGCTGAAAGGGTTAGATGGGATATTGGGAAGGAATTCTTCCCTGTGAGGGTGGTAAGGACCTGGCACAGGGTGCCCAGAGCAGCTGTGGCTGCCCCATCCCTGGAAGTGTCCAAGGCCAGGTTGGACGGGGCTTGGAGCACCCTGGGCTAGTGGAAGGTGTCTCTGCCCATGGCAAGGGTCGAATGGGATGTGGTTTAAGGACTCTTCCAATCCAACCCATTCTATAATTCCACGATTCTGATACCTTGCTGCTAGAGATTGTTATTCTCATGAACCTTCAATAAAATAAAAGGTAGGCCAGTTAATATCAGCATCAGGAGCCTGTGCATGCATTTGCCATCACTCTGCAGGAATTGTTCCAGTTCAGTCACATTTCAGCCCATTAATGACATGGATATTCCTAGACCCAAAGGGAGAATGGGAAATGCTAAGCATAGAGCACGAGCCCCGCTCTCGCTGACTCCTGACCTTTCATCTCCAGACCTTGGGGGGTTTTGCCTGCATACAGCTCTGCTTTCTCTGTGCCACCACATCTCCCATAGCTTGCTTCCCTTTGGAAAGACCTGAATAGAGTCACAGAGTCATAGAATGTTCGGGCTGGAAATAATCCTAGAGATCACCCGGTTCCAACCCCCCTGCCATGGACAGCGACATCTTCCACTACAGCAGCTTGCTCAGGGCTCCCCCATTCAGCCTGGCCATGATAACCTCTGTGTTTTCCACCCTCCTGCTGTGGAAGGAGGTGTGGTTGCCTCCTTCAAGTCTGTCTTTCTGTAGCACCTCTGAGGAGCAAAGAGCAGTTTCACACCAGGCTGTTGCTTCTGATCCTGTATTTGCCTTCTCGTAAACCTCTGCCACCTCAGAGCACTGAAGGATTTTGCTCACGAGTGCCTTAAACGTAACACATAATGTTGCATTTTTTCATAGTGTCCATAAGCATTTGCAAAGCTTCTGTATTTAACACCAGCATTGACAAAACCCGGGTAGTCTTCTCCCTGGTTTCCCTGGTTTCCTATTAAATGCTATTTCAGCATTCTCAATTTCAAGGATGCCACCCTGTAATTTTATAGTATTAAACACAGACCTGAGTTTGACTTTTCAGCTTTTCCACCTTCCTTTGAACTACTTTAAAACTATTTTCTGGAAGACTTCTGGACCTTAGGTTCCTTGCCACGAAATAGCTTGGGTTACATCCTTTTCTTTTACAAGCCTTTACAAATGACAGCAATTAAATTGAGCATCCTTTTATGTCGTTACCCCTGTCAGTAGGTAATGCCTGGCAGTTTTTTATCACAGGTTATCTCCTGGGCAGATTTATTCTTTAACGTTGTTATTTCTGGCTATAACCAAGGACTAAAATGAAAATATTTTCCAGAATACAAACCCCATCTTCTGCCAGTCATGCCTCATGGCTGTAAAGTATTTTGGATTAAGTTTCTACATATAACATTCTAGTGATGGTTCCACCTTTTCTCTGCTGTATATCTAAATACCCTTTTCTAATGTATTTTTTTAAACCACAGAGTAATAGTTTATATTCTTGATTGTCGCATTTCTCTACATTCTGGAAAAGTGGTGGTACTCGGTTGAAGGTCGGACTCGATGATCCTGGAGGTCTTTTCCAACCTTAATGACTATATAAATCTATGAATCAGGAAATCCTTGATTTTATTTTAAAAAAATATGATTTATGCTTTTATTTAAATTTGCCTTCTTTTTATATTTTTTTTCCTTTCTGCCTCTCTATGGTCCTGCTTATTTACTCAAACAAATTTTTCAAGAAGACCTGACATCTTTGCAGTCCCCAAGGAGATACTTTTAAACTTTATTTTTCCAAAAGTTACTTTTAATTACAAACCTGGGTTCAAATTAGCTGTTGAACAAAATATCCCAAATTTCCTGCTCAATTCTACAGTTCTAAATCTATTTTAAATGCTTCAAAAGTGCCTCTTCTCTTTAATTTGTTCCCATGGCTACCATTCAAAAGTTTCATTCATTTTCCGAGCGGAGAACTCTCCAAATTTTTACTGCAATCTACCAGTTGACTTTTCCTTCTTAATTTAGCTGAAGGCTCTAAACCCTCAGACTCCAGACATTGCAACAGCAACACAAACAGGGTTACCTTCCACTCCTTGATCCTCGATCCTCACTGCAGCCCCTCCCCGGAGAGATTAAATCCTCGCTTGGAGCTTTTCTGGGGCTCTGCCTCGTTCCTGGGGGTCCCAGCGTAGGACGATGCTCAGCTGCCCAGTGCCATCCTCTTGCCTTCCTCCTCTGTGTTTCACCCGCCCTGGTTCCAGGGAGCTCAGGGTTCGTGCACAGGAACCCCTCAGGCAGAGAGCTCAGAAATGTCGGAGGAAGGAGCTGAAGGGGAGAGGGAGCCGCTGGTTCCCCCTCCGCAGGTCCCTGCAACAGGATAAACAGGTTGAGTGAGGTGGGGCTGTCCAGTGTCACGTTTCAGCACGAGCCACCCAGGCCAGGTACCCTCACCAAGCACACAGGGATGTAAAAGCTTTATCTCTTTATCTTTATTTAACTCTGTGCAGAGAAACCTCCCCACAGTGTCCCCGGTGGGGTGGGGAGGGCAGGGGGCCGCAGCCAACACCTGCTTGAGTGGTGGCTGGTGACTGGTGTAACTGGTAAAGGTGCTGGTTTGCTCTGGGATGATGGGGGAGAGGTCTGAGATCCCTGAAAATTGTGAATTTATGGTAGAAACCAGAGTGGGGATGTTGAGCTGAAAGGTGCTGGGCAACACCTAGGGCTCAGCCTGGAGGTGGGGAGCCCCTGCGGCTCTCACCCTTCCTCCTGAAGGACCAGACCTGCCTGTCCCCAGCCTGCAGAGCACTTGGGGTGACTGGGAAAGGCAAGAAAGGACAGAGGGAGGCCCTTGGTGGTGACAGGATGCAATCACAGATATCCATGGGGTTTCTGGCTGTTCACACACCCTTCACGGAGGTTAGAAAAACCCGCTATTGGGAACAGTTCCTCCATCCCTGCTGAGCTGGGGAACATTAAGTAGGTGATAATAAGCGGTCCCTGAGTGGGAGGGCCTGCTCTCCTCTGGAAAGTGCTACTCCAGACCATTTATCATTCAAACAAGGAGGGGAAAAAGGGTTAAACACTGCCCGGCCTCCCCAGCTAGCGGTGGCTTTGGTTATCGGCAGCATGGCTGCAGGGCTACACGGTGCCTGTACATGTTTGGGGATCAGGAGTTAAGTGTTTAAATGATAAGTGATATCTTAAAAACATAAGTTTAGCAATGAATCTTTATGGACAATACTATACTATTAGTTAATAGGCAGAATTAACTCACTGGCCTGGGGCCAAGCCCGTCACAGCCAGAGCCAGAACAGCTGAAGCCGCTTTTCACTTGGGTTTTGCTTTTACAGGATTTTCTGTTGCAGGGAGACTCCAATTTCTGTAAAAATGTGTTCCTGTTTTCCTCCTCCCAACCTGCCCCTGGAAGCTCGAGGCTCCTTGGAGCCCAAGGGATTCAGCCAGGAGCTGGAAAGCTTTCCTCTTGCATGCAGAGGTGTGACCAAGGGTGCCAATTCAGGACCAAGGGGGCCAATTTAGGACCAGGAGGGCCAATTCAGAACCAAGGGGGCCAATTCAGAACCAAGAGTGCTGATTCTCTGCAGGGCATCTCTCAGTGGCCCTGGACCACCTCCCTGTCTGCTCTTGGTGGGACTTTACAGGCAGATTTACTCTTCGTGCCAGCATGGGACTCACTCTCCATCCCTCCCATCCCAAAGAAACCTCCCTCTCCCTCAGCTGGGGCATTGAGATTGACCAAGTAGCTTCCTTGGACCAAAGAAGCATCTCCTGAATCTTTCTGGTAGCTGAGGCTCCTTGGAATCATCAAAGACGACTGCCCTGAGCCTTGAGTGTGTGCCTGATGGCTCTGTGTCACCCCTTGCTGCTTTCCTTTGTGCCTCCCTTGACTCTCAGCTGTCACCTGCTGTACCTCTTTAACCTCACAGAGGGTGAGAGGGAGCCACCTCCTCCAAGTGTGATGAGCCAAGGGCTTCACATGCAAATGGAACTTTTTCTTCCTGCATCAGGAACTGAAAATGCAGCATTAAATGCGTCACTATCAAATCTGTTTTAATGTCCCCTAGATGTCTCTCCTGGCTCTGTCAGCCTAGGAACCATCTTCTGATATAAACCAAAACGTGGGTGCAGCTGGAAGGGTGGTTGTCCCACGTTTGTGACCCCATCAAGGCTGTACCTGAGGCTCTCTGCAGCAGGGTTTGAGTGTCCTGTGGCAGTGCTGCCCAAGGGCAGCAAGGACCAGCAAAACCAGTATAACTTGACTTCCAAGGTGGCCACATCCAAGCTGCCTGATGGTGGCCATGTCCATGTGACACAGTCCCACTTGTCACCAGATGGCAGCAAGGAGAGCATCAGCTCACAATGTGGCTGAGGACAGCAGTGAGGACGCACAGTGCTCCCTGGTCCATGGCCATCCTCCACAGAAGCCACTAAACCTGGTGCAGAGTGAGTGGAAGGTGCAGAGAAGGACACTGGAGGAGGAGGTCTGGAGTCACTTGTCATGGCATGGTGCTTTGCAGCACTTGCTGGTCTGCTCAGATATTGTGGTGTGGTGACCAGAGGAGCTTGTGGGATTCAGGTCAGAAGGTGGATACTGGTGACACCGCCTGCACTGGGAACAGCAAGTTTCTGAGGGTGGCAGTGGAACTCTAGCAGGCCTTCCCATGGATGCCAAAAAGATGCAACAGTCATAGAAAGCCCTTCCTGGGAGCAGAGTGAAGGTGTGAGGTGGGACTAGTGCTCACAGTTCATGACTGGCCCTGAAGAGCATCTTCAGAGTGCAAACCAGACTCCAAGGAGCATGTAAGAACTGCAAAGTCAGTGCAGCAGCCAGACAAGTCTGCATAGTCCAAGGTCCAGCTCCATCAGCAACAGCCTAAGGGGGAGCTCAAAAAAGAATAGAGAAGGTCTCCAGTGACTGTTCCCTTGGGATAAAATTCCCATTGTGTCTGGCAGTGCAGTCCTGGAGAACTTCAAGAAAATCCTGAGGGTCTGGGTGGGCACTGGCAAACACAGGGCTGCTGCTCTTGGACTCCAGGCTCCCATTTTGGAGAACCGACGGATCGTCAGTGACATGCCCGTCTAGGACATGCAGGACACAACAGCCCTGGGATCTGGGATGACTGAAATGAGGGTATGAGGAGTTTGGAAATGGTGAGTGCTCTCAGACATCTGATGGGAAATGCTGGGTGCTCCAGACCAGCGGGGAGTGAGGGGAGGCTGGGAGCGAGGGGAGCCTGGGAGAGTGCTGGAATGGTGGGTAACTGCTGGGGATCCTTGGGATTCTTGCCCTGAAGAGGAACACATCTGGAGGAAGGAGCAGCAAGGTCACTGGCTGTCCTGGCTCTTCAGCCTCCTTCTTCAATGCAAGAGTGATGCCGAAAGAGGCACTAAAGACAAAAGCTTCTCCATACACAATGGAACTGGGCGACAGGGTTCTCCAGGGACTGCGTGTTGAGTGCGGGGCCAACCTGGATGAGCAGCAACATCTGCAGTGATAGGAACTCCCAAAGCAGATCAGAGCCTGCGGTTGGCCACACTGAGCTGGGGAAGACCATTTGGTTCATGCACGTGGCCAACACCCTCACGGAGCCGTGACCTCCTCTAGCCACTCCTGTGGAATCATTTCCTGTGGTGGGTCAAGGCAGGGAACCCAAAGTGCTCAAGTTGCTGATGCAACAAAGGGATAAGGAAGAGCACAGTGGAGCCTAGACTGTTTTTTTCATGTCTTTCCATGGTGAGTTGAGGGACAAGAATCCATCCTTGAAGTCCAGTGGGTCTTCAGCTCCTGGCCTATGAACCTGGCACAGCTTGTGTAGAGATCCATGTGCAAGGTGTGACCTCCCTAGGAAGATCTTCCAGGACACAAGTGCTTCCTGCAGGATGCATCTGAACCTTCTGCCCAGCCAGCAGAAATTGGGACACAGCTACGGGGGGTGAGCAAAGGGCACTGCTGGGTACAACGTGGATGCTAGAGGGGTGAGGAAGAGATGAAAGGGTGGTGGCAGAGGGACCTCCTGGGGCAAAGAGTCCCGGTAGCAGTCACAAGTCATAGATTCACAGAATGGTTTGGGTTGGAAGGGACCTTAAAGACCATCTGGTCCCAACCTCCCCGCTACGTCCTGAAGAGGGTGTGGATCATGAGGTGCCCATAGGGCAGATGTGGTTCCCAGGCACCAGGGAAGTCGGGGCTGTTGCGTGCTGTGATGCAGAATTGGAGCTGGGTCTCACCTTGCACCTTCTGGGAAGGTCCTGCTTGACCCCAGCAGTGTCAATGGGGCTTGTGACCAACTCACAACTGCTCCACGTGGGAAGTGGGGGGATTCCTGTTCTCTCCTCCCGGGGCTGGCTCCAGGGGGATGGGGTAGGAGAAGGGTGTGGGGGCATAGGGCTGCCCACAGCAAACCTCGGATTTACCAACTCCTTGGATTTTTGTTTCTTTTTTTTTATGCTGCTGTACGAGTCCCCTTCTCCTGACGGGAATCTGCTCACCGCCCTGGCCCCCCGGCTCCGGCGTGCAGCGGCGGGGGCTTAGCCCCGCGGGAGGGATGCCCGGCCCGTGGCCGCGGGCGGTGCGAAGGGCGGCGGCGGGGGCATCCCCCCGGGACCCCCCGCCCCTCCGCCCCCTCGCCGGTGCCGGCGGCGCAGCGAGCCCCGGCGAGGCGGATTTGGGGTGAAATCACGGCTTTCTCTGGATGATCGACAG
>VZTE01001004.1:14894-152498 GCA_013397775.1 Eulacestoma nigropectus | reverse complement strand
CCTCGCCATCCCTCCGCCGAGGTGGGCATCCCTGGGTACCGCGGAGGGTCCCCCAGGGATGCCCGGGATTCACCGCCCCGTGCCCGCCGCTGCTCTCGGGAGAGTCTTTGGGGTGCCCTCTCCACCAGGCCTTACCGGCGTTCTGGAGCTGGTGGCCGGCTCCCCGCTGGCGCCGTGGCGTTCCCGGCGTCCCCAGGAGGAGCCGAGCTCCCCGCCGAGGTTCCCGGTGCTCAGACAAAGCAGAGCGAGGCGGCAGGTGGGGAGCTCCAGGGCTGGGTGTGCGGGGACGGCGCTGGGTGGGAGCCCCACGGTGGGGTCTGGGCAAGGGGAGGCTCGTTCTCCCGCTCCCCAACCATCCCAGCCATTCCTGCCTGCTCCCACCCGCCCGCTGCATGGACACCCTGGGAAGTGCTGGAGAACTGGGTTGGGCAGGGGCGAGGGCCAAGTGTCAGGCCAGACACAGGCTCGTCCTGGAGCGGCGTGGTCCAGGGATGCCTGTCCATTGTGGAAGAGTCGTGTCCGAGCAGCTGGGTGGCTCCGCTGTCCCTCCGGCCCCATTGGACTGGTGGGCAGGCTGGGTGGCCGCTGCTGGCCCTGCGTGTGCCGGGCGGTGGGAGCCACTCGGACGGTGTTTGTCTGGAACATGGATGAGGCACCATTTATTAAGTTGGAGTTTTGGGAGATGACTCATGGGTTGGCCAGCTATACATCGTGATATTTACAATATGGGAGCTTGGCATAAATAGGACTATTTACGTTGCAGCGGAGAGCGCTCGCCAGCTCTGCTATTCAAATGAGCCCAGCATGGTTTTAATTATGGGGGGGAGGGTTGGGGTGATGAGCGTGTTTGTGAGAGCATACGTGTCCATGCAGGACGTCTGGCCCCATCCACTGGTGGCCTTGACACTTCCAACGGGATCTGGGCTTGGCCAGTGGGGCCCACGCATGCTTGGCCATGAGGAGCTGGCGCTGCCAAGTGTGGTGTGCCGGGTGCCTTGGGCAGGGACAGGGTGACACCTCCACCCCACCCTGCTCCTCCTGCTGCCTGAGAGGTGCTGCTGGGCGGTGCTGTGGGTCAGTGGCCGGCTCCGGGGCTCCTGCGCATGTTCTTGGAACGTGAGTGGCTTTCCCACCGTCATGGCAGGAGCAGCGGGCACTGGATGCATGAGTGCCAAGGGATGGGGAGTATATCTGGGAATGAGGGGCTGGCCAGTGCTGGTGGGGTGTTTCACCCACCTGAGATGGTCTCTCTGAGGTGTGCTCCTCCACGGATGGGGATGCTCCCGGGGAGATGGTCAGTGGGCTTCCAGCGGCCATTCCCAGCCAGGGCTGACCGCGTTGATTTGGGTTTGGCACGGTCCCCCCATACCCCTGCTGTTGCCTCTTGCCCTGTGTGTGTGTGTGTGTTGCGGGGCTATGGTGGTCACTCTCAGTGTTGGCGTGGGCAGCCAGGTCCCATGTCCAGCCTTCCAGGAAAAGGCTTCTAGAGAGCTGGCAAGGTGAAAGCGTGTGGGATGCAGCTCTCTGGGCGTGCCTCTGCTCCTTCCTTTCTGGAACTGCCTCTTCCCACCGCTCCCAACGTGCTTGGATGTGGTGTCCACCTGCTCCTCTGAATGCTCTGGATCCCTTCGGTGTGGACAGATGGACCCAACAGTAGCCACTGGCTGTGGAGATGGTGGCTGGACCCACCGTGTTCCTGTGGCTGCAAGGAACCTCCACGGTGGTGATGCCCTCCATCACCAGCTCCAGTGTATTCCCAGGGCCAAAATGGGGGCAGAAAGGCTTGTTCAGGGGAAAACCACAGTTCTGGAGGATCCTGCCTCTTGAGTCCTGTTTTTGGCTCTGCCACAGAGCCTTTCTGTACTGCTGCTAATTTCACTTGTCTCCTCTGTGCCTCAGTTTTCCTAATTACAAGGCGTAAAATAATCCAAGCGTCTTTCCCAAGGGAGCCGCGAGGTTTTGTTAATGAACATGACAAAGTGCTTTGGGATCCGTGGTTGAAAGCGCAGCCTTAGTCAGTGCGGCTGTGTGTGGGGTGTTTATTTATCTACATGCTTTATATTTCTCTGCGCGCTATATATTCACTTGCATTTAACAAACCTTAATTAGAAACAAAGCCGATAGGGAAGGAAATATAAACAGGAGTGTGCATGGAAATTGGAAGTTGATTGCTCACTGGCCAGCAGAATGCATGGCTCGGGCTCGGGAGGCAAGGCTGTTTGGTTAAAACCGGCTCTGTTAAAAGGAAATGTGAAAAGAACGTGAAACATAAATCAATATGGAAAACAGGGAGGTGGATGACAACGTACATAAAGCAGAGGTTAGGAATTGCCTATAGTTGTGAAGGCGGTTGGAAGGTAATGTGTCTGCAGCTGAGAAAGTTCAGGCTTCTCAAAGGAAAGTTTTTTGTGTGTTTTTTTCAAAAAAAAAAAAAAAAACCCTAAACCAGAAAGTCAAGAACAAAGGAGTCCTGGAAGGGTCTGGATCCCACACCGGTTGGTAACGCTGCTATCGCTAACGGCCCCGCTTTGTATTCCTGCTGCGTAGGCTGCGCGCTGATCGCAAGACTGACGCTCCCGAGGTATTTTGGGGGGAGCTGGGAAGGACACGGAGGTATTTTAAAATCAACAGCCTGGCTAACTCACGTGCAAGGAGGGAAAACCAACCCGATGGTGCTCTTCACCCCGGTGGAGTTAACTTTTCACAAACCTTGCGGGGCTGGCAAGCTTCCCGAGGGCTGGAGGAGAGCCAGCCCTGTGCCAAAAATGCGAAAGGAGACACGAGATGGCCCTGCTATCAGTGAGGGTGTGGGCAGCACAGAGCCAGCAGCACGGAGGCAGCGACAGGCTCCAATGGGCGACGGAGAATCGCCCAGCATGAGTTTTGCTGGGAAGCAGGATCATGGGTGAGGGGACTCGATTTTGAGCATCAACTGTGCTGGGCAGTCGTAATCCTGAGCCCAGCCTTGGGCTTGGAGAGGGATGCTGGGGCAGGAGGACTGTATCCACTCCTGGGGTGGGTATTCCCAGGGCATGCTGTGGCTGAGGTGCTGGACACGGACATCCCTGCCCATCCTCCAAGCAAGCTGGAGACAGGACTTCAGTGCTTCTGTGTAGTTAATAGTGAATTATAATGTACATAATATTTATTGCACTCTCAGACACATGGTGAGATTGTTGGGGGGTCCTCTGCAGGGCCAGGATTTGGACTGGATGATTCTTGTGGGTCCCTTCCAGCTGGGGATATTCAGTGATTCTGTAATATACAGTATATTTAATTTCATTCATGCTATAATATATTGCAATGTTAGAACATAGTCCCTTCTCCTGTGCCCATGTTGAGCACCCCCACAGGCCTCAGGGGTGTGGGGAGATGCCAGGGACACAGGGTTGGTTTGGGCCTTTGTGTATCCATCTTTGTGGCCTCCATGGAGGAAGACTTGATCCATCCCTTCAGGGTTACGGTCACACCAGGGCATTGCTTTGACCTTGGTGCTCCATGGAGGTGGATGTTCCAGGTGTGCCAGGACCATGGGAGCTGCAGGAGCCTCCCAGCAAGCCTAGCATGCTCTGGAGGGATGCGGCAGAACAGCAGGTCCAGGGAAAAGCACAGGATCTGTCAAGAGCTGATCCCTCCTGTGCGCTTGAACTCCAGATCTGCGAACACTCTCCTGAGACCGGGAGAGGAGCAAATGTTTTGGGACAAGTGGGACTGAGGAGCAGAGCAGGGACTGTGCTTTTGGCCTGGCCCTGAGCCACCCGCCTCCCTCCTGCTGCTTTCCCCTCCATTTCCTGGGTTAATTTTTGACAGGGCACATTCCTTGCACCCACCTGCCCTTTGCATTACAGGGGCAGCAAAAGGGAAAGCTCCTTTTGGAAACCAAATAAATCGGTGCCTCATTTAAACATCCATGTTGCTGCCCTCGCTGCTCTCATCTGTGGCTTTTCCAGGCGGTAGCAGCAGTTCTCTCAATCCCTGATGACTTCCCAGCTTCTCTAGGTGACAAAAGCATAGGGAGGAGATGCTGCAGGGGATAGG
This sequence comes from Eulacestoma nigropectus, assembly GCA_013397775.1. Classification (NCBI taxonomy): domain Eukaryota; kingdom Metazoa; phylum Chordata; class Aves; order Passeriformes; genus Eulacestoma; species Eulacestoma nigropectus. The sequence continues at coordinate 148,460 of VZTE01001004.1, read as the reverse complement.
GCTGTAGGGGACAAAGGCTCGGGGTTAGTGTGGCCACTGATGTCCCCCAGCTCCTTGGGTCACCCCACAGAGGGTGTGAAGGGGACGCGGCTGTGCCTCGGGGATGCTGCCGAGGGGTTTGGGGCTGTCCCCAGGGATGGGAGCAGCGGTCCCCTTGGAGACGGGCTAAGGACCTGCCTGCACTAGTCAGGGCCCTTTGTGTGCACATACCTGAGCTGCTGGAAAGAGGAGTGGGCACCCACGAAACTGCTCGAGGAGCTGGGTAAATACTGGAGGCTGCAGCGGCTCCCGAGGCCTGAGCGCTTTGGGGCGAGGGATGAACGAGAGCCTGACCCTCCACTCCTGCCCCAAAATGTGCCTGCTTCCCATACACCGGCCCTGCTGGGATAGTGCTGAGGGTGGCTCTGGCTGGGAGCAGGAGTGGGGTTCCCGTCCTGCTGAAATCCCATTTTTACTGAAGAAGAGCCCTGTCAGCTCCCGCCCTGGTTTGCAATCCCTCCCAAACCTGGATCTGGTTTACAGAGAGACCGGGGCGAAGTACAGCTGCCAATTGGATCTCGTTGGGATGGGGGGAGCAGGGAGATCCTCAGAGGCAAAAGTTCAGCCGTTAGATAAGGGTAAGGATGGGGCCTCCTGTGATAAGGGGCTGACGTGCGGCGTGGGCTGGATGGGAGGGAGAGGCAGCGCGGGGGGGTTCGGGAGGGGGTCTGCCCAGCCTGGTACCCAGGGATGCAGGGAGCACGGGGGATCCCTGGGAATGCTGGAGGTGGGCAGGGACCCCTTGGAGGCCAGGTGATAGCAGGAGGGAGGGTGTGCAGAAGGAGAGGGGCCTGGAGATGTGCAGGGATATATTGTTCATGTCTTTATATCAATGTCAGATGTTTCAGGAATGTGCTGGATGGATGGCAAGTTGTGCCAGGGTGCAGACATGGGGTGGCTGTGCAGGGCATGCCAGCCCCCTGAGATAATCAGGATGAGGGGAAGGAGTAAGTGAGGATCATGCCATGCTGTTCGCCCCTCCCTGAATTTCCTTGCTTGGGATGAAGGGAGCAGGATCAGGTCTGACAGGACATGTGGCACCAATTGCCAAGCGTTAAAGGAAGATGGAGCAGGCCATGAGGGCAGAAAACACTGTTGTCATTGGGGCGGGTCTGTGCCTCCCTAAATGTCACATTCAGAAATGATAGTTTTAATGGCTGAGAACGGTTGTGGTTCTTTGGAGAGCCCACAGAAGGAAGACCTCTGGATTTAGACCTGAGCACCGCACACAAGACATCAGATCTGCTTCATGGGAGCAGATTTAGTCTCCCACTGGGCATGAGGAGGGGCTGGGAAGCTCCAAAAGTTGGTGAAGCTTTATCAGTTGATCCAATAAATGATGTTCTTTCTACCTTACCTCTCTCAGAGTCAGACCATGGCATCCATAAAGCGACCAGCACATAAAAACACCACATAATAATGGTCTGTGAGCAAAGCAAAAGTGAAGGAGCTGGCCGAAGGGAGAAGCTAAAATAGGAAAATACCTGGCTATGATGTAGGAAATTAAATTAAAGCTCAGAATAAATTCATGCAGCCACTTAACATGAGTTTTCTAAAAAAAACCCCCCAAAACCAACCAAACTTGATTAAATGGCAAATTGAAGGAGGTCATTGGAGGTAAAAAGATGTTCCTCACAAAGTGGAAGTGGTATCTAAAAGGAGAAAATAAAAAAATCAGAAACTGTGGTGTGGTGAATGTGAAGCCATATAAGGCAGGCTGAGAGGAGTTTGAAAAATAACTTGAGAGAAGAAATTGTTTATTCCCCCAAGTTTCCCCTCAGCAAATGAGTATTGGGAAGTTAAATGTGCAGGACGGAGCCCTTGGGGAGGAGGGGGATGATTTCAGTGTCACCCCAAATGGTCAAAGGGCCTCCTGCCAAGGAGCTTTGCTTCCCAGGGCAGGGCTGGGAGACTGCCCTGAAGCGATGGCAGGAGAACTCGTATTTTACAATAAGTCAATAAAATGAATATTTGAGCCAGAGTAAATGGGACGAGCATCCTTTAAGAAGATCTCCCTGGGTGATCCAGGAGACTCCAGAGCAGTAATTTTAGAGGAAGGGCTCTCTTATGGATTAAAATCTGCTTAAAGAAGGGGAAACAAAGAGTCAGTTTTCCCACTGGATGGGGTCAGCGTGAGGCTTGTGCTGGGTGATGTATTCATAAAGTAGAGAGGGGTGGGAATGGGAAGGCGAAGAGTGTTTGCAGATTATACAAAATTATTCAGGATGATAAAAACAACAGTTGTCTTGAAAATATTGCAAAAGGCTCTCATGACACTGGATAGCCAGGCTATAAAGTGGCAGATTAAATGTAGTCAGGGATGAATGAAAAGGGATTCACATGGAAAAAATTACCCTAAACCCATGCATGCACAGTGGCAGTCTTTAAATTACTTATTAGCATTTTGAGAAAGAGATCTTAAAGTCATTGTGGATGGCTCTTTGAAAGCATCAGCTCTGAACCAGGAAAGACTGGGAATGGGAGTGAAGATGCTTGTACAGGAGAAGTACAGGGGAGGGGGGCTCCGGGAAAGATGCAGCTTCTGGAGGGAGGGGGCACAGAGGTGCATTGGACTGTGGGAGGTGTAAAGAAGAGGCTGATGAAAGGGTGATGATCCTTTATTTTATATTTTTTCCCTTGCTCTGGAGTTCTCAAGCAGAAGGTTTCACACCAGGAGCGATGGAGGGTGGAGGCAGGGCAGGGTGTAGCCCAGTCCTCCCCCATCCTGGGTACCAGGGGCCTCAGGTGCTCTTGGTTCTGGTGTGCTTCCTGAGCATCCTGGTGGACTGCTGGAGGTGGGATGGAAACCGGGAATCCCTTTGGCTCAGCCTCCCGTGGCAGATGTGGTATTTGAAAGCAAACAGGGAAAAGTGCCTTCTGTGGGCCCCCACACTGACTGCCCAGGCTCGGTGGGGTCCCGCTGGCCCCCAGCTCCCAGTTTGGCTTTCAAGATCATCTGCAGCTTCCAAGGCAAAGTGCTGGGGAGGTCCACATCGCTCTGGGTGCTCATGGCCTTGGTGAACCATGAAGGTGAACCCTCTGTGTCTGACGACACCTTTAGCCTTCCACAGGCTCTTGGTTTTGGCCGGATGGCCAGGCAAGGGGAAGGTCCCTTGGAAAATGCCTGCTGGTGCTTGCCTTTGCCCTCCTCGGAGTTTCAGAGGCCAAGAGCATCTGCTTGGAACTGGGGAGGAGAGGAGCTTCCCTGAGCCCTGGGTTTGCCTTGGGGGGCTGGTGGCTGGGTTGGGGGAGGTGCTCGGCCCCTCGCCCGGCAGCTGAGTGGGTTGGGGATGGCGAAGGTGGCCGAGCGTGTGAATGTCCCTGGGCAGAGGGGATGCCTCGAGCCGTGTGAACCTCCCTGGGCAGAGGGGACGCTTCGAGCCACTCGAGGCCACTGGGGCTGGTGCTCCCAGGGCCAGACAAAGGGAACAATGGGCTCGGCTGCTGGGCTCCTGTGTAGCCTGCAGCTGGCTCCAAGCCCCCAACCCGGGAGAGGAGGGGCAGGCAAAAGGTCTGGGGTCCCCTCTGCTCCCACCCAGGCTTTGGGGACATGGGGACACCCAGCCTGCAGCAGGCTGAAGGACAAGCTGTGTCCCTGGCCATGCCCAGCTGGGCTCTGTCTGTCCAGCAGCAGGCTGAGGTGAGTCCTGCTCCATGGGAGGTGTCATCCCAACCGTCCCCAAAGTGTGCGGAGCCCTGCTGGAGCCTGGTGAGCTCTGGTTGCATGTCCGTGTCATGGCTTGGAAGGACCTGTGTTGGGAGGCTCCTCCTACTGCTCTGCTGAGAGGCAGAGGAGAGGGCAACCAGGGAGGGTGAGGAGGGTCAGAGAGGAGGCCAGACCCTCCAGATCTCCTGTCAGGACCCTCTGTGAGCCTGAACAACTTCAGCAAAGGGATACAGGAGAGAGAAGGCATCTCCATCCTGTGCAGTCCTGGTGCACAGGCTGTGGGTGAGAAGCACAGTGGTGAGACAGTGCAGGTTCTGCCTATCCTGGAGCCTCTCGGGGCAAGGGAGGACTGACTGGAGGACTCTGCCTTGGAGCAGGGGACAGGAAGTCAGTCCATGGCTGCTCCTTGGTCTCCAGAGGGGTTCCTGCTCTTTGAGCCTCCCAGGAGGCCACTAGTTTGTGCAAAGTGGCCACTGAACCCACGGTCTTTGGGCTACTTGCTGAGGCTGGAGGATGGGACAGGATGTGTCTGAGGACAAACCAGGCAGGAATGGGCTGCTCAGGTGCCTCCAGGTGTGTGGTTGGTCTCACCCAAGACAGGTGTGTGTCTGTGTCCTACCAGGACCCATACCTGCTTGCCTCTGCTGCTCTCCACTCCTTCCAGGCACATGCTGGTGGCCGTGGTAGGTGCTCCTGGATGGAGCTGGCATCATCATTCCCTGCTATTGGCTCTCATCACTTGCAGGTCATTGTCCCCAGGTGATGCCTCTGTGAGTTTGGCTTCAAGCCTTTCTCATGAGATCCATCTTTCTTGCAAGCTCTGCCTTTGTACAGCCAACAGTACAGCCTTTGTACAGCTTTTGGGTGGGAGTGGTGCCTCAGGAGCCAGGCTTGGTCCTAGAATCATAGGATCATTGACTGGTTTGGGTTGGAAGGGACCTTAAAGCTCATCCAGTCCCACTCCCTGCCATGGACACAGACACCTTCCACTATCCCAGTGTGCTGCAAGCCCCATCCAACCTGGCCTCGGACACTTTCAGGGATCCAGGGGCAGCCATAGCTTGTCTGGGCACCCTGTGCCAGGGCCTCACCATACTCTCAGATAGGAATTTCTTCCTAGTATTCAGTCTGTCCCTGCCCTCTCTCAGTGGGAAGCCATTCCTCGTTGTCCTGTCACTCCATCTCTTGACCAAAGTCCTTCTCAAGCTCTCTTGGAGCCCCTTTAGGCACTGGAAGACTGCAATAAAGTCACCATAGAATTATAAGGATGTGTCCAAAGCAGCTGTTTGTGGTCTTGAAGGAGATCTGGGAGTGCTCTGCCTGACAAGTGCCTGTGCAGCTGGTTTGAGGCGAGGTGTGGCAGCAAGTCTGCTGAGGATCAGGACTGGGCCACCCCAGTGAGCTGGGTGCCATGGAGGGGAGGTCAAGGAAGCCCTGGGCCATCACAAGGAGGTTTGTGCTGGCCAGGCAGCCCCCAGCCGGTGCACACCACATGCTGGGAGTGAGCTGGGCTGGAGCACGTGAGGGTCACGTCTCGCCGTGCCGAGGTTACGATCGCGTTTCATGATTTGCTTTGCTTGTAATCCTGTTTCCAGGCTCCACAACTGCGACTCGGAAACCTTTACGGTGAGCCTCACTTCATAAATCTTGGCCTTGTTTTACTTTTAAGCCTGTCTGGTATCAGGGGACAAAGCGAGCAGGAGAAATGCGTGACCTGGGGGCAGCATGGATGGAGTGAAACAAGGTGTCCGGGCTGGATAGAGCCTGCAGGGATGGGGGCTGGCCAGGCTGTGGGGAGTTAACTGCAGCATGCCAGCCTTGGGAAAGCATTTCCTGTGGATGTCTTCGGAGGGATCTCTCCTGCAGGATCCCAACGCCTCCAAGGCTGCTTGCAGAGTGCCCTTGCAGGTGTCTGAGCACTGGTTCCGTGTCTCCAGCCTTTGTATGCACATTGTGACACCTTCGTGGTAAATAGGAGCAGGACTGTGGCTCCCTGGGCATTGCTCTGGGAGGGAAAGCCAGCTGGGGATGTTATATTTTCATTGCCTGGGGAGCAGAGAGCAGCTGGATGGTGCCTGGATGTGGGGAATGGTTGGTGGCAGGGTATTGATCACCCAGTGCTGGAGCATGCTGGGAGGTGGGATAGAGGTGCCAGCTCCCCCGAGCTGACTGCTGGCATGGGGCACTGAGGGGTTGGATCAGGCAGGCAGAGCAGCCCCACCAGCGATAGTTTCCAGCCATGAAAATAGCTGCGAATGCATGGATAGGCAAATGCATGGATAGGCAAATTCATGGATAGACAAATGCATTCCCTGGGCAGAGCCTGGAGCTGCCCTGTCCATGCCCTGTCCACTCCCTGGAAGTGTTCAAGGCCAGACTGGACAGGGCTTGGAGCAATCTGATCTGGTGGAAGGTGTCCCTGCCCATGGCAGGGGTTGGAAGGAGTCCTTTTCAACCAAAGTCCTTTCCAACCCAAACCATGCTGTGATTCGATGAAACTTGGACAAAGCTCCACTCCTTCTGCCTGCCTTGCAGGGGGCACGGATAGTCCCAGAGGCTCAGGAAGGATAAACTCAGGCATGTGTGATGCTGTGTGGAAATCCCTTGACAGCAGACTCACAGCAGAGCAGTGGGGCTGCCGTGGGCTAGAGGGGACAGAGTGCCCAGCGCCTCCAGGACTTGTCCCCATCCCCTGTCACCTTTGGCAAACCTCTGAGAGTCTGGACAGCTGCAAAGCAGTCAGGAGCAGGGCAGGCACAGGGAAGGTGCTAATTAGGATGTTGGCAGCATTAGTAGGGGTCGGTGTCTGGCTGGTGGGAGGTGTTGAAGAGGCAGCGTGGGCTCTGCTCCATGTCACGCTCGGTGCAAAGCTCAGGGCAGCAGGCAGCTCGTGAGTCTGCGGGGGGGAACAAGGCCAGCTCAGGGCTGATGGAGCCATCCAGGGGTAGGCAGGTGCTGCTTTGAGCCCACCTGTGGCAGCTGGGTGAGAGTCATGATGTGGCTTTGTCCTGGGACTGCTCAGAGCATCCCCAGTGACGGGGGGCCTGCTTTGTGTGGCCGTGCTGCTGCTGCACAGAACCAGCCCTGATACACCTGCTTTTCTCCTCCTTTGGCTCCTCACCTTTTTTTCCATGGCTGTAGGTGAAATAGAGAGTAGGGGAGCTGCTCACATTGCTTTTGGTTTTTTTTTTTTTTTGATCTGATGTCAAACTTATGCCATCACATTGAATAGCTGCTGTGAGATTTTGGTGTGACTGACAATCTGTTCTGGCTTCAGAGCAGCAGCTTTCAATACAAACAAATCCTCTGGAAATGCTGAGTTTACTGTCAGCTGCTCCCATGTGTCGCCTGGTCCCTGTTCCCAGGTTTGGCTAAACCTTGCACCACTCAGGAGGTTGTTGATGCTCTGAGCAGTGGCTGGGTGGGTCTCTTGAGCTCCACTGGTTTGTGGTTTGTGCGACAGGCAGAAGGTGCAGACACATGCAGGTGAGGCTTCGCCAGGCTGGTCCCTCTGGGCCGCTGAGCAAGTAAGTGGCTGTCCCCATCCGGTGGGACATGGCTCATGGGTGGCATGTGGCAGGAAAACAGGCACAAGCCAAAAGCTGAGCAAGCCAACTTGACAGTTGCGGCGTTCCCTTTCATCCCTGGCTGTTCCGGGAGCCCATCCTTCCTTATCTGGGGGATTGGGGCTGAAGTTCAATCTCTCCATGTTGGGTCCCACGGTGCTGCTTTGCTTCTCCCGGTTTCCGTTGGTCCCTGCATAAAAAAAGGTGGGGCTGCAGGGAGGGGAGCTGAATTTTGGACTGGAAAATAAGAGATGTGTAGGGGACACTGGCAAGGGCTGCGGTAGGTTTGGGAGTAGCACATTTGGGACCAACAGGAGGGACCAGTGGAGCCCAGACATCCCTGTGGCATCTTGGATGGGATAGCAGGGGCTGCCCATGGGGTTTTGTGCTGGGGGAGGCCAAGCAGGTCATCCTCCAGCAGGAACCTTGCCCTGTAATTTGAGTGACCTAAATATGACCTGAGCTCCTGCTTGTGGGTGCTGAGCCCTTGGAAGGCTGACCCAGCGTTTTACTGTGTGTTTGGGAGGTCCTCAGTGTGTGGGCTACAGAGGGAAAAGGGAAAAAAATGAGATTTGTGAGGTCAGCCCTGGGTGTGTCATCCACCAGCCCTGAACAGCTCAGTGGCCAGAGGGGTGGAGAAGGGCTCAGCCCTCCATGGGTCTCCCAGGGATGCCGACAGGTCGTGGAGCTGTGGAGATGTGCCCACCCCATATGTCACCATCAAGGTGCCCGTTTGTCTGATGGCGTGTCGGGGTCTGTGCTGTGTGTGCTGAAGAGGAACCCTGTGAGTGCACAGGCTCAGGCGATGCACCTGAAAACACTCTGGAGTCTCCTTCCCTTTGGTGGCAGGAGTGTGCCATACACTCACCCAGGACTAAAATAAAACTGCCCAAGTTGCATCCTAGAGAAAAAGCCCGGGGAGAACACACTCCTCTCCTGGCTGCTGTGGTGGGGATGCTCAGTGAGGGGTTCTGAGGTGCTGGTGGTTTTTATTCAGTGTGAAAGAAGGGGTTGAAGTCAATGGTCAGCTGTTGTGCTCGGCATGCTCCAGAGCTGTAACTCTTGAGAGGGCTGTAGGCTAACATGGGTGGTGAGAGCCCACCTGGGGTGAGTGTGTGGTGGCCATGAGGGAGACAATGCATCATGTCAGGGGAGTGTCATGAGGGTGAACAGACAAACTGATGGATGAGTCAACAGAGCCAAAAAATAGGAAAAAAAAGCCCGCAAACCTGGCTTCTGTTCCAATTCTATAAAAATAAAATGAAACAAACTTCATGCTCACACTGCCTGAAGAAATCCCACCCGCCAGCAGCGCCAGGGAGACCCTGCTGGTCCACCATGGAGCAATCCCACTCGGAGGATGCACATCCCCTGTGCCGTCCCCATCAATGTGTTACAGCCCTGCCCTTGCCCCAGCCCCCCAGTCTTTTCCCCTTTCCAGGAGGAGGGTCTGGAGCAGGGCCTGGCTTTGCTGCACCCACCTGTCCTCCAGCATGGGGGTGGTGTGACCCTGTGCCCGGCCTGGGCTGGGATTTCCCGCCCTTCCAATCTCTCCGCCTCCAAATGTTTGTTTCCCTCTCAGACAGTTAAATTTGCACGCCCCGTGAGTGGTTTAGCCCGAGTGGGCTTGGTTTCCTGGGTCAATGTCTGCTGGAACATTTGGATGTCCTCTCCCAGGGAGGACTTTGCCCGTGCTGGAGACTGTGGTCTTAGCTACAGCCATGGATGTCAGCCTGGTAGAGACGGTGGGTGATCCACAACTTGGAACATCTCAGTTTAGTGAGGCTGGCTCAAAATCAAGTGTTTTAACCAAGCAGCAAATGTTGCTGTGGGATTTATCCAGTGTTTAGGAGGGTGGTGGAGGGCTCCGTGCTCATCCTGGGGCTGCTTCTGGGAGAGGAGGACACGGAACCCCACTGGTGAGAGCGTGGTTTTGTTGCATCTCCTGCACCCAGACCAAGTCCTGCAGGAGTAGTTACCCTTTGTCCTGCTCTGGGCTGCAGGAGTAAATATTCACTAGAGGTGTTTTATTTTGGTGTCTCAGGCTCACAAGGCCAGTGGAAGTGTGAGCAGGGATGCCCCACAGCGGGGCTCGCCAGCCTTTAATACTTGGAATACTTCTGCCGCCTGCATTTGCAGGGCTCTGGTGGGGATGAGACATGCTGGTCTCCATGGTTTTATGTGCCATGGGACCGTGCCAACAGTTTAATCACAGCTGAACCCTCACAGAGCAGCATAAAAAATGTTGTAGTTGGGATTAGGTTACCCATCCTTCCTATAAAAGACTCTATAAACAGTCCATCAAGCCCCAGCATTCCTGTGTTGGCTGTGAGGTCCTTCGCACTTAATGGGTCTGGCATTTGCTTTGACTAAGCCTTTTTTGGGGGGAGGCAGTGATATAAAGCAGCCCCCAAAGAATGGGCTTTCTGCTTGCTTTAGTGGGGGAACCCAACTGGGCTGGCTTGGCAGAGGCGGTGTTGGATGTCAGAGGATCTGGCTGGGGAGGCAGCGGGTGAGAGGCAGCCGTGACAAGCCCAGGAGGCAGTGACAACAGCAGCTGCTCCCTCCCCATCACTGAGGGCTTTCTCCATAGGGATTTGCTGTTTGCCGGAGTGTCTGAGAATTTTCCCTAATCTTGAGGCGGGCAAGACCTGGGACTCCCTCTCCCATCTCCCAGCACGCTTCAGACCTGTCCTGTCTCTGCTGTAGCTCAGTAATGCTCCAGAGTTAAAGCTCCCCAAACCTTTTGAAAAACCTAAATCTCGGTCTGGGGACCAAGTGGTCTCTTTCTACCCACGGGTGTGCTCCCACCTTCACCTTCTTCACCGTGCCCTTCGTGTGTGATGCCAGCCATGGAAGAGCTCCTAGTTTAACACCACCCATGGGACTTTCTTGAGGTGCTTTGAGTTTTGTTCATCCTTTGGGGAGCCAAACGGACAGGGAGTGGATGGATACCCAGGTGGGAGTCCTCGGTGGTGCTGAGGGTGTTCCTTACCCTGGTTGCTGCATCCTTGAGGCAAGTGTGCACACCTTCATCATGCCTTGGGGCTGCTGATGTGTGGGACAATGTAGGTGCTCCTGCCTTGGACAGTCATCTCTCTCCTGGAAACCTTAAAACCATAGTTATGCTCCTGCTCTCCCAGCAGTGTAGGGAAGGGAGAGCCCTAATCCTCCTGGCTGCCAGGACGTCCCAGCTGTGGTGGCAGTCCTGTGGGTGCCACCTGCCTGCTTGGAAAGGGACTGAAGCCATCCTGTTGTTTCATACACAGCGAACGTCTGTCGGGTGGGAACAGCCTCTGTGCTGTGGTGCCAGAGCTGGGCATGAGGGGCTGTCCCTGATCGGTGCCACCATGTCACTGGGACCATCTGGAGCTTTTCCTGGCTGGCGCTTACATCTGTTGAGCCACACCAGCTCCAGGAGCGGTTGCTGGAAGAGAGCAGGCTTTCCAGTGCTTTTCACAACTGAGTTTAATTTATTTTAAGGTTTTTACCCCCCTAAATTTTCTTTGAAGATGATTTGAACAATTTAATCATTATCATAAAAATGTGATTTCTAATGTAAGCTGGGAGCAACTCCCCCCCTCAGCATCCTGCTGAGGGCAGTTCAGCCCACCTGCCTGGCTGGCTGGTCTCGATCATCAGCCTGTCCTCAGAGGCCCTTTTCTCTCTGTCATTACTATCTGGAGAAAATGAACAACTGCATTAAAGTGGGAGCATTATTTTTTCATACGGCGAACGCCAAGGGAGGTGAATCCCATGTCCTTCACCTGAGAATGCTCTGCAAGGCTGCAAGGGCATTACCCACCTCAGCAGTGGTCTCCTTCATCCCTCTCCATCATGCTGACTAAGGCAGAAATGAGCCCGGGGCTGGTTCCTGCGGAGCCCACCGAGGTCCAGCACTGGGAACTATTGCTTGGAACCTGCCACCTAATCAGTTCTTAACCTCTTTTTTAGCGTGTTTTTTGGTGATCTGGAGTGCAGGCAGCGGCTGGCACAGTGGCTGTGTTCCCCAGGCTGCCCTCATATCTCCTAGTTCCAGCACTCAGACACTCCCCTGCCTTGTACATGGCTCCTCTCACCAATCAGACTTGTAATCTCAGTGAAGAATGAAATCAGATTTGTTTGACAAGACCTGTTTCTTGTAGAAGTATGTTGACTGGTGCTAATTATACTCCTGTTCTTTAATTCTTTATGATTGGAATTACATCAGCTTTTTCATTATTTCCCCAGAAGTGATTTCAAACTGAGCAAGACCTTGAGTGCCTGCCATTCCCTTACGTTGTAAACCTGGTGCATCCACTAGACGTGATCCTTCTGCTCTGAGATGCTCTGCATTAGCGTCTTCAAGGACTTCCCAGCTTTGTTCTTCTCCAGGCGTCCCTCATGGGCTCTTGCTTGTTAATCCTTGGAGTTTGTTGGGTCTGTAACTGCGAAATGTGTTGGATTTTCTTAGTTCTCCCTCTCCCTTTTGTCACGGTTTAACCCCAGCTGGCAGCTCATCCCCACACAGATAAAATACACAGATCGCACCCCCTGGCACAGGCTGCCCAGGGCAGTGGTGGAGTCACCATCCCTGGAAGTGCTCAAAGGCGTGTGCATGTGGCACTTGGGGACACGGGTTAGTGGTGAACTTGGCAGTACCGGGTTAGTGGTTGGAGTCGATGGTCTTGGAGGGCTTTTCCAGCCTTGATCATTCTGTGATCCCTTAGTCTATGGGCCATCCCTGTAAAATGTCCATGAAATGTCCACAATTGTCCAGAAAATGTCTGTTGGGTTCATTAGGTCCATGACTCTGAGCTCCGTCTGTTGTGGTGGTCACTCAGGCAGGAGAGGTGACAGAGGGAATGATGATACTCTCTGGAAATAGTGCTGGAAAGAGATACCCAGGTTTATTCCACTGCCCGGTTAGTTACTCCTGCAAACCGTGACCAGTACAGGAACCAGGCTGTGGAGTTTTCTTGTGGTTTTCTCCCAGTTTGATAGTGGCTTGTCCCAGAATTTGATTTTTCATGTCTGTTGTGGAGGTGTCGCACAGGAATTTGATGTGGTCATGGTTCCTTGGGCTTGTTTATGGAAGTGTCATCACTGAAATGGCCAGAAATGAAGATAAATGATGGCTGGGGCTTCTCCCACCTCCACAAGGCTGTTGTCTGTGGAGAAAACAGCCGAGTTGTTTGGGCACCACGTGGCCCCCATCGCATCCGTTCCAGTCTCAGTTATTTGCTAAATGCTTGCAAACGTGTGTGATTTTTAAGGAATTACAGCCAGACGTTCCCTGGCTCGTTAGTTATGTATGAGCTAAGGAATCCTGGTTACTCGGGGGAGGAAGCAGCCCTGTCCTCTGGAGGGCTGTGGAATAACATCCCACTTTCCTAATAAAGACACAAACTGGCTGACCACGGCCACCCTTCACACACCAGGAACTGCAGTGAGGGAAGCTCTGACCATGTGTAGAGTAAAAAAAACCTGTTAATCACCCTGGGAGTGGAGCAGGACTGAAGCAGGGCTCAAATCATTGACAGCACCTCCAGCCCTGGGCTGTCTCAGTGCTTTTCTCTATGTTTCTATGAATTTTAACATTTTTACTTAGCATTTTTTCTATGTGCTGAAAAGAACATCATCATAACTTTTCCTTGTCTTCAGACGTGGCTTTTCCAGAGGTTTCTTTTATTCACTTCCTGCCAGTCACAATAAAATATGGATTGTGCTTATTCTCCTTCCATTTCTCAGGCATTGCCTTTGTGTGTGTGTGGTGGTCACGAACACTTTGTTCCTCCGAGGCTGGTTTTGGTTGAAGTTGTTGTTTTCCTAGATTGCCTTTATATATATAAAAAAAATAGTTTAACCTTTTCTTACAGAATCATGGAATGGTTTGGCTTGGAAGGGACCTTAAAGATCTAGTCCCAAACCCCTCTGGTTTCCATTTGTACTTTTTGCTCCTGTTTCCTGGTTGACTCTGATTGTAAATTTGATGAGATTTTGGAAATTGATATGTTTGGATCAACAGGCAAAGCCATTTCAGGTTTGGCCTGTTCTCCCTTTGGCCCACACACGCTGCGGTCATCAGTGCTGGGGCAACTCCATGCTTCCAGTCCAGTGATTCAGCCCTCGTTCCATGTCATTATGAGGTCCAAAATTGGAGACCCCGGGGTCTTTAATGCACTTTGTGCATTAAAATTATGTAACGAGCCTGTCCTCACCGCTGGCAGGGTGTGATACAGCGGAGCAGTGACAGATATTGACAGGTACCAGTGTCTCCAGGCAGGGGGAGAGGCAGAGACCTGGTGGTGAGAGCTGGGTCATGGGCGCTGTGCCATCACGTGTTGGCTTTCCATCACGTGTGTCACTGCCCGTCGTGGCAGGCATGTCCTGAGCGTGTTTATGGTTTATGTTGGTGCAGTGGGGGCTCAGCTGAACCGATGTGAACTGAGGGGTCTTCTCCAGTATCCTCTTCTGCTGTACTTCCCGATGCATAGAATCACAGAATCACTGAGGTTGGGAAAGCCCTCCAGATCATCAAACTCAATCATTAACCCAGCTCTGCCATGTTCACCACTAACCCATGTCCCCCAGTGCCACATCCACATGGTTTTTGAACACTTCCAGGGCTTGTGACTCCACCACTGCCCTGGGCAGCCTGTGCCGATGTGTGATCATACATAAAGATCCATAAAGAAATTTTCCCAATATCCAACTTGACCCTCCCCTGGCACAACTTGAGGCGGTTCCCTCTCATCCTGCCCCTGTTCCCTGAGAGCAGAGCCTGACCCCCCGCCCCAGCTGCCTTCTCCTGTCAGGGAGTTGTGCAGAGCCAGAAGGTCCCTCCTGAGCCTCGTTTTCTCCAGGCTGAGCCCCTTTCCCAGCTCCCTCAGCTGCTCCTCACAGGACTTGTGCTCCAGGCCTGTAGAGCAGTCCCAGCTCTGATGGATTGACGTGCCAATGATGGCGTGGGTGGATCTCATCCTTTGCAGGGAGCTGGAGGAGACATGGTGTGGGGAGGTGACAGTGCAGTCTGCTGTGGCAGCTCAGGCCAGGCGTGCTGGTCACCCTGCACTCACCTCTCTCACCATCCTCATCCTCAGGAGCCCTGCCCAGATGTTGTGCTGAAGTGGAGAGGGGAGTCCAGGACTTCCTCAGCCTCGGGTAAGGCACAGTATCAAGTGGGCTAACGGGATGTTTTAGGACTGAGGAAAGACCACTGATGGTGGATTTGAGAGAACATGCAATGACCTTTGTCAGCAGGAGTCACATCCTGCTTTGCTGCTGGAGAAGGACCCCCTGCCCTGGCAAAACCAGCCTTCACCTGTGAAGGTGGCACCTGCCAGATATTTGCAGGTGTTTCTTGGTTTTGGGCTGTGTGAGCCCTGCTGTCTCAATGCATTGCTGCTGTTTAAGAGTCCTTTTGGCACCACAGAAGGGTGGCAGAGCCTCTGGATTTTTGAGATGGAATACCAAGGCACGGACTCACTTGTGTCCCTGACGCTGGTGTTAGTCCAGGGAGCCCCTGCCTTCCTCCTGCCTGCTGGCTTAATGCATCTGCTGGATTTTTGCTCCAAAACACAATAAAGAGGAAGCAATGCTATTTTTTCCCCCAACAAATAAGTTCTAATGCTCAACAGATGAACGTCCTGGATTAGGCTGAGGAGAGGTGTTGTTAGTGGGTGGTGGGGCTCCCACATCCTCAGGTGGTTCATGTGGAGATGGGTAGGAACGATGTTCCCAGCCTGTGTTCCCAGCCAGCCTTCCTGGGGGCAAAATGTAGAGCTGCAGTTGTAGTTCCACTTGCCAGAAAAAGGGAGCACTGGGTGTTTGAACGACACAGTGGCTGGGATCATTATATAGCAGTGATTTGGGATCCTGCTGTGTCTCACCTTGTAGAAGAGCAAGATTTATCAGCTCCATCTGTGATCAGAGCAGATGTCCAGCTCTGGTTCTCTGTCCCCAAGGTCCCCCTGCCCCAGCTGTAGCAGTGGTCAAGGTGACTGTGGATTTGGGCAGCCAGTTCCTGGAAGCCTCCAGTGCTGGAGATCCCCTGGGTCCCTGGTGGCCAGACTCAGGGCTGGACAGCCCTCTTGGGGAAGCAATGTCCTAAATCATCTGTTAATATCCAACTTGAACATCCCAAGTCACGATTTATATTTTAAAACGGTCTCTCGTGGGTCAAGATGTCCACCCTGGAGTGACTTGCTGTTCTCATTTTATGGGATGAGTCACTGTTCTTGTTTTATGGGATGAGATCCCTTGTACGTAGCTGAGCGTGGGTGAGGGCTGTGTTTTCCCTTCATTACTTCCAGCTTTTTCTTTACGAAATTGCATCTCTCTGGGAATGGCCATGTTCAGGGTTTAAACAGTGGTTTTGATTGTCATTCTGCCCCAAGTGTTGGTGGTACACAAATAACTTTGCCTGATGGTGCCGATCCCATTTGGCCATGTATCCCCATTGCCCCAGAGATCCTGTCCCCCAAGGCTGGAGAAAGAAGCACCTGGGACGAGGTGGGAAAGGAGCTAATCCATAGGTTTATTTGTCTATAAGGCATGGCTCACAACCTTCCTGTGTGCACAAACTGGAAATGTCTGCACACATCCAGAATTCCTCACTGGAGTGGTGCTACACTAAACACTGGAAGCATCAGAGGTTCTGTTCACAAGGGCATGGAGTGATAGGACAAGGGAGAATGGCTTCCCATTGCCAGAAGGAAGGATTAGGTTGGATATTGGGAAGAAATTCTTCAGTGTGAAGGTGCTGAGGCCCTGGCACAGGGTGCCCAGAGCAGCTGTGGCTGCCCCATCCCTGGCAGTGTCCAAGGCCAGGCTGGGCGGGGCTTGGAACAGCCTGGGACAGTGGAAGGTGTCCCTGCTTGTGGCAGGGGGTGGAATGGGATGAGTTTTGAGGTCCCTTCCAACCCAAATGATTCTGGGATTCTGTGATTCTTTTTCCATGGAGCAGTGATGTGCAATCCTATCCCAGTTTCCAAAATCTCCTGACTCAGATGGGGGTGATTATTTGCAGGTAGCAGAGCTGCCTCCTCCCACATTCCAAAGCATCTCACACGTGGAGGATGCGGCTGTGAAAGATGACCAGGTGTGGGAACAGGTCCATCCCGGATCTGGGAATGCTCCTCCCATCCCTGCTCCCACCTGGTCCCTACCCGTTGGCTGCAGCAGGGTCTTTAACAGCCGTTTCCCTGTGAAATCAGAAGGATTGCGGGCTGTGAAATACAAATGATTCGTACTAAATGCTGTGTAATGGATTCCACTTGCAGCCTTTGGGGACTGTGTGTTTCTAATAAAAGCCTCTGGAGCGAGGCGGAGGCTCCCAGCTGGCAGGGGTCAGGGTGGTGGGGAGGGTGGGTCCAGCCTCCATGGTCCCCGCGAGGCTCTTGGGCATCTGTGCTGGCTCCTGTGAGGTGGAGCGGCTGGCTTGGGAACAGTCAGCTCTGGAACCCCACGGGGATGTGAACCAAGGGGAAAAACAAATTCACAGAAATGCTCTCCAAGGGGGATTGTACTTTCTCTGCGCTTCACAGAATCACAGGGTTCACAGAATCATGGAATCGTGGAACTTCCTGAGCTGGAAGGGACCCACAAGAACGTCAAGTCCAGCTCCTGGCTCTGCACAGACACCCCAACAATCTCACCCTGTGCCTGAGAGCGTTGTCCAAACACTCCTGGAGCTCTGGCAGCCTTGGGGCCATGCCCATTCCCTGGGGAGCCTGGGCAGTGCCCAGCACCCTCTGGGGGAAGAACCTTTTCCTGATACCCAACCTAAACCCCCCATACACAGCCTCAGCCATTCCCTTGGGTTCAGATGTGGGGTTTGGGGGAACAGGGCAGCAGCAGGACGTGTTCTGCATCATCATGGGACACAAAGCTGCCTTGAGGATACAGTTGCAGCTCAGGCTGGCTGTAAGGATGGGGATTCCATGGAGATGTGGGATATACAGGGCGTCAGCCTGTAGAAAAGCACGTGGGCAGCACCTGGTGCTTACAAACCAGGGAACAAATGAGTCACCCCAAGAGCTGTTGCAGAGGTAAGCAGGGGGTTCACACCTTTTATGTGCAGTTCCACAGCGTTAGGAGTAAGGAGGAGCTCCCACCGTGATCCAGCAAGAGATGGATTTACAGGTGTGTGCTGGAGGGGCTTGAAATTGGCTGGTCAGAGGAAAATACTCCAAGTGGGAGATTCCCATCTTCAGCAAGTACCAGTGTTGGGAGAGCAGTAAAGGCTGGAGGGGAGGGATTGGTTACACCTGAGGGAATTCAGCACATCAGGGAACAGAAGTGGGTCTGAGTATGGCCCCACTGTATCTGGGAGCACAGTGTGGTCCACAGCTATGGAACGTAACCAGGACAACCAGGAAATCTCTGGCTCTGAAAATACCTTGGAAGTGGGATACTCCTGGAGTGAAAGAGCTAGTCAGGTCCTTGACTGGTGAGCCAGGACATACCTGCATGTCCTGTCCTTGTGATCCTGAGGCCAGCCCTGGGGGCCTCTGGATCTGTTTCTGGTGTCCGCAGCTGAAGGAGAATCAAAATAAAAATAAACCAGTTTAATGGTCATGACTCAAGATGTGGAATCCTGCCTGTTGTTGGCCTTACTCAGGAGATTGAGGAGTGTCTGCTGCTTTGTCTGCTGGTAGCGGCCTGGAGGAAGGATTGTTAGTCGGGAAGGTCTGTTTAATTAGACAGGGCAGGACTCTGTGGCTTGGAAGCCGGACTAATTTAGCCTGGTAGAGGAGCATATTTTTAATACCGTGTCTAATTAACTGTACAGCAGATCACCCAGGGGTGGAGTTGATTCACTATTGCTCGAATCTGTAGATCAAAGATGACTGATTTCTCATAAACTGGTTTTGACCTCCAGGGCTCTTCCCTCTGGCTAATGCTCCTCCATCTCCAGCCATCCTGGGCATGTTTTGGCCAGGCAGCCTGGGTGACACCCTCTGCCATGGGCAGGGACACCTTCCGCTAGACCAGGTTGCTCCAAGCCCTGTTCAGCCTGGCCTTGGACACTTCAAGTGGAAGGCTGGAGATACCTGGACACAAGCTGCTGATCTGGGTTATCCCTCTGGCATCTTCCAACCACAGGGATGTTGGCCACTACGGAATCACTGGCACTTACCCTGTCCTGGTCCTGGTCCCTCCCCCTGGGCACAAACTGGGGCTGGGGCTTTCCATGTTGGGAATTTTAACAGCAGTATTGGCTGCTTCCTTCTGAAAATTCACCCTTGCCTGAATAACCCCGGGGAAATCCTTGGGCTGGAGCTGGGCAGGGTCGGAGCAGATGTTCCCCCCTCACCCGTCTGACCTCGGGATCGATGGAGCCGGGAACAGGCCTTTGTTCCCCCGTCCTTGTGGCTGCCACTGGCCAGGACAGCCAGCCCTGCTGCCAACAGCTCCTGGCCACAGGGATTTGGGACCTGCTGCCCCTGCCGGGCGGGGGTCAGTGCCTGGAGCTTCCCTGCCCCCTCCCCTGTAGCACAAAGGAGGTAAAGCTGTTCTGTTCGTGTGTGTTTGGGGGTGCTCAGGGTGGTTTTTTCCAGGGTCTGATGTTTCTCTGCTCTGCAGGGAGCAGAAACATCTTGGTTTTGGGGGAGCTGGCCAAAGCAAGCGCTTCCCTCAGCAGCGAGTGGGAATTTGCCAGCCTTGTGCCATCCCCCAGTGCTGGGGAGGGCTCTGCTCCCAGGCACCACCTGCTCGGCTCCGTTCCAGGTGCTACCTCACAGTACCCACCTGGCTGGTGGTGGCAGAGCTCTTTGGGTGTCCCCTCCTGTCACCTGTGTCTCTGTAATGCAACATTTTGCTTTGGGAGCTTTGTCACAAGAGTGACCTTGAGCAAATCCATGCTGTCTGCAGGTAGAAGTTACCAGGGATGAGAGGCACCGGAGGTCTGATGGTCTTGTTTGACACCCTCCCAGCTGCTCCATGCTGGAAGCCAGCTGGCTCTCACAGCCACCACAGCTGACTCCTGCAGGGATGCTCCCCCTGCCCCCCACCTCTCCCATCACTCCGTGGCTTCTTTCCCAGGGTCCAGGGCTTTGCTTCTTGCACACCATCCCTGGATCAGTCCCAGCCTGGGGACATCATGGCCTGGGGTCAGTGAGTGTGCCGAGCTGAGGCTTGGCACTGCCATGTTGTGATACAGGGAATATTATAATGTGTGCCATGCTTGGAGTGGGACAGCTTTAAGGTTTCACCAAGTTTCTTAAATCAGAGAATCCCAGAATGGTTTGGATCGGATGGAATATTAAAGCTCATCTTGTTCCAGTCCCTTGCCATGGGAAGGGACACCAGAACTACGTTAAGAGTTAATTATTTTCTCTGAGGAAAGTAAACAAAAGCTCAGCCAAGGGATTTTTATCCATCTCTAAACCTCGAGCAGTGTGAGCGAGTGGATGGGGCCAGCAGCCCAGAGCATCTCACCGGCCCTGGCGCCTCTGTTCTCCAGGCAGGATAAATCAGGAGACACGGAGGAGTGCTGCATCCCCTGCAGGAGGGAGGGGTGCTGCTCATGGATCAAGGAGGTGTTTTTCACCCCATGGACGTGTTTTCCACTGCACAGGCTGCTGCAGTGCCATGGGGTGCAGCCATAGATTCCCAGAATGGTTTGAGTTGGAAGGGACCTTAAAGCTCATCCAGTGCCACCCCCTGCCATGGGCAGGGACACCTTCCACTGTCCCAGGCTGCTCCAAGCCCCATCCAACCTGGCCTTGGACACTTCCAGGGATCCAGGGGCAGCCACAGCTGCTCTGGGCAACCTGTGCCAGGGCCTCCCCACCCTCCCAGGGAAGAATTTCTTCCCAATTATGTAATTAAATCAACCCTCTTGGCAAGTCTGGGACTGGCTGGTACCCCCTTCTCTGCCTGCCAAGCACATGGGGTTTGGGGAGCCCTGCCCTGTGCATTGGGGGTGTATTATGGCAAGAGGCACCTCTGGTAGGCCTGGCAGCATTGGCAGCCCCAGACTGTGCTCACCTTGTCAGCACCCTGCCCTGGAGACAGGTAACCAGAGGGTCACGTCTGTGCTGTGGTGACACCGCAGCTTCTGAGTTCTCCTTGTCACTGGTGGCTCATCAGTGTTCCTGGGACATGCTGTGGTGCCAGTGATGCCCACGCAGGGAGCTGAGTGCAGCCTCCTGCTCTGCCTGGTCTTGAGGACATCAGTGTGGCCACTCAGCCCAAGCTACACGTGTTCCTGCCACAAATTCCCTGTGCATCCCCGTGCTCCAGCGTCACTGACAGCAGCGCAGAGTGCTCGGGGTTCCCATGGCTTGGCCACCATGGCTGGCTCAGGCCCTTGTACAGCAGCAGCAGGACCTGTGGGATGCTCCCAGGGGCTCCATGTCTTGGAAGCACGGGAGAGGAGAGGGGTGCAGAGGACTGAGTGTGGTGCTGGGAAATGGGAGAAGAGCAGTGTCCTCTTCTTTTATTGCTCCCCAAGATTTGGGTGCATCCCTGGGTGCTCAAGCACATCACACAGGTCACGGTCTCTCCCTGAGCAGTGGATGGGGCATCAGAGATCCCTTCCCATCACACTTGTGGGGTTCAGGGATCACTGGGAGTGCAGCAGCAAGGAGAGGATGAACTTGCTGCTCCCTCACGTGTTTTCCTCCTGCAGACATTGATTTATAAAGGCTGCTTCATGCTGAGTAGGGAATTTGGGGGATGGGGCACTCACTGCACAGCACTTTTCGCCTGATTTCCCATGTCAAGGCTGATGTCAGGTGATGCCTCGGTCACCCTGTAAACTAAATTTTGGAAGTGTGGTACTTTTATGAGGCTCAGGCAGCAAACCCTAAATCCCACAAAGCTGTTAGAGGTTGTCTGTGAATCCTTTGCATCCTCAGAAGATGCAGGGATGCTCTCTCTTGGCAGAGTGGGGAGGGAGCAGGGATGCAACTGGAGGATCCTTCCAGGGTCCCCAAGATGCACCCATGCAAAGAGTACTGGGGGTTTGGGGTGCCAGGGAGAGGGTGCAGACAGAGCCTGGCTCAACGACATGTTGTCCCAGCAGGAGCTGGGTGTCTCTGGGCACAGGCAGCGCCAACTCCTGTGGTGTCACTTCAGTGTCCTGTGCTGCAGGCCCCAGTGGTGCTGATGGTGGCGAGGGGACAGGGTGCTCTGTGCTCACTGATCCCTCAGCCTGTCCCAGGGCAGGCAGTGCTGGGGGCTTCGCGCCTCAGTTCCATTGCCAGCTCTGGAGGAGAGCAATCTCTCCTCCTGGCACAGATGTGGCTTTTACCTACAGTGAGAAAAGGCAGTGAAAGAGGGACCTTCTCTGCTGAGGAACGAAAGAGGGACCTTGCACAGCGGCCCCGGTCTGTCCTTCCCCACCTCGGCTCCTGCCCATAGGACACTCCTGATGGCCTGTCCTTGCTATCCTGTGTCTGTGCTACTGGAGGTGGCTCCAGCCGTGCTGAGGGATGCAGAGGAGCCACAGGTTCATGGCTGCGTCTGATACCTCTGCAGCTTTATCCTCAAAGCTTGTTCGGGGTGAGGGGCCCATTGCTGCACCTCCACAAAGCATTTCAGATGCAGAGCAGAGAGGTTCCAGTGCAGCCTGGAGGGTGTGAACCACCTGGATTTTGGCCTGCAGAGCTCTCAGCACTGGTTCTACCCACCTCGCAGCCCTTGCTCCTGGATGGGGAAGGGTGAGCAGCTGCCCGAGGCAGTGGGATGCTGCCAGCCAGGGGTCTCAGGTGTGTCCGTGTCTCCGGGCATCTCCTGGGTACTGCAGGTCCCCAGAGCTGCCACGGCTGCTCATCCTTCATGGCTGTGCCCTTGTTTCAGTTGGGGTGTCTGTGTTTGCTGCCTTTACACTTGAGCATCCCCATGGAATCACCTTTCCACAGCTCTGGTTGTGTTTGCTTTTGGTGTATTTTAAATTTCCTTTTTTCCCTCCTTTCTGTCTCCTGGCAGTCGATTTTTTCATTGATACATCCTTTTGCAACTGTCTGCATCTTAGAGCTGCTAATTCACTGCTGCCAACTTCCCCTGGGTTTAATTTATACAATATGTTTATTTTTACTGCAATTTTTTCTTTTTATTCCAAGCCAAGATAATTTTAAACTCAAGACGCCTTCTTTTATGATCGCAGATTTATGAGATTTTGGCAAAGCCGCCATAAGCCGTAATTACTCTTCATTGTTTTTGTTTACATTTCCCCCCCGATCAATTTTTGCTAATAATCCCTTTCAACTTGTGGAAATTGCCCTTTTTCCACCTCCGGGTATGTTTCTTTTTGATGCATGCAAAAATCCCTTCCCACAGCCGTGGAACCGGATTAGGGCTGTCTGTACCTGTGCGAGTGCTCACCCTCTGCTCACGGGTGAGCTTTGCTCTGCTGTTCCCCACATCATTGTTCTGTGAAGGAAATGAGGCTCCGCAAGCCTTGGGGTCTCCAGGACCCCATCCCAGTGGCAGCCTGGACCGTGGCGTGTTCTCTCCTCCAGCTCCAAGAGCCACACAGCTGGTTCACAAGCTGCTGCCACCTTCTCCAGGCTGGCCTGCAGAGCTGTACGTGCATCCCAGAGTGGACATTCCCCGCTCCTGTGCCGGTCCCGGATCGCCCAGCTCCTTCCTGTAGCCCCTGCAGGTGATGACAGAGGGGCTTCTCTCTCCTTGTGGTCCCACAGCCTGTCTCCTGCCTGCTCCAGGGGTGCTTTTTTCCAGTGGAAGGCAGCTGCTTGGTGGGCAACACCAGGATGGATAGATGGATGGATGGAGGGAGGGATGGATGGATGGATGGATGGATGGAGGGAGGGATGGATGGATGGATAGATGGATGGATGGAGGGAGGGATGGATGGATGGATGGATGGATGGATGGATGGATGGATGGATGGATGGATGGAGGGAGGGATGCTGCACATCCCTTGCCCAAGCAGGACCACCAGTGAGCAGGAGCACAGTGGCAACCACCAGCACAGCATCCCTCGGCCCACGGCCCACGGCCCTTGAGGGTGAATGAGTGTGTAATAGGGGAGAAGGGAAGCCCTTTCCATGGTGAGGTGTTGAAGATGGGGTTTTCCCAAGGAAGGAGACATTTGGCTCTCACTAAAAATTCCCACCACCAGCAGCTGCTGGCTCCTCTGGGGCTTTATCTGCCATGGTGGGGCTGGAGGGGATGCAGGGTTTGCATTCCTGGCAAACCCCTGGAGATAGAAAAGGATAGCAGTGGGGAGATGGCTTTGGCCTTGGGAGGGACTAGAGGGAAGCCAAACTGCTTGAAGGGGTTTTGGGCTTTCCTGCATCTGTCCTGGGGAGAATTTTCCTCTGGCCAGGAGCCTGAGTTGAAGCCCCTTGCTGCCCAGAGGATCCCTCCCATGCTTGACAGAAACAAGGCAGCAGTTCCTCCCAAGCCATTCCTGCTTGGAGCTGCCAACCAGAAGCACATTTCCAGCTTGTCAGTAACAACAGGCAAATGTAGGAATGTCAGGTAGATCCACAGAGCAGACGTGTGTGACAGAGGACATCCTTGCTCACCCCCTGCCTGGGTTTGGGGGGGTGCACAAGGGGGCCTGGCTCTGCATGGCACCAGCAGTGCCAGAGGAGCAGTAGCACCCACAGGCTCTGGTGTTTGGGTGCCCGGGCTAATGTGGCACAAGCCCAGAGCTGTTTGATGCTCGTTGTTTGCTGGGGGACCCTAATCCTGGATCCCTGGTGCAGGTGTAGCCTGGTGCCTGTAGCACTGCCTGTCCCTGCCTGTCTCTGTCTGTCCCTGCGCTGCCATCACCTCCCCACTGCCGTCCTGAGCTCTGACATGCACTTCTTGCAGGGAGTGGCTGGAGTCAGGGATACTTGGAGCAGCTGGAGGGGCTGCAGCCAGGGGCTGGCTCTGGGTGGGGGGACAGCAGTGCTGGCAGCAGCTTTGGGCATCCCTCTGCTCTGGGCAGTGCCCCCTGCTGCTCTGCAGAGACCTGGTCACCGAGGAGGTTACCCAGGTCAATCTGGGAGGTTTGGCTGCACCAGGGACTCATCCTGCTCTTTAATTCTCCTTTGCTGGCCCCTGGTCCTGCCTCCCCCCACTGGTGGCTCTGGGTGGCCCGGGCAGGGCTGTGGGGCACAGCTGTGTGTCACTGTAGGGCGGTGGGGCTTTTGCTGCAGCTTTGGCTGCTTGGAGATAACATCTTTCCCTGTAAATGTTATTATCCTGTATATGTTCGGGCCAGGAGAGAGGGGGGTCACCATCTGTGTTTTCCAATAAAAGCAAATTAAAATTGAAGCCCATTAAGGATAGCTCAGTTGG
Organism: Eulacestoma nigropectus; assembly: GCA_013397775.1. NCBI lineage: Eukaryota > Metazoa > Chordata > Aves > Passeriformes > Eulacestoma > Eulacestoma nigropectus. The sequence goes on along the minus strand of VZTE01001004.1, from coordinate 123,941 downwards.
GATTCTGAGCAGGGCTCTGGAGCCTGCTGGGAACGAGTTGCTTGCAGCCCATGCCACCAAGCAGGGTGACAAAACCTCATTTAGTGCCAGTGGTGCTGGGAGGTGGCACTGGCTGCGCTCACTGTCCCCACTACAGATGGCCCCAAGGGGAGGAGGGACAGAGCTGGCCACAAAGCCGTGCCCTGGGCTTGTGTCACCCCTTCTGGTCCCCTCCATGCTCTTCACATCAGATGATGGGCAGGGGTTAGTGAGGAAAGCGATGGATGTTGTCCAAGAGCCAAGCGTGTGCTCCTTACCCAGTGATGCTCTGCAGCCTCCAGGCTTCCTGCTGCATCCCACATCTCCTGAGGTCACCTTGCCCCTGTGCCTGGGGACACAGACGGTGGGTCTGGGAATACAGGATGCTGTGTCTAGGATACAGGAGAGTGGCTGTGGGTATCAGAGGAGGCTGGGCCCTGCACCCTGGGCATTACATTCTGTACCAGCGGCCCCGGGGCACAGTGGTGGGAGCAGGTTGTTGTGTTATACAGCAGCTTTTTGCCAGGATGCTGCAGCCAGGAGCTGCACGTGGCATCTGCTCCTGCGCACCGGTGGCAGTGGCCCTGTGTGTGGGCACCAGTGGTGACACCAGTGTCCATCCCCTATGTGGTGGCTGTGCCATGCTCAGCTGGACCCCGGGGCAGGGCGTGGTGGAGACTGATGGTTCCTTTGGGGCTGGGGCACCTCTAGAAGGAGCTTCTTGGCATGAGACTCCAACCTCCCAGAGCAACCCTGTGTCCATCCCCAAGAGAGGAAGAGAGACCTGGAGGCACTCGGGAGGGATATGGCCCTGTTCCATCCTCTTGGAAAAAGGCTTAGTGGGGAATTTAGACTTGCTGGGTCTGGATGCAACACTTTACCCTGGGACTCCCTCCCTCAGGGTATCTCACAGCCGATGGGGTCAGTGCCACCACAGAGAGCCATCAGCAGTGACAGTAGCAGTGGCTGTTAAATGCCTGCATCTGTGTCTCCTCTGTGTGGCTCCTGCATTTCCAGCAGCAGCAGGAGGGCCTCTGCTCGCTGGCATTTGGCATCTGCATTGTCTCTTCCCAGCAGCCTGCCCTCGCCTGAACTCAGACCACCTACAAGTCCCAGCTCCTTTTGGGACAGATGCTGCCAGTGGGTCCCTGGTGCTGCTGGAGCAGCTTCACAGAGAGCTCTGGTGGGGTTATCCTGTTTCTGCTGACCTCTGGAGCAGCTGGTGTGGGGAAACTGGGACAGACAGGATGCATCCGCAGCCAGGACTGGGATAATGTGACAGCTGGATGGAGAGTGGTCCTGCCTCACATCCAGCCTCACCTGCTTCTTCAGCAGGGGCTGAGAGGTCACAAAATGAGAATTCCCTGCTGAGACCTGGAGCTGTCATTCTCCTCCCAGCCAGGCAGGTGAGAGGGACAGTCCTGGATGGGCTGAGGGTCAGTTGAGTGCTTGGAAAGCAGGATACGTGCTGGGGTGACCTGCAGGACCCCATGGGCTGTTGAGTTTGGCTTCTCCTTGTTTCAAGCTTTCCAGCAGTGCAGCAGTCAGCACCCCAGCAAGCAGGGTAGTGCTTGCACAGCCGGGGCCTTCACAGGGAGAAGAGGAGCTGGGAAGAGGGGCTGGAACCTGCTGGATTTTGGGCCTTGGCTGTGCTCAGCCCTGGCTCCTGGCTCACCCATTGGCGTTGCCGTGGTCCCCATGGCCAGGTGCAGCTCTGCTCCAAGCCCAGCTTTCCATATTTCCTGGTCTAGCAAGGCTGGGAGCCAAAGGCCTCAGTGGTTTCTTTCTGCACAGCAGTATCAGCCCTGGGTTTGGTCCCCTCAGGATGGTCCAGACAAGATGTGGGTGATCAGAGTGAGGGAGGGATTTTGGTGGGAATGGGAAAGCATAGCCCAGCTCATGGCATTTCCCTCATGGAAATGCAGGGGGAGTTTCACCTGGGATTGCTGAAATGCTGTGCCAAGGGCGGGGCATTGGGGCCATCCCCTTGTTTGACACCAGTCCTGACCCCGAGTGTCACAAGCGGCTGAGCACCACCCAATAGCAGGTTCTGTTGAGCCCCACCAGCTTCCATCCCCTGCTCCCCTTCTGGCTCTGGGGCTGGCTCCTGTCTCACAGGGCTTGCAGGAGCTGTGAGTGGTGTCCTAGGGAGCCGAGGAGCCAGGAAGGCTCCATGACTCCCCCAAAGTGAGGACATCTTTCCCTTGCCAGTGCTGTGTGGTATCTCTGTGGTCAGCTCTCCCTGCTCCATGGCCTATCAGCCTAAATCCTGCTTGGCAGGTCAGAGGCACTCTGTGTGATGGAGATGATGGACATCATCCTAATTCTTAGGTCTCTGAGTCTGGCTGGACCTAATTTTTCAGGGAAAGGCATTGAATGACCAGGTACCTCAGTGCTGGGTCCACAGCACTGGGGCCACCGGCGTGACCCACTGTGGCTGACCTCGGGGCGGCCTTTGGGGCTCCGGGAGCGGGCTGTGCTGGGGTCCCCACCCCAGCTCAGTCAACTGCCTCTTTTCTCTCCCTATCAATCACTCTCCCTCTTGGAGTTTAAGTGGATCCCTGAGTGAGGTATCCCAAGTATCCCGTAGCCGCCGGCTCACAATGCAGCGAGCTGTTCCCGCGCCAGCGGCTCGGCCGGGGGGGGGGGATTTGGTTTCAGCTTGTTCCGCTGGCCCCCGGCCAGGCAAAGCAAAGCTCGGGGCTGCAGGGAAGGGCCACTGGGTTTGCTCAGCCCCTCTCAGCTCGTGCTGGCAAAAATATCATAATCAGGCTCCAGTAAAGCACAGGAGGCAGAGAGGGGCCTTTCAACTTGGGGAAGGGTAAAGAGATCTGCAGCAAGGGCTCCTCGGGCGGGGACAGACGGGTTTCTCATTAGCCACCCCCTGCCCAGGGATGTGGTGGCTGTGCCTGAGGCCAGGATGGGAACATGGTTCCAGGAGCACGTGTTCCTGCATGGAGGAGTTCATCCCGACCTCTGGTCTCCAGTGCAGATCCTGGTCCTGCTCCACCTGGCTGGGCTCTGACACTGAGTGACCCTCCAGCCTGGAGCTGATGAGGTGTTTTAGATGGGCTTCCAGGTCACATAAGGGACATGGTGACAAGGAGTGATCTCCGACTGTCTCTGCCTTAGGATAACTTTGCTCCCAATCCATCAGAGTGGCCTGGGAGCTTCTTGCCTGCTTTTGCATATCCAGCACTGGCCACAGCTGATGTGGTCATGGGTCTATGAGAAGCTTGCTCCCTGTGTTGATAATATTGGACCAGGATTAAAATCCTGGCAAGTATCCTACCCTGAGAGAGGAGCTGGCGTGAGGAGTGAAAGGGGAAGGGAAAAAGTTGTGGGTGGAAAAATGAGGGTGGAGGCTCCAGCTATCTGTGGGGCTATTTATTTGTCCAGCTGTTTCTTTATCTGGATGAGCTTGGAGCCTGTGAATGTGAAGGATTTGCCAGGGCTTCTGAGAAACTCAGGTCCAGATGCTCTAAATTGGTCTGAATTGGCAAAACTCCATGGAAGTTATTTTTCCGGACGGAGAGAAGTGTGTCTGCAGTGTGCACAGCTCCTCTGTTAATCCCTTTCACCTCCAGCCTCTGCCACTGTCCCTTGGTCCTGCCACTCTCCATCCCCACTCCTGGCCAGCCCGTGCTGGTGGCCTGCCACCAGCAGCATGCTCCCACTCAGCACCCAGCATGATCCCACTCATACTTCCCTCCCAGTTCTGTCCACCAGTCTCATTCCTGATCTGGCCAGATGGGAAAAGCTGGTGCAGCTGCAAACCCCACACTCATCTCACTTGTGGCTGAGCAGCAAGAAGACCATGTGGAAGCACAGGAACCCCCACCTAGGTCATTGTCACAGCAGATCCTCAGCGTGACGCTGTCTTAGCGTGGCTTTGAGCATCTGGAGGTGGTGGGGTGGTGGTGATGATGTGACTGGAGACGCCAAGTGTCCTTCCAGAGCCATGGCGTGCCCTCGGAGCAGGCAGCAGTGCCGGGGACGGGCCCCAGTGCTGGTGGGAAGCTGCTCAGAGAAAACATCTTCAAAGTGAAAAGGACGGGCACCAGTCTCCGAGTGTCCCGTGGGGAGCAGCGCGGTTCCCGGTGGGAAGCGGGCCAGAGTTGCGTCTGCTGGTTTGGAGCAGCTGCAGATTTATTTATAATGCCGTGGGCAGCATGTGAAGCTGCAGATAAACACGCGGGAGGGGAGAACAGAAACAACAACATTGAGAAGACGCTGCTGTGGAGGGAGTGCTGCACTGAGCTGCAGCTATCGCAGCCACCAGAGGTGGGCCAGGGGTCAGGCTCCCACCCCTGCTGCTCCCACGTGGCTTTGCTCCATGTCCTGGGTGCCACGGGGATCTTCAAGGGGCTGCCGAGGCATCAGCCCCTCACCCTGTAATCTGGTGCTGCCAAACCAGCAGGATGGCACCATGAAAAGTGGCTGTGACAGTGAGTGAAGTTGCCGAGGTGGTTGTCAAGGCATTAACAGTTGGGCTCGGGGTTGCCCATCCAGGAGTTGGTCTGTGTTTTTGTCCCCGGCACAGGAGCTGGTCCTCTTGGGTGCCCGCATACTTGTATGAGCATGGGGCAGCCCCAGGTAGGACCAGGGAAACTGCTGGGGGAGATATGGCTGTGACAGCTCACCACGGGTCACCATGGGCACAGGAGTGGCAGCAGCAGAGGGCAGCCTGGTGGGAACTGCAGGTGGAGGAGCTGCTTCAGGAGGGTGATGGGTTCCCATGCCTTGGGGCTTATCACACCTCTTGTGGAGCTTACACCTCCGGCAGAACTTTGTCGAAATGATGTCCCTGGGCCTGGAGTCACCTGTCACTCGGAAACGTCCATGAGCATCTGGAACAGGTTGCCCAGAGAGGTTGCCCAGACTCCCCATCCCTGGAAGCGTCCAGGGCCAGATTGGACAGGGCTTGGAGCAACCTGGGACAGTGGAAGGTGTCCCTGCCCATGGCAGGGGGTGGAATGGGATGAGCTTTAGGGTCCCTTTCAAACCAAACTGCTCTGGGATTCTATGATTCATCCAAGATCCTCAGAGAGCTGCTGATGTCATTGCAAAGCCTCTCTTGGTGATTTTTGAGCAGTCTTGGGATTCCAGAGAGGTCCCAGCTGACTGGAAGTTGGCAAACGTTGTCCTAATTTTCAGGAAGGGCAAGATGGAGGACCCTGGAAATTACAGGCCTGTTAGTCTCACTTCGTTGCCTGGTAAAATCATGGAGAGCATTATTCTGAGAAGTATGGAAAAACACCTGGAGGACAACGTAGTCACTGGTCACAGCCAGCACAGCTTCATGAGGGGAAGTCCTGCTTACCAAACCCGATTTCCTTCTATGACAGAGTAAACCCACCTGGCTGATCAAGGGAAGCCAGGAGATGGAATCTTTTTTGATTTCAGCAAAGCTTTTGATACTGTCTCTCACAGGATCCTTCTGGACAAACTGTTTAGTCTCCAGCTGGATAAACACATCATGTGATGGGTGAGAACCTGGCTCACAGGTCAGGCACAAAGGGTGACAGTGACTGGGGTGACATCGGACTGGTGACCTGTCACTGCAGGGCTTCGTCATTGCCCTGTGCTCTTCAGCATCCAATGACTTGGAGACAGGACTGGAAGGATACGAGGCAAGTTCACAGAAATACAGAACTAGAAGGAGCTGTTGCCTCTCTCAAAGGCAGGGAGGCCCTGCAGAGAGACCTCGACAAAACAGAGGACTGGGCTGTCACCAACCGTGTGAAGTTCAACACGGGAAAGTGCCGCATTGTACACCCGGGATGGGGCAACCCTGGATGTGTGGATGGACTGGAGAACGAGAGGCTGGAGAGCAGCTGCAGGAAGGGACCTGGGGTCCTGGTCAAAGGCCAGTTGGATCTGAGTCAGCACTGCCCTGGCAGCCAGGAGGGCCATCCGTGTCCTGGGGGACATCAGGCCCAGCATCGCCGGCCAGGCCAGGGAGGGGATTGTCCTGCTCTGCTCTGCAGTGGGGCAGCCTCACCTCGAGTCCTGGGGCATGTTTGAGCACCACAATATTAAAAAGACAGTAAGCCATTACAGAGCATCCAAAGGAGGCCATGAGGATGGGGAAGGGTCTGGAGGGTCCATATGAGGAGCTGCTGAGGGCACTTGGTCTGTTCAGCCTGGAGGAGACTGGAAGGCAGACCTCATTGTGCTCTTCAGCATCCTCCTGAAGGGCAGCAGAGGAGCAGGAACTGATCTCTTCACTCTGGTGACCAGTGACAGGACTTGAGCAAATGGCNGAGCACCACAATATTAAAAAGACAGTAAGCCATTACAGAGCATCCAAAGGAGGCCATGAGGATGGGGAAGGGTCTGGAGGGTCCATATGAGGAGCTGCTGAGGGCACTTGGTCTGTTCAGCCTGGAGGAGACTGGAAGGCAGACCTCATTGTGCTCTTCAGCATCCTCCTGAAGGGCAGCAGAGGAGCAGGAACTGATCTCTTCACTCTGGTGACCAGTGACAGGACTTGAGCAAATGGCTGAAGCTGAGTCAGGGCAGGTTTAGGTTGGATATTAGAAAAAGGTTTTTCACCCAGAAGTTGGTCAGGCACTGAACAGGCTCCCCAGAGCAGTGGTCACAAGCCTGTCTGAGTTCAAGGAGCGTTTCAACAATGCTCTCAGGCACAGGCTGGAGTTGTTGGGGTATCCTGTGCAGGGCCAGGAGCTGGACTCAATGATCCTTGTGGGTTCCTTCCAGCTCAGCCTATTCTATGATTCTATAATTCTATGTTGGATGGATCTTGGAGCAATCTGGGACAGTGGAAGGTGTCCCTGCCCATGGCAGGGGGTGGAACTGGATGAGCTTTAACGTCCATCTGAACCCAAACCATTCTGTGGTTCTATGGTTCTGATTCACATCCACTTGTGCTGACCCTGCAGGGTCACTGTGGTTCACGGGGACCAGTTATTCCCAATTTTCTGTGGTTCAGGCACCCTCTGCTCAGTATAACTCCATCTCCAAAAGGACTTCAGCCCAGGCAGCAACTTGGTGCAAAAATTGCCCCAGAAGGGGCACATTGGAGTGTTGCAGCTGTGTGTGATGGGGACCACAGCCCTGGGACCCCCTGCACAATGAAGGGTGATAAACAGGAGCTTCAAAGACAGGAACCTGGTTTAGGGAGGAAGAAGAAGGAAGCTGAGCTAATTTAGCTGTCTTGGAGATGGATCATTTGCCACCCGTGAGCACCACAAGAGGGAAAGGTTTTGGACTGCAGAGTCTTTGTAGAAGGAGAAGGAAATCCAATAGCTGGCAGCCAAACGGTGTAAATCCAGACCAAAATTAATGGAATATCTGGTGTTTTTTATGGGAAGATAATTTGCCATTGGAAAAACTTGCTTAAAACCTGCAAATTTCTTCTCCTCCTTGTCCCTGGGCCAGCCGGAGTGGATGCAGAGCTCCAAGGGGATCCTTCAGCTGAGCATAAGGGGCTGGGGGTAGTGATGTAGCGAGCACAACATTTCCACTGCACCGAGTTTTCATTAAATAAAAGGCTTTTTAAAATGCAAAATGCTTCAAAATATGAAGTTTATTTGGGGTATTATTTGTAATGGCTTAGAATATATCTTCTTTTCCATTTTAGTCACTGCTATTAATGTACTTACTATGCACCACTGTCATTGATAGTTAAGATAAAGTAACAAATTTAGGGGGGTTTTAAAGCTTCTTGCTAGCACTGGGTGAAAAATGTTGTTTTCCTTTCAGATCAAACGCCACTGGTGTTTTAATGAAAAAGCCAGATCCTCTGATAAAATAAACACTATTATTGCCCTATGTAAACAAATATTCCGTTTAAGAAGAAATTTTGTAAATCTGACCCACAACATTTTGGGATTAGCTGTTTTCCAGAACTCTTCCTAGTGGGAAAAATTGAAAAAAACTATTTTTCGCTTTTTACTCTTGGAATAAAACCAAATTTCGAAATCCTGGTTTCCTGTGAACTGGAAACCGCTGGCTCAAACCAGGAGTAATGAACAAGCCACAGTCTGAGGAGGATTTACTGCCAGGAGTAGGTGCAGGGAGCACAGTGCTGCCGAGGCACTTTTTGGGGTGCCAGTGGGGAAGGGGAGGTCACGTGCACTGAGCAGTTGTCATCTCTGCATCCAGGCCTGGCTCTTCAGTGATGGGTCTGCTCAAGGCTGAGCTTTTCTCCCTTTGTTTTTGTTCAGTGGAGTGAAAGCGGAGAAGGTGGAGATGCTCTTGGGGGGGGGGTTGTGGCAGAATGCTTGGTTTTCCGGTGGGGAGAAGGACAGCAGAAGGACATGGTTACATCCAGTAACTCTCCATTCCCATTCTGGGACTACCCCGGCAGTGTCCAAGGCCAGGTTGGACAGGGCTTGGAGCAACCTGGGATAGTGGAAGGAGTCCCTACCATGGCAGGAGGGTGGGACTGGATGGTCTTGAAGGTCCCTCCCAACCCCAGCCATTGTAGGACTCTAAATGTGTGTGGGATGGACACTTTCCAGCATCCCTGCAAGCACAGTTGGCATCCCCACAGCGTGTGCTGAAATCAGGGGCAGATTCATGTTCTCCCTGCAGAGCAGAGGGACAGAATTTCCTCTCTGGGCGTCACCCTGGTCTCAGCACAGAATCACTGGCCATGTGCAGCCCTGTGCAGTCTGTCCCACCATGCTCTCCTCATGTCCAGCCTCGGTGTGCTGAGGCCTTTGGGCAGAGTTTCTAAACTGCATTTCCTAAACTCTGGAATATTGTCCTATTTTCTTAAACTGTCAGCCTTGGGTGTGGTGCAGAAAAATCCCTGTTTTGCAATGAGCATGTGGCTGTAGACCTGGAGGACGGAGAGTTACCCAGACTGTGGAAACCACTCGTGGAAGTGTCCAAAAAACACCTTTGAGCACTCCCTGGGAAGTGTCAAAGAAGTGTGTAGATGTGGTGCTTAGAGCCATGGTTTAGTGCACAACATGGCAGTCCTGCAGCAGTGGTTGGACTCGACGATATTAGATGGCTTTGCAACCTTAACAATTCCATGTCTCCAAGTGTCTGTCCCATTTATTTCTGATGGGGCTGGCTGGCACATTCGCCTGCTCATGTTGGCCCAGGTGTTGGGGTACCATAACCTGAGCACCCCTCCTTGTGCTGTCAGTGGAGTTAAACCAGCCTACAGCTATTTGAGATGAAAAGAGTTCCAGTGCTGGAGGTATGACGAGCTGCAGAAAGGGCGAGGAGGCTTTGCTGTTGCATGGCTTAGGAGGACCTCTCTGTGCTGGTCGGTGGTAGCATCACCTGGCCTTTTTCAACCCAAATCATCTGGAAAACCAGCTTTAACAGTGGTTTAATTTTTTAGTACTTTTAAGTCCTAAAAGTGCTGTTCCTTCCCACATCCTACTGCATCTCTGAAGATCCTCCCTACTGTGCAAAGTGCTGAGAAAAAAATATCTTGCTTTTGGCAAAGGAAAGTAGAAGGTGATGGAGGATCCCTGCTCAGGCTGCTCCTCATCTGCAGGGGTAGAACTGCGCTAGGCTGGGGGTACCTGGATTTGGGATTCAGAGGAGGAAAATCCTGCTGTGCTGATGGAAGAGTCCCCATTCATAGCAGGAGACATTGCCTGTGCTGGGCACCTCGAGGTCCCACCTCAAATCCTGGGGTCAGTTTTAGGCCCCTCATGAAAATAAAGACATTGAGGGGCTGGAGTGTTTCCATAGAAGGGAATGGAGCTGGGGAAGCACCAGGAATTGCTGAGGGAGCTGGGGGGGCTCAGCCTGGAGAAAAGGAGGCTCAGGGGGGACCTTCTGGCTCTCCACAACTCCCTGACAGGAGGGGGCAGCCAGGTGGGGGTCAGGCTCTACTCCCAGGGAGCAAGGGACAGGATGAGAAGAAACAGCCTCAAGTTGTGCCAGGGAAGGTTTAGATTGGATATTAGGGAAATTTCTTCATGGAAAGAGTGGTCAGGCTTTGGATCGGGGCAGTGGTGGAATCAGCAATCCCTGTGGATGTTCAAAAAAATGTGTGGATGTGGCACTTGTGGATATGGTTTAATGATGAACATGGTTTTGGTGCTGGGCTGATGGTTGCACTTGATGATCTTGGAGGTCATTTCCAACCTTAACATTCTGTGATTCCATGATTCTGCATGGAGGCCAGGGAGCAGTGAGCAGTGGGTGGGGAGCAGTTGGGTGGAGGGACCAGTACCTGGCTCTCCCCAGCTGAGACGTGGTCAGAAGGCTCAGTGTGGGATGGGCTCCAGCCCTGCAGCTCTGGGCTGGCTCCTCTCTGTCTTTTTCCCTGTCTCCATCTTCAGTCCTTTCATCAGCATCCAATGACTCCTTGTTTCACCTTCCTTCCACAGAGACACTGATGGACTCCACAACAGCAACAGCAGAGCTGGGCTGGACGGTGCATCCTCCGTCAGGGGTAAGGCATCACCTTATGGGGACCTGGAGCTGCTCTGGGGTCTCTGCTGCACGTGAATGTGGCAGGCTTGGCCCAGCCAAAGTCAGGCATTGAAGCGAAGTGCCTTGGCCATGTGGGAAGAGCACAGAAGAAGGTGACAGTTGAGGTTTCCAGTAGTTTTCTAGATGATAACTCCAAAAAATACCCCAGTGTTGGAGGGATGTAATTCCCACCCTACAGAGTCAAACCATTGTGGTGCTAGAAGAATCATACTCTCCATAGAGCTGGCCTGCAGGCACCTAAAAATCAGGACAGGAAGAAACAACACGCCAAGACCACTGTTACTTATCCCCAGTGTCTCACTTGCTATTCCATTGCCTGTCACTTGTAGCAGCATGAGGGCATTAGGCTCAGGTTCTGAAAGGACTGTCCAGCATCCCTGGCATCCCACGGAGAGACGTTTTCTGGCTCAGCAGAACTATCTCTCTGCTTTACCAGGCCCAGGAGTACTCTGAGACACATCCCAAGACCACCCTGAAGAAGCTCCTTTAAAGAAGAGCTTGGACAAGGCAGTGTGTCAGGTTCATCCCCCAGAGGGTGCTGGGCACTTCCCAGCCTCCCTAGGGAATGGGCACGGCCCCGAGGCTGCCAGAGCTCCGGGAGTGTTTGGACACTGCTCTCAGGCACAGGGTGGGATTGGTGGGGTGTCTGTGCAGGGTCAGGAGCTGGACTGGATGTTCCCTGTGGGTCTCTTCCAGCTCAGAACATTCCATGATTCTATGATCTCTGCACCCTTTTGCTCATGAGAGAAAACCAGAGTGGAGCCACCTCTTGTGTCCCATGTGGGGCATCAAGGTGCTTCAGAGCATCCTGCCCACCTCTGGCTGTGGTGACCAGCAGCAGCCCCAGTGCCCAACACCCCCAGACCTGCTCCCTTGCACTTGGGTGGCCCATTCCAGCCTGGCCAAAGCCTGGAGATGCTTACCATGCCCTTGCGTGGCAGTGGTGGCTCAGGCTCCGTCCTGCCTTCCATCCACCTTCCGCAGGGGCTGGATGAAGACGTTTCTGTGGACCTCACCCCCCGGCTGACAGCATGCCCCCGATCTGAGCCGCCTTGGCAGAAGAAAAGAAACAGCCAAGAAAAGCCTCGTCTGGGGAGATTAAACCGAGCCGGAGCAGCGTGGCTGCGGTGTTGCGCCGGGCGCGGGCGCTGCCGGCCGGGCCCATCACCATGATAAAGGGCAGAGCTGCCCCAGCCTCGCCAGCGCCCGCCGAGGGGGATGACGGGCACACAATGGGGGGGAGCAGAGGTCAAGTCTTTTTCTCTCCTGGCCCAGCCTTTCTTGTTTGCGGTGTTTCCATATGTAAAGCACGCCCTGCTCCTGCTCCCCAGCCCGGCCGTAATGAGGCCGGGGCCTGCTGGAAGCCGCCTCCCCGGGTTATTGTGCTGCTGCCTTCTTTTGAGCTCCCGGCATGTTAATTAGAGAGCCAGGAGAAAGGGAGAGGCTTCTAATTAAGCATCGAGGAAGCGCAGGGGCTGGTGCACAGGGGTGACTTTCTCTCCCATCTGGGAAAAGGGACATCGGAAGCCAGCCGCCCTGCGGCAGCAATGTGGGAGGATGCTGGGGGTCCCGAGCCTGGCCCCCAGGGTGCTCCCAGGTCCCCCATCAGGATGGAGATGCCCATCTGGACAGTGCAGTGCAGTCCCAGTGGTTGGTGGGATCACCTCCTGTCTCCACCTCTGGGCAGGGCCCTCAGGGGGGATATGGGCAAATCATGCCCTGCTCTGTGCTCGTCATGGGTGACGATGCTGCGGTGCCTTCACGGCCTCATGTCCACGGGCAGGACAAGGCAGTGCATCCCACCTAGAGGTGACTGGCCAGGTTGGGTGCAGCCAGTATCACCTGGAAGACAGAAGCTGCTGTGTGCTCCCTTTTGGGATTGTTAGAGACCCAAAAACCCTAACAGTTGCTTTATGTCTGGCTCTGAAGCTCTTGTGCCATTCATAGATGTTCCCGAGCCCTGCCTCCACCATCTCCTGTTCATCCCAAGCCCTGGAGACCCTCATTCCACCATGTGCTGCTCCTGCCTGACCAAGGCTGAGCTCTCTGGGCTCGTGTCCTTACCCTCCCTGGGGGCTGGGCAGGTGTGGGTGGAGGGTCTCTGGGTCTTGGTGGCTGCCGAGGTGTGTGTCTGGAGTGGTCCAGGTGAGGGAGAGCCACATCAGAGGCAGCACAAGGGAAGGAATTGCTTCTGCATGTCTTGTCCTTGATTCCCTCACTCCCCTCCCCACCAGTGCCCTGAAAAACAGGGAGATCCTGCGATTTTCCACTAGCACACCAAATTTATTTCTGGAAAACAAAGCAAATGCTCCCGCTGTGTTTTGTGAGGATGCTCTTCTTGTCCCCCAGCCCTGGCAGCAGATTTACAGCCACTGCCAATCTGAAGTGGTTGGAGCTGTTGGGGATCTTCCCTGACAGCCTTCTGTTGGGCTGTGAGCCTTGATGTGTGAGGAGCAATCTGTCTCCCATCTCCTGAGCCTCTCTCCCCAGTCCTGGGTGCCCTTGTGAGGCCACTTGCAACCTGAGGGGCTGGGGGTGCTCTGCTCCTGCAGGATTTTCCCTGGATTTGGTCATGGCACTGGTGCTGGATCTAGGCTGTGCTGCTGCCCTGCCCTGGGTGTTGTGCTCCTGCATCCAGGGCCAGGGTTGTGATTGGGGTGTCACGTCCATGGGAAACAGCTCGGCTTCCACTTGAGCAGGTTTATGAACAAGTTCAGAAGGAGCAGTTCCAGCTGGCCGAGACTGTGTCACATGCCAGCAGGACTCTGGTCCCTGCTGCTGGCATCACACGGGTGCCCTGGATGGGGATGGGACTGCAGGGAGATGCTCTGCAGTCTGGCAGGGGCTGGGCTGGGGGAGATGCTCTGTGAGCTGAGGGTTCTCCTCCCACAAAGACCCTTTCCTGTTGGTGCTCCCTGCAGAGGAGCAGTGGCTGGTTACAGGCTGCAGCTCATGCCCTGCATCCCCCGCCCTGAAGCGTCCCCATCCTACACAGGATAGAGGCAACAAGCGCTGGAGGATTTGGGAAAAAGCCTGGGAAAAGAGCAGAGAGCTGGAGAAGGCCAGGAGATGTCACAGCAACTGTGAGGTCTCTGGGGACCCATGGGAAAGGCTGGAACTGTGTCAAGGGGGTTTAGACTGGATATTCAGAAAAGGTTCTTCACCCAGAGGGTGCTGGGCACTGCCCAGGCTCCCCAGGGAATGGGCACAACCCTGAGGCTGCCAGAGCTCCAGGACCGTTTGGACACCACTCTCAAGCACAGGAGGGGATCGTTGGGGTGTCTGTACAGGGCCAGGAGGTTGACTTGATGATCCTTGTGGGTCCCTTCCAGCTCAGGATATTCTCTTCTGTAATTCTAAGGAGCTTCCTCCAGAGCTGGTAGTCAGCTGGGGGGAGCTGGGCAGAGCTTCCCATGGGGAAATCTGTCAGCTCCAAGCTGTCTTGCTGAGAAGGATGTTGCTGTCACAGCACGGCTCGTAGGCATGTCTGCATCCCATAGATCCAGTTTAGGACAGCTGGGGCTGGGACCTGAGCACACCTGCTGGAGGAACCCCAAAGCGTTTGACCCTCAAAGGGGCAGGGATGAAGGCTCCAGTGGGACCTACCCAGCGTCTTCCTTTCTGGGAACACAGTGGGATTGGCCATGGTCCTGTCCTGCCCCTGGGAAGAGGCACTGGCTGCAGCCAGCCAGGAGGTTTTATGGCTCGTGAGGGAGCGGGTCCTGTCTGCCGTGTCTGTACCCATAGTGGCACTAGTGGGAATCCCCGTGCTAAAGGCACCGTGTTCCTTTGCCAGGGGCATGGCCGTGGGCACCGCCCCTGCTAAAACCATTTCTGCAGAGCAGTGGCCTCGCTGTCCCACCAGCAGCAGAGAGGCTTCACCCTGAATCCAGCCATGGAGCATGGTGCTGGTGGCAGTGAGGTGGCCCTGAGGGGCCACTTTGTCCCCACAGCGTGGAGCCTGCCTGGGGCATGGTGTGGGTCAAACCCTGCCCAGGCAGGTACAGGGCACCTGCAGGAGGATGCTGGGATGAGGTGCTGGGCACTCTGGGGCAGCCTGTGGGATGGGGTGGGCACAGAGTGGGGCAGCTGGTGCTGGCAGAACCTACTTGGCACATAGTGGGGATGGGAAGAGGTGAGGAGGGTGGGGAGCATCCATTCAGTGCAGCCCCTTGACTGTCTGTGTCCTGCCCGCAGTGGGAAGAGGTGAGTGGATATGATGAGAACATGAACACGATCCGCACCTACCAGGTGTGCAACGTCTTTGAATCCAGCCAGAACAACTGGCTCCGGACCAAGTACATCCGGAGGCGAGGAGCACACCGCATCCACGTGGAGATGAAATTTTCTGTCCGGGACTGCAGCAGCATCCCAAATGTCCCAGGCTCCTGTAAGGAGACTTTTAACCTGTACTATTTCGAGTCGGACTTTGACTCGGCCACCAAGACTTTTCCTAACTGGATGGAGAATCCTTGGATGAAGGTGGACACAATTGCTGCTGACGAGAGCTTCTCACAGGTGGACCTAGGTGGACGGGTGATGAAGATCAACACTGAGGTGCGCAGTTTTGGGCCTGTCTCCAAGAATGGTTTCTACCTGGCCTTCCAGGACTACGGGGGCTGCATGTCCCTGATCGCCGTCCGTGTCTTCTACCGCAAATGTCCCCGTGTGATCCAGAACGGGGCCGTCTTCCAAGAAACCCTGTCGGGAGCGGAGAGCACCTCGCTGGTGGCAGCCAGGGGGACGTGCATTGCCAACGCCGAGGAGGTGGACGTGCCCATCAAGCTGTACTGCAACGGCGACGGCGAGTGGCTGGTGCCCATCGGCCGCTGCATGTGCCGGGCCGGCTATGAGTCCGTGGAGAACGGGACCGTCTGCAGAGGTAACCACGGGCCCTGGGCTCGCTCCTGCACTCACCTCACTGCTGGTGGGGGCACTCGGGATTTGCATCTGGGATCTGCATGAACCACCTGGGAGGGACCTCCTTGGGCAGGGGTGGCAGAGGGGCGTGTGTGGAGGCTGACTCCTTCCCCAACTCCTCACTGCCTGCCCCAGGCTCATCCATCCATTGCAGAGGCTGTGCATGACCTCCGGGTACCCAGAGCCACTGGGTTCAGGGCTGGCGCCTGTTGCTGGTGCCATCCATGCTCTCCAGGTTTTGGAGGTACACGCATGTGGTGCATGTCACCAATCTGCAGTTGCCTCCCAAAGTACTGGGGCTGTTCTGCTGTTGGTTTGTGCTGTGTGCTTTGGCGCGGGCTGAGTCGCTTCTGGGATGAGAGGAGTGGGAATGCAGGCTCCCAAAAGGGTGCAGTGGGAGGAAGCAAGTTGTCTACAGCATTTTCCCAGTGAGGTGCAAATGGCCGAGGTTGGGACATGGTCGTGGGCTGTTGAGAGCTACCTGGCCCCTGGGCTCCCCAACAGCCAGAGGTTTCCTGCCCTATAAATGTTCTGCCTCTGTAGATGTTCTCCTGCCCCTGCAGATGTTCAAAGCAGACTCCATGAGTGCCTTCTGAGCTTAGCTGAACACCATGGAGCCAGTGTGGTCCCAGGCCAGCAAGAGGCTCAGCACCCCCTCCCTGAACTGATGTCTGTGCTCCTGTCCAGTCACACATGGGCTCAGGAAGGTTGAGAAAGGAGCTCCTGGGGTTGCTGGGAGGGAGGTGGGGATCCCAGAGCCGTGTGATGGGCACCTGCAGCTGTGCCATGTGTGGGGCAAACCACAGAGTTTGGCAAACAGGATCTTTTTCGCCCATTTGAACATCCAAATCCCTTTGCAGTTCCGATAGCATCGGCACGCTCTGAGCAGAGCCGGGGCTTCTCTGAGATCAATTATAGATACGTTGGTGGCCACTGCAGAGCCAAGGGAGGAGCTGTGTCTCCTCTCTTCTGGCTGTGAAGGGGTGGCCAGGGAGAACCAAGCATGGGGAAGGTGCTGGTAGTGAGGAAGGTGGGAGACAGACTGGAGGGGGGGATGGACAGTCTGATGGTGCTCAGTAGGGACTGCAGGCTGTATGGTCCCCTTGGAGAGGTCTGCTGCTGGTTGCTGGGCTGCTCATGCACCAAAATTCAGGTCCTGGTGTGCTGTGGGGATCATTTAATAACCATGATTTCAGCTACTCCTCACTTAGCCACTGAACGCCTCTTCCCACCGAGCTCGGGCAGATCAAGTGTCTTCCAGCCTTAGCAGGGATGGGGATGGGGACAGCAAGGAAGTACTGCTGGAAACTGAGCCCTGCTAATCCCTGCCTCGAAGGGCAGACGGGGGGTTTTACAACTCCCAAGTGAAGCATCCGTAGCAACACCAGAAAGCCCCAATGATTCATGGCAGCTTTTCCATCTCAGCCTGTGTTTTTCCCGAGCAGACCCAGCTTGCACAGTGCTTTGCTCTGATGCAGCCGGGGTTTCTTGGGGAGCTCCCCGGTGCCACTGCCAGCCCAGCCAAGGGACAGTCCCCTCGCATGCCCCGGGGCTCCCAGGACCCCTCCTGCAGAGTCCTGTCCGCGCAGGGCTGGGGGGGAGCGGAACAGGCAGGAGCGGGGGCCGAGGTGGAGGGAGAGGCCGGTCCCCTCTTTGTCTGGGCAGCAGCAGGATTTTGGGAGGTCCGGTACCTCGGCAGCTGTTTCTGCAGCCGGTGCTGGCGCACGCCGGCCCCGCGCTCCCCGCCCTCATTAATCACGCGGTGGCCGGCAGCCCATCGTCTCCATGGGGCAGCTGGCTCCGGGGCTGCCTCCCCTGCCCTTTTTCTTTTCCTTTTCCCTTCCTCTTCCCCTTTCCCCTTCCCATTACCCTTCCCTTTCCCTTTCTCTTTCCCCTTTCCTTGTCCTTTCCCTTCCCCTTCCCCCTCCCTTTCCCCTTCCCCTCCCCCTTCAACCTTCCCCTTTTCCTTTCCCTTTCCTTCCTATTCCCTTCTTCCCCTCTTCTCTTTCCCTTTCCCTTCCCTCTTTGCCTTTGCCTTCCCCTTTCCTTCTTCCGCTTCTCATGTGGGGTGGAATCAGGGCTGGATGGGACCCCGGGATTGTACCAGACTGGGACACCCCCTCCATTTTCCCCTGGCAGCCCCCAGAAGAGGAGTGGGGACTGGGAGGAGAGCCAGCCACAGAGTTGGCAGGACAGCCATGGCATCCCCACCCTCTCCCAGCCCTCCCAGTGAGCCCCACAAAGGGCTGGGAAGGGGCTGGTAGCCCCAGCTCTGCTTGAGAAGGACCTGCGGGATGTATCCCTGCATCCCTGCCCTCCTCCCAGCCGGTCCCCTGCCCCTGGTCCCTGTGGAGGCAGCGGCGGAGCCGCCTGGCTTGGGGGACTCACTCCTACATGTGGCTGGCAGGTTTGCTCGTGTTTCCAGGGGTGGGAGGGAATCTGGGCCCCTTTCCAGAAGCAAAACAAAAGCAAATCTGAGCTGGCTTTCGGGGTGAAGTTCTCTCACACGCTCAGGCGCCCAAACACGACGTGGCAGGGAGCGTGGGGGGCCATGGTCCTGCCCCACCAAGGGGTCCAGGTGGAGAAGGGCATCCCAAGGAATGGACAACCCCTCTGTGCAGCTGGAAGGAGTTGCTCATTTTCTCCGCTGGGTTTTTCATCTGGCTAATAGCGCGCCAGCCTGCTCGCGGCAGTGTGCACAAGGGATATTTATGGAGGAAGTTCATGCATCTAACAGCTTAAGCTCTTCTAAGCTCGCAGCCCCAGCACAAAAGGATTTGGGGGCAGTTAACAATTCAGTGTGGTTAAGAGATTTTCATTTCGCTGGGCCTGGCTTGCCGCTCCCGCAGGGCCCTGCGAGGGGCTGGCCGCCCGCTCCTCTCCTCTCTGCTGCTCTCCACTCGCTCCCCAGCTCCTCGCTGGCGAGGGGCTCCACGCACGCGCCTCCCCCAGCCCCGTCCTCCCCGCTTCACCTTCTGCTCCCTGCCTGCGTCTTTTCTCTCCATCTCCCTGTTCTTTGTCTGCGCCTCCCCCCTTCCCTCCCCTCCCCGTCCCTCCCATGCAGCACGTTAAGCGCATTTCTCCCTCTGCCTCCCGTATCCATTGGCTCCGCTCAGCCTCGGCGGAGGCAGAGCCATTGTGCTGCCTCTCTCGCCGGCCTGGCTGGACAGTGGATGGACGCTGCCTGCACGGCCTGTGCCTGCTCAGCGACAGCAGCTGATGGCTGCTGCTCCCAGCAATTCAACCCTCCATCCCTTCTGCAGCTCCTCTCCATCACAGCAGGATATCTCTGGTCCCTGCATTCTCTTTGTTGTGCTCGTACAGCACCGAGCACCGGGAGTCCTGGTCTTGCTGGGGTGACAAGGGATGGTTTTGCCCTGCAGAAGCTGGTGGTGACACTCTCCGGCTGTCAGAGACACGTGGTGTCATCCCTTGGGGTCACAGGCCTTTCTGAGGAGGAGAGGAGCTGGTGACCTGAGGGGAAGAGGAGAAACCAGGTCAGATTCAGGCTGGCAGCTGTCTTCTCCTTGGCCCTCTTCTCTGTTCTCTGCCCCTCTACTCCACTTTTGTGAGATCCTCCTGCAGAGATGCCTCCAGCTCTGGGGTCTCCAACATTAGAAGAACATGGAGCTGCTGGAGTGAGTCCAGAGGAGGCCCTGGAGATGTTCCAAGGACTGGAGCCCCTCCAGAGCCAGGCTGGGAGAGCTGGGGAGGTTCACCTGGAGAAGAGAAGGCTTCAGGGAGACCTCAGAGCCCCCTCCAGTGCCTAAAGGAGCTCCAGCAGAGCTGGAGAGGGACTGGGGACAAGGGATGGAGGGACAGGACACGGGGAATGGCTTCAAATGGACAGAGGGCAGGGATGGATGGGATATTGGGAAGAAATTCCTGGCTGTGAGTGTGGAGAGGCCCTGGCACAGGGTGCGCAGAGAAGCTGTGGCTGCCCCTGGATCCCTGGCAGTGTCCAAGGCCAGGTTGGACAGGGCTTGGAGCAGCCTGGGATAGTGGAAGGAGTCCCTGCCCATGGCAGGGGGTGGACTGGATGACCTTTAAGGTCCCTTCAACCCAAACCATTCTGGGATTCTCTGATTTTCCAGCTCAAGGTGGAGCTGGGCCTCCCCTGAGGGGAGCCCGAGGGCTCAGCAGTGTCCCCTTCCCTGCCATGATTTTGATGTCCAGGGCAGCAGACCTGCCACCACCCAGTGCGTGTGGGGGACGCAGGCTCAGGCGTGACAAGCACGTGTGACAAGGACCCTGAGCCGTGCCTCCAGCACAGAGGGTGGGAAGCAGCCAAGCTGTGCTTGGGATTTGGAGGGGGCCGAGTACGTGCTGAGGGCTCGGAGCAGCTTCCCAATGTGCCGGAGCAAGGCCTGCCCGAGCTGTCTCACAGTCACAGCCCATGAGGACGTGATGTTTTCATGATAAGAGGCTATTTATGGCTCCGTGCCTGCTTCGGGTCTGGGCCTCCACTGATAGTGCTGGACCCAGCCAATAAATTGTAAGGCTCTAGGGGTAATCAAGTTCTTCCAGGAAGCATTCCTGGTTGAACTGGAGCAGATACAGCCAATTGTGTTGGAAATGTTTCCAGAGACGAACTGCCCATTAAATGCTTCCAGAGGTTGTTCCTGCCTTCTTACCCCGCTGTGCCTGGCGCTCCCACCTCGGAAAGCGTCATCCATCGCCACACCTCTGTGCTCCGTGTGCCTTGTTTAAGGGTAATCTTTGGCCCCTGGTCCTCTGGTAAGGTTTTCAGCCAACTTTTTTGGCTCTTCCCAGCTCTTGGCACTGCTTTAGCCTTTCCCTTGGCAGATCCAGCTCCACACATACAGGCTGCTCATGGTGATCAGCTGCATGCCAGAGGGGATGCTGAGATTCCCTCTGCCTACATCCCCCATTTGTTTAACCACTTTGGCAATGGCATTTCTCTGGGTGCTTTTGAAGGATCCTTGTCCTTCCTTGTGGGACTGGGAGAACTGGGACTGCATCCTTGTCCCTGTAGGTGTGATTTGACACGTGTTTGTACTGAAGTGCACATTCCTTGCTTGTGCCCAGCTCCCCAAGGCGTTGGGATTGCTGTATCAGGAACCCATCATTCTCAGTATTTACCACACCACAGCTTCCATGTCAACAGCTAACTTTATTGGGAACGCTTTGGGCTTTCTCCTGGGTCATTGATAAAAATGTTAAACAGCCCAGAGGCACGAACCACATTTGTTGGCTGCAGCAGAAACAGCCCCGCTCAGATCTCCGGCCGCGCCGCGTTCTCCTGCCAAGTTTTAATTCATCGAGGATGTCCCACGGTGTCGGTGGAGCCACTGATTTCAGAATCAAAATATCCCGTGTGTTAGCCAGGGAAAGGCTCTGCAGAGGTTTGGGTGTGTGACATTAATGCCATTACCCCCCCAGTCAATCTTGTAATTGCATCAAAAACCCGTACAAGGCTAATTTGCCTTAATCTGTTTCCCCGAAGTGCACGCAGGTTGGCACTACTATCCCTACCTTCCTGTAATCCCTTGCTGACCCAGTCCTGGACCTGGCACAGCCTTGTTAGACTGGTACTGACATTGTAATCCTAAAATAGCCACAACTGCCTCATTTAGCAAACAGCTTTTTCCTCCATCTCTGAAACACCCTGTTGCCTCGCGGCATGTGGAAAGTGCACGTTGAATGTGCCCTGCCCCATCAGCCCTCTCCCTACACCCCCTTAGGTAGGTGCTGCCCTGACAGGCTGATTTAGCAATGTTTAACTTTAGTGGCTGCTATTTAACATCTTGAGTTACTGCTGGAATGGAAAGTATTCCACCATCATCCTCGAAGATGATTACATCACCTGGCTCCTTCCCAAGTACAAAACAGGAATTTGTCTGCCTTTTCTACAGGCTTGTTGACAATTTGAATGCTCCCAGCCGGCTGAGGCTCGGTGGCATTGTTGGATACTGCTTTTGGGGCTTCTCCCTCTCCTCCCTCTCTGTCTGGGAAGCAAGAATACAGCGTCTTTCTTTCCATGGCTTTGATTCTTCTCGCTGACCTCTCCATGTTGTGAATCCAATTAGGGCTGTGGTGGAGACTGCAGCTGCTCACTGGGAGCCACTCCACACCTGCCTGGTGCTTGTCCTCTGCACATTCCTGTTGGAGTTTGGGCTTTGGGAGGCTGGAATGGTACCCAGGGGAGCTTGACAGACCAAGGGGGTGTCAGACAGGGGGATTGAGGTATTGATTTGCTGGTTGTGTGAAGCCCCAAGAGATGCTGATCTCACAGGGAGGGTCACAGATGGTCCAGGAGTGGGGCAAGAGATGTGCTACCAGAGGAAGGAGATGGACCACTCACCTTGGAATAGGAAATGCAGCTTCTGAGGGACTACACCTTCTTGGGAAACAAAGGAAATGAGAGTTCCTTTCTCATTTTGCTTTCAAGACAAGGAATGGACTGAGACCCTCCACAAAAGTGTTTTCTGTACAGAGAAAGGGAGGAGATGAGGTTTTCCAGGACATGAGAGTAGATTTTGAGCAGCAGGAGGTTGCAGAGCTCTCCCAGCCCTGCTGTGATGGTATAGGAAAGACCTCAGCAGGATACACAAGGTGACCTGAGAGCCCCCCATGGGAGCCCAGAGGGGACCAGCACCTTCTCGTTCATCAGTGTGGGCAGGTCACGAATCCCTTGGGTTGGAGGAAGGGATGGAGATCTCAGGTCCAGCAAAACCCAGTAGTAGTTTCCTGATGGAAATGATGGCCATTCCCAGGATTTCTCAGAGAAACATGGTGGAGTTTTGCAGTGCCACTGTCTGCCACAGCTGCTGCTTCCCAGTCCCTTTGCCCCAGCCCCTTCATCCCTCTGCTCAAGGTCTCACAATGGTTTGGGTTGGAAGGGACCTTGAAGATCACACAGAGCTGCAGGGATGGTCTCTGCCCCCCTTCCCACTCTGAGACAGGCTGCTCCCTCCATCCCATTGTGCTGGGATCAGCGAGGAGATGGGGGCAGGTGGGTGAAAGCAGACCTGGGGGTGGTGTCCCCTCTGTCCCTCTGGGCACAGGAACACGCAGTAACACGGGTGCTTTCCTGGAGCTGATGTGTACTCAGAAGAAAATCTCCCCCAACTTATTTTTACAGATGAAACAGCATTTTGGATCAAACACCACATTCCTGGTGCTGCTACACCCATGTGAGCAGGGAATAGCAGCTCTGGCAGCATCCTGTGTCGACGCCGGTGGGAGAGCAGCATTTATTCCTCTCTCTCCTTCGTTGGCCTCCCTTTCCCCCCTCCCCCCCTTTTTTTTTTTTCTGAGAGAAGTGGTAAACATTAATAGGAACTGGAATGAATAGCTGGGATTCAGGCCCAGGATTCTAGGATTTTAACTCATTACTGTCATAAAAAGAAGGGAATGTGTTTTTTGCCATTAGTTTTTTCCTTTGATTGAAAGCGCTCAGAGATCTTGGGTGGGGGAGGAAGATTTTTCCTTGAATTCCTCACAGTGCTGGATTTTTATGGGGCAAGAGGAGAATATTCTTCATCGTATATCACTTGAGGAAAATTGGAGAAAATACTGCTTTTGAGGATTTTTTTCTTTTTCATTTGAGATTTTTCAGCAAGTCAGGCCAAAGCCAAGAGATTATGTTGAACATTTAATTTTGGGAAATACCCTCAGACATTCTCTGCACTGATTTAAAGTTTTTCTGATGTCAGATGAGTCAGATGTGCTCAGTTAGAGCACAGCTCTTTGATTTTAGCCACACAAGGTAAAAACCTTACAGAGAATTTAATCTAGAAGCCATGATTAGCTTAATTAGCTCCAGGGAAACTCGTTATTGTTCCCCATATGCCTTAGAAACATAATCTATCACTGGGAACTGTACAGAAAAGTCCCCATAAAGGTTGGGAAATGGAATCAAAGTGTTCATAGCTCATACAATGGCTCTGTTAACACGGGCCAAACTTCAAACAAGGTTTAATTAGATTTGGCCAAGCAAAATACACAATACTGTCATGTTTTGAAGGAGAGCTTAAGTTTGGTGACACTGATCTGTGATGCCCAGTCCTTGCATGGAACTTAAACACCTCCTGCCTCCTGCTCCAGACCGTTGCCATCCTCGTGGACCTTCTTTGGATGCTCCCCAAGAGCTTAAACAGAAGACGCTCTGAACCACATCCTTGACTTCTCCCTGCTGTGAGCTCCAGCAGGAGTTTTCCTCCCAAAGGGCAGCAGCCCCCTGCCCACCTGGCTTGGATGCTTTTGCTGGAGTCCAAGAAGTGGGGAAACTGGCTGTAGTACCAGAGAAACTGGTGATTTGCAGGATGGCAGCTCTTGAAGACTGGGAAATGGAGAACAGGGAATAGCATGAGGAAAGTAGAAGTCATTGGGTCTGGAAAGCAGCCTGGGAAGGGGAGGCAGGAAAAGGTTGTGGTCAGACCTGGAGCCACCAGCTCTGTGCGTTGGCACCCAGAAGGGGACCTGTGTGAACACATTGTGACAACCTGTGAAGCTTTCCAGGTTTCTGCAGCAAGATCTTCAAAGACTGAGATCCCTTCTTCTCCTCAGCATGTTGAAATGACACCTGCCGAGGTGTTGGCATCTTTGCAGAGTCCTTGGAGGTAACCCAGGGATCTTGGCTTTGCTCCTTGTGTCAGAAACCGGAGAGACCTTTGCAGAAAGTGATGTTTTCAGTTGGCCAGTGGGAATCTTGATGCTTGAGTGTGGGGTTCTGCTCCCAAACACATCCCAGGCACCTGGCTGGCCCCCACCTCCTTGAAGGGCTGCGGGAACCACAGCGATGCTGCAGCAGCAGCCAGGGATAGGCATTCCTGCACCACGAAGGAAGGGTCTCCTTGGAGATCCACAGGCTGGAAATAACTCCTATGACCAGGAGCAAATTCAAACTGCATTTTTGGAGAATATCTTCAGGCATATCTTGGGCATTGACAAGTTTTCAACGATGTCAACCTCCTACTTTTAGAGTCTTTTGGCACTTTCAGACTGTTGGCACTTCTGGAACTCATAGAGACCCTGTGTTCAAGACCATTTTTAAGGCTGAAACCACAGCCAGCAATTTCCTTCCGAAACATTATGATCCCAAGAGTCCTGTGGTTGTTACACCTGCAGCTGGACAGGAACAGGAGCAGAGTGAACAGTAAATGGCCACATGAGAAAGGCTTTGTCATTGAAACTATCAAAATGCCCAAACCCTCCAGAGTAGTCAGAGTTACAGTGGCGCCTGAAGTGGAGCCCGCGGAGAAGAGTAGCACTCTTGCTTTGCTCCCCATGGCATTTCTCCCAGCCTGGATGGCTTTGGAAAAGATCGTTGTGACTTCTGCAGTGGCTGCAGGAACAGCAGACAGCACACTCCATGGAATGCCCCAGATCTGCCTTTTTCTGGCCCGGGCTCTCGGGAGGCTCCAGGGGGAGGCAGGAAGGGGCCGTGTTGCCTGTCGGGCAGCAGGGAGTGGTTCCCATCACGCTGTTCCTCTTTGTGCCTGCCCCTCAGGACAGCCCTTCCTGGGCAGGGTGTCTGCATCCCCCGGGATGTGCAGAATGGATGGATGGGGGCTGGTGCTCCAGGCAGTGGACCGAAGTGCCCACATGTGTGGAAGAGGCAGGATGCAGGACATTGCTGGGCATCAGACCCTTACCTGGGAATTTCTGAGGGGCTGATCTCTCTCCTGAGACATTTCAGTGGAAACCAACTGTTTTTCCTGAGCCTTTCTCTGCCCCTTTCCCTCCACTTCCTTTTTCCTTATCCCTCAAGTGACAGTTCTGCAGTGTCTGTCCATATTGCTGTCACCACGATCCCAGAGGATTATTTTGGCAGATTCCCTGTTCACCCCCAGCTAGATGGTTTGAGATCCTACGGAACCACCTTTGGCTCTCAGGGATCTCAAGGAAGGAGGAGGAGGAGGAGGTGATTCCTCAGGCTGCCCAGGCAGTGGATGCTGGAGCTGCTCCCTCATGCCAGCCATCACTCAGACGATTCCCAGTGCTGGAAGCAGGAAGCTTAGGAGGGTTTATCCCAGTGCAAATGCTCCTGCTGCAGACCTTTCCTTGCAGCATGGCGAGCAAAATTAATTCTGAGCATTTCAGTGCATCCGTGCAGCCTCATTAATAAAACAGAACGAGGAAAACTGGGGAAAACAGGAATAGAAGAAACATTTGGGGAATGACTCACACCCAGAGAAGCTTCTCATTACAGTGCACCCCAATGATGGATTAAAGCCTGCCTTCCTTGGCCCTTGCAGTGCTGTTTGTCCTGGTGTGGGGACAGCGAGCACTGCCATCCTGTCACCTCCACAGATACCGTCACCTGCCTCAGCTCCCACATGGATCCAGGCAGGAATGGTGGTGTTTTACTCTCAGTTTACACCCTGGGAGTGAACCTGTGGCACCAACTGAAGAATAAGAGACGAGGGAGCTGTTGTAGGAAAAATAATCTCCAGGTTTTTTCCAGCTTGCTTTTCCATCCAGGCAAATCCCAGCCTGAGAACCTTCCTGGAGCATGTCCAGAGACAGGAATAGAGCTGGGGAAAGGTCTGGAGCATGAGGAGTGGCTGAGGCAGCTGAGGGGGGCTCAGCCTGGAGAAAAGGAGGCTCAGGGGGGACCTTCTGGCTCTGCACAACTCCCTGACAGGAGGAGACAGCCAGGGGGGGTCGGGCTCTGCTCCCAGGGAATGAGGGACAGGACAAGAGGAAATGGCCTCAAGCTGTGCCAGGGCAGATTTAGTTGGATATTAGGGAATTTTCTTCATGGAAAGGGTGATCAGGCATTGACACAGGCTGCCCAGGGCAGTGGTGGAGTCCCCATCCCTGGCGGTGTTCAAACAACAACTGGATGTGGCACTTGGGGACGTGTTTAGTGGTGGATCTGACAGTGCTGGGTTAATGGTTGGACTCGATGATCTCGGAGGGCTTCTCCAACCGTAGGGGTTCTATAAAAGGAAATGGCAGGAGGCACTGGCTCACCCTCAGTGAGGGCTTACTCTGGTTGGTGTTCCTGCTTTCCAAAGGGGATTATGAAGCAGGAGAGGAATGTCACTCCGCCCGGTGCTCACTCACGTTGTCACCATGTGTACGGCTAATCTGGAAACAGAGTGACAAATCTGAGCGTGTGTATCTTCATGATACCCTATAATTAGAACTGGTCTTTTTTCTTTTTTTTTTTTTTCTTCTTCTTCTTCTTGAAAGTTTTTTTGCTGTCTGGCACAGATGGAAGTGATCCCAGTTTGTTTTTGTTTCTCTTGAATTAGAGCGCGGCTGCTCTTTCCAGGATTTCCCAGGCAAAAATATTCGCATGGGGACCTGCCCAGCACGCTGGGTGGGTCCTCTGGGATGTGATTTGGGGTGCATTTGGCTCTCTGCACCTTTGCAGGAGCCATGGTGGGGATTTACCCTTGTCCAAGGGCTGGTTTTCCGGCACTTCCAGCTGCAAGGCAGACATGGAGCGGGTGAGAGCATGGGATGAGGGGGGACACGTGGGAAAACAGTTGGAGCAGAGTGCGCAAAGCTGAGCAGAGGGTTCAGACTGAAGCCAGGTGCAGGTTTGCCTAAAGAATCCTGGAATGGTTTCAGTTGGAAGGGACCTTAAACAACCTCATCCAATGCCACCCCTGCCATGGATAGAGACACCTTCCACTGTCCCAGGTTGCTCCAAGCCCCGTCCAGCCTGGCCTTGGACACTTCCAGGGATCCAGGGGCAGCCACAGCCTCACTGGGCAAACAAGAAAAGAGACAGTGGTGTTTTTCTGGAAGCAGAATTCCTCCCTCCACCCTGGGTTTCCTGACCCCAGGGCTCAGAAGGGCTGTGGGCAAGCCCAGGAGGGGGTTGCCAGGCCAGGGATGGGGTAGCAGGACGCGTGGGACCAACAAAGCTGCGCCAGACCGACTGTTTCATACATTTTGGGGGTGCCCCCGCCATGATGAGGTTTCCATGGAAACCAGAGTAGTGATTTCCTGCATGCTGATGTGCTGGAAGGCCAAAAGCAAAGGTGGGAGGGAAGAAGCAGAGGATGGTGGGCAACAGGCCCTCCCTGGGGAGCCTCAGCCCTGAAGGATGGAGGAGAGGAGAGGAGGGAAGGAGGATATTTTACTACCCTGAGCTGCAGTACCTTGAGCCTCAGGAGCACACTGTGATCTCGCTGGTGCTCAGAGCGTGGCTGGGAGCAAGGGCCAGCCCTGGGAAGGGCTTTGTGGGGGCAGCATCCATGCAGACGGGGGTCTGGTGTGTGTCAGCTCAGGCTGTGGGCTGGAGCCCAACATGAGCTTGCAAGGGTGCAGCACCGTGACAGAGCTCCACGCCAGCCCAGGTAGCTCACTAATAAGCAGGATTCATTAATTAGCCTGGGAGGAGCTGCAGCAGCAGCGCTCTTGGTGTCTGGTCTGTGGCCTGGCTGTGAGCAGCACCTGGGGGGGATCAGGGCAGCCCAGGACAGGGCTGAGACCCCAGCAGAGCTGAGGTGACACCCCTGGACACAGACATGTGCAGCCTGGTCCACCAGGAGGGGGATGCCTCTGGCAGCTGCTGGGTCCCCACAGAGGCACATCTGGCCCACAGCTGGTGCCAAGCACGAGGTTTGTAGGGGTCCCAGGTACTACATCCTGCTGACTGCCTGCATCCTCCCTGGAATGCGGGTGGGTCCTTCTCTCGTGCCCGGCGGGTGTGTGGCATTGCCCTGGCACTGCTGCATCTGCACCCCAGGGCTCACGTCCCCACCGTCACCCGCCGCCTTTGAACCCCAGGCCGGGTTGCGGCTGCGGCGGCACTGAGTGCTGGAGCTGCTAGCAGACTGGAAATGTCTTTTGTCAAAGCTTGAGATGCCTCCAACCTCCTTTAATTAAAGACAATTACTGCTTTCAGCCCCTCTTCACAGCTCAGCTGGGTTGTTTGCAAACACACAGCTGCGGGAAGCTTTGTGCCCCTCTCCGAGTCCCGCTTCCCTGGAGACGCACAGAGGTTTCTTTATGATCAGCGTGAGGCTGGTGAGCAGCTGAGGGAGAGGAGGGGGTGTCCCGGCTCCTGGGGTGGTTGGTGGTGCAGCCTGGAGCAGCCCTGCTTGCTCCTGTCCGGCTTTTCCTGCCAGACCTTCTGCCTGGCGAGGAGAGCGGCTGTTGCCAGAGGCGTGGAGGGAGCGCGGCGGGGGAAGGTGGGAATGGACGTGTTTGGGCTGCGGAGAAGGTGCCTCTTGCCCCCGGCTGCAGAGCAGACCCGGCAGCTCTGAATACGTGCTTTTAGAGAACTCTGCTGAGTTAGCCATGCCTCTGCATCGCCTTCCTGCAGGAGCTGCACGGGCAGCCCGAATCTGGGCTTCCTCACCCAAACTGTGCTCGGAAAAAAAAAAATCTGAACCCCCCCTGTAAGCAATAACCCCCTTTCTGCGCTTGAATAACTCAGAGGCAGCCAAACGGAGCTCAACCAAACTTTCCAAAACAGTCAGGGCTGGCAGGAGAACAAGCAGCATCCACTGCAGCCCTCTGGGATGCTGTTTCCAAAAATACGAGCCCCGGCGCGTGAGGCTGTCTCGGAGCCCTGGCTCTCGTGCAGCCCCCGCCTCACTCGGCAGCACCGGGGCCAACCCCGAGCACTGCCAAGGCCGTGGCTTCTCCCTCTTCAGGTGCTAATGGTGTCCTCGGGGACGGGTCGGGGAGGGAGAGGCGAGCGGGGAGGCCTCTGCCTGCCTTGGAAGCGTTTGGTTGTTAAATGTGAATGGTAAGTGCTCAGCCTTGGGGCTCAGGGGAGCCAAGATCCTTTTTGAGCCTCTAACAGCCTGACACTGCTCTGTCTTCTCAAATTCATTTTGCAGCTCTGATTCCCTGGCGAGCACTAATCACTGGGCTGAGCATGAAGGGAAACATACCCCTCAAATGGGAAGCCCAGAAGCTCTTTCCCTTTAAACAGCCTCTCTGTGGACATCTTTGATCTGTTTTGGGGTGGTTTCTCATTCCACAGAAGGCTCTGGGAGGCCAGCAGAGGATTGGAGCAGTCTCCTAGGACAGGTTTAAATGCACGTGCAAGCCCCATGGTTTAGCACAGGGGGTGGGTGGGCAAGGTCAGGCACACAGGGCAGGGGCAAGGGCTCCGGAGATCCTGCTCCTGTGGTCATGTCTGTGGGATGCTGAGGTGACAGGGACACAGCCCACACTACATAGTGTGACATCACAGGATGCTGAGGGCCACAGTCTGGTCCGTAGTGTGACATCATGGGAAACTGGGGTTCCAGGGACAGAGTTCACGGTTCATAGTGAGACATCATGGGATGCTGGGGGTCTGGGGATATAGCCTGCACTCCATAGTATGACATTATGGAATGCTGGGGTTCCAGGGGCAGAGTCCAGGTTCCTCAGTGCAGTGTCCGTAGTGCTGAGGGTCCTGCTGCTCTCATGGGGAGATGGCGTCTGTCCCTTGCTCCGCAGTCTCTCTGTTTGGCAGCCCCTCCACATTCAGTTCCAGGTGTTGGCATTGTTGACGTGGTTCACCAGGAGCTGTGTGTGGGGCTGGAGTGTGGACATCCCCCAGCTTGTGTCTCCTGGGAAGCTGTTGGCTGCAGCTGTTGGTAGCTGCAGGTCCCAAGGGTGCCAAGCAGTTGGTCTGGGCAGACCCAGAAACAGCCTGGAGGTGTCCAAGGGAGAGGTCCCCACATGTTGGGCAGGACAATGTGTGAGGGATTAACATGACCTTTCCAGGAACACCCTGGTGTTGGTTGGTCTGCAGAGCTCTGTACTGGCCAGACAGTAGTGAAACAAGGGGTGGATGAGTGATGATTCCTCCTGTCCCCTGCCGTGCTGTTCATATTTCCAGTGCCCAGGGTGCCCGTGGCAGTAAGTTATGCAATTTAATTATGCACCATGTTAAAAAATATGTCCTTGCACACTGTATGAAATTGCAAGCAATCTATTCCCATTCATGTCTCCCATATTCCTGATGGCTTTATGTCCCTCCCTGAGTGGCCTCTTTTCACATGGAAGCTCTGAGTTGATTGACTCTCCATATGGAGGCTGCTCTGTGTCCCTAATCATTTTTATCAGCTCCCTCACGCCCTTGTCTCGGGGTGACCACCACTGCCAGCACATTCGAGCCGTGGCTCCATGCATGGCTTGATGACATTCTTGCTCTGCACTGGGCTCCTTTCTTCATAATTCCTTACATTTTCTCATTTTTTTTTATGATGGATGAGCTTTGAACTGATGTTTTCAGAGCATTATCTCTAGTGCTGCTGAGATCCCCTCCCTGCATGTTAATAGCTAATTTAGTGCCCATCATTGTGTTTGTATAATTAGGGCTCTTTTCCCCCAAGTGCATTCATTTCCTTTTGTCACCGCTGAATTTCATTTGCCGTGTTCTTGCCCAGTCATTCGGCACCTGGAGATCTCCGTCACTCGCTGCCGGTGACTGCAGCTCTGGCAAACCCGGCTGATTTGGGGACACCAGGAGGCCATCCTGTGTCACTCGTCACCCCCTGCTCCCGCCTGTGGGGTGCTCAGGGCAGCTCCTTGTTCAGCATCATCAGGATTGACATCCTCGGCATCCACCTCAGCCTGTGCCTGTCTGGGGATGTCATCCACGCTCTGTGCAGTCGGGGGTCACCCTTGGTGGGCCTGATGGATGCCACTGGGAGAGGAGGGGACTGAGGGGACACTCAGCACAGTTACAACTTCCTCATGAGGGCAGAGGAGGGGCAGGCACTGATCTCTGCTCTGTGGCGACCAGGGACAGGACCCAGGGAATGGCTGGAGCTGTGTCAGGGGGGATTTAGGTTGGATTTCAGGAAAAGGTTCTTCCCCCAGAGGGTGCTGGGCACTGCCCAGGCTCCCCAGGGAATGGGCACGGCCCCGAGGCTGCCAGAGCTCCAGGAACATTTGGACACCGCTCCCAGGGATGCACAGGGTGGGATTGGTGGGGTGCCTGTGCAAGGCCAGGAAGTTGACTTGATGATCACTGAGTCCATTCCAGCTCAGCATATTCTATGATTTTCAGGCTGGATGGGGATTTTTGGACAGGTTGAGCTCTGTTCCAGATCTCAGTGCTCTTGGGCTGCCAGAGGCCTTTATCTCGTGTCTCAGGAGGCTCTTTCCCAACTCCTGAGCAGCAGGATCACGTGCTGTGTGGAATGGTGGAGGGATGCGGCTTGAACTGCTGCTGCCTGGCTGGAGCTTGGCCCAAGCTGATTTCAGCACAGTGCAGGGAACCTGGGGAAGGAAAGCCAAGAAGGGATCTCAGCATAGCCACAGCTCTGTGTGGGGCCGTTAAAAAAGGAAGGAGCCAGGCCCCCATTGGTGGTGCCAGGTCCTGTAGGAAGGAATAGCAACCACAAGCTTTAGCTTGAGAGGCTCAGGATGGGCTTTGGAAAAGCAGAGAAGTTCTCAGAGAGGTCGAGCATCACCATCCTCAGGGACTTCCAAGGCTTGGCTGCAGGCAGCTGCCCTGAGCCCTTAGGACTGAGCCCTTCTGGGAGCTGGAGGATGGCCTGGACACCTCAGAGGTGCCTTCCCACCACCCCTGCTGGGATGCCGTGGGTGCTCCTGTGCCAGGACCATGATGCCAGCTTGACCCGAGCATCACCTCTGCTCTGGAGACAGAGCGAGCCCTGGTAGGGTGCTGGGGCCAGCTTGAGGTCTTGGGATTGCTCCTCAAGTGACAAGTGGTGGAACAAGGGGAAAAAGCCTCAAGTTGTGCCAGGGGAGGTTTACACTGGATATTAGGAAAGAGTTCATCACTGAAAGGGCTGTCAAACAGGAAGAGGCTTCCCAGGGCAGTGGTGGAGTCACTGTTGGTGTGGCACCTGGGGACATGGTGTAAGTGGTGGGCATGGCAGTGCTGGGTTGGACTCAATGATCTCAGAGGACTTTTCCAACCTGAACTATTCTGTGATTCTAAATATGATCTTTAGGTGCATGAGGGGACAGAGGACCCCAGCATGGGTCAGCATCACCCAGACCTGCTGTAACTGGTAGGGAGTGGAAAATCTCTACTGATAAAACAGTGAGCAGCAAGTGAGGAAGTTTGGGAGGTCGTGCCAAGCCGCCTGAGGTCAGAAAAATGCCTCCAGGTGAGCAAAAATGCCTCCAGGTTTGCAGAGCGCCCTGCTCTGCAAGGTTCAAGTGGGATATGAAAAATAAACCTGGAGGATGCTGCAGGGAAAGACAAATGTGGTCCCAAGAGCCGTGGAAAATGCCCTTCCATTGGGGACTGAAAAGCTCAGTAGCTCAGTGACTTCTAATGAAGATTAGGTGAGATAATTACAGAGAGGAAAACCCAGCCTCTAAAGGGCTTTTGATCTGCCAAAGGAAGGGATAACAAGAACTGGTAGGGTTAAACTGAAGCTAAACAAATTTAAAAATTAGGCATGTGTTTCTAAGTGATTAACCACTAGAGCAAGCTAATGAGATGAGGGACTTCACGTTTTGGAGCATGTCAAACAGGATGGTTCATTGCTGAGTGTTGGGCTTTAGCTGAGGACCAGCCATCAGGAGCCATCAGGGTATCAGAGAGCACCTGGATGAGGGGCAGGACCCTGAACCCCAAGTCTGTGCAAGGCTGGGGAGGGCCCAGCCCCAGGGGTGCTGAGAAGACCCAGCAGTGCCTGTGAGAGCGTGGGCAGTGTCCTCTCTGCCCTGGTCCTGCTGGCAGCACCCACTGAGGGGACCTTTGTGCCAGCATTGCCAACAGCCCTTCCCATGCCTCCCATGCCCTGTCGGCATCACAGGCGCTGGGCTGCCCAGCTGGTGATACTGGTGCAGAAGGAGGGAGGTGTCCATAGGGTGTGACCTGTATGATGGCCTTGGCAGCAATGGTTCCTCCTTCTGGTGTCTGGGTGGAGAGATGCCCCCCTCCACTGCCTCCTGGGCTGCAGAGGGGCCCAAGGACAGCAAGTCCCCGGCACAGCATCCTTTGGATCACGGACTGGTTTGGGATGGAAGGAACCTTAAAGCTCATCTCGTTCCTTGCTCTGGTGCCATCTGTAATGCATCCCAGGACAGGCCTTGCTTCCCCCCCAGCCCTGCTGCTGGATCCCTGCCCTGCCCAAGGACCTTCGCTCCGGCCAGCCCCACCACACCCACACCAATTCCCCGTGTCCCGTCCTGCACCCAGGACCTGGCAGTGCCTCCTGGGTGGGATGGGGCAGAGGCCAAAGGCACCTGCGAGCCCCAGGTGCCTCCTGTCCCACGTGCTGCCCTTGCCCGCCCGCCGGGCAGCGACAGCCCGGCCTGGCCCCTCGGGACACTGCAGCACCAGCAGCTCAGCGCTGGGAGCCCCGGGCTGCAGCAGGGCTGCAGAGCTCTGCTCCGTGACCCCCACCCTGCTGCAGGGAAGAGCAGCAGCACTGGACTGATTTGCCTTCATTAACCAGATTAGCTGCTTTAATCTGCTGAAAGTGAGAGGCGCTCGGTGCCGCCCGGGAGCCGCACAGGGGATGGATGGATGTCAGTGGGAGCGGGCTGGAGGCAGCAGGGAGCCTCTGCCTGCTGCTCTTGCTGCTTCCCCTTGCACGGACAGATTTACTCCTTCTCCTCCCACCCCTTCTCCACCCCTTTCCTTTGTGAGGGTGGAAAAGCATGCGAGGGATTACGCTGTTCCCGTGCTGTCCGCCCATGGATCCCTCCATGGATAGATCCTGAGCCTGAGTGTTCGACCACCCTCAGCTTTTCTGCATCAGACAAAGAGGTGTGGGGTAATGGGTCAAATCCCTGTCGCTGGGTCAATTATTTCAATCTCCCCACCAAAAAAATGCCCTTTCTTGCCCAGCCATGTGTGTCCAGCTCCAGTAAAGGGGTCTGTGGTCAGCAGGGTGGTGCCCTCAAGGCAGGAGGTCTGGCAGGGCACACGCAGGAAATGTCCCCCAGCTGGGCAGGACCCCATGCCAGGACCAGGAGCTCTGTGCTTTAGGTCTGTCCCCAGGTGGGGACAGGTGTGCTCATCACCACTTTACAAACCACTGGACCAAGTGTGCTCCATCCTGGAGGATGAAGGCTCCTCCCTACATCTATCTCCAGATAGAAATCACCTCTCCAGATAAAAATCACCTCTCCTGTATGTTTCACTGCTGTTCCCGTTTCCCCCCCACAGAGGGGGAGCAGGGTTGCCCAAAGACTGCCCAGGACTGACCCAATCCACTTTGGGTCATGGAATACCCTTGAAGGATATGAATTCCTGCCCACCAAAAGTGAAGGTTGTAATTTCCAAACTGGGAATGTGGTTAAAAAGAAAAGCCTGTGAACAATGTGAATGTGTGTTGGGTTTGAGATTTTTTTTTTCCCTTGTTCCATCTATGGTTTTTCTGGAGGAAGCCAGGGATGAGTGGAAGGTGTTCCTGCCCATGGCGGGGGATTTGGAACGAGATGATCTTTAAGGTCCCTTCCAACCCAACCCATCCTGTGTTTCCTATGGCTTTAAGGGACACAAGGGGTCAGGGGCAGAGCTGGGTTGCAAAAGCCAAATCCCAGCCCTGAGCTCTAACCCTCCACTCTCTGCCCCCCGCTCTGCATCACTGCTTTTCATTTCTTGGTGTACTCCAGCTCTTTTTTTGCCCAAGGAGAAAAGGATCATGCAAATGATTTGCCCCAAGGGATTCCTGGAAGCTGTTTAAGCCAGCAAATGCCGCCTTCTCCTCAGCTCTGCCGGGCAACTCCATGTGCTCATGAATTTCCCCTCCCCTAAGTGCAGGAAGGGGCTGACAGATGTTAACACACGATCAGTGTCTCAGGAGAGAGGAATTAAAGCCACACTGGACCCTTCGAAGACACACATTAGTGTCAGAAATTTCTAATCAATCAGCTGGGACCCTCCTGGGGTCAGAAGCCTCTTTGAAATTCAAATGGAGAATGGCTCCTAATGGGTTTTATTTTGATTGCTATAAATTGATTAGTGTTAAGATAAACAAGTTTTGTTTCTTTCTGAAAGCTCTAAATATGCTCTGGGGGAGAAGGAGCAGTGGAGTCTGATTGCTTCCCACTAGGACATCCCCTCTTGGCTCCCACTCATCACCAGTTTGCACACCCACAGGAGACACCTTTTTCCTCCAGAGCTGGCTAAAACACAGATTCACAGCATGGTTTGGGTTGGAAGAGACCTTAAATCTCATCTTGTTCCACCCCCTGCCATGGGCAGGGACGCTCTCCATTAGCCCAGGGCGGTGATGTTGCATGCATCATCCAAAGAGTTTCATCCACAGAGTTTCGTGTGGTGCTGGAGTAGGGTACGGGTTAGAGAAGGTGTTTTCCTCTACGGGTCTCCTGTGTTTTTCACGGTGAGACGTGAAGGTGCAGCTTGGTTCTGGGTGTGTGGTGGGGAATGTGGCCATGTTTGAGGGATGTGCAAGGTTTGGGGGCTGGTACAGCCCAGCAGCTGGAATGTCTTTGGGAGATGCTCCATTGCAGCTGCATTTCCTCTGGGTGACAGCTCAGTGCTCAACACTGTGACTGTCACCAGGCACAGGAGCACTCTCGTGTCCCCAGGACCCTGCTCGGGGCTGTGTGGGGCAGGCAGGCCCTGTGGCTGGGGTGATACCAGGCAGCCAAAGAGCTCATGGGGGACTGAAGTCAGCATTCTGGGGGTGCAGTGGGGTGCATGGTACCCATGGCTCGTGCTGCACTATGAGTGGGAGCAGCCCGAGAGGCGCTTGTGGCTCCCTCAGCCCCTCTGTGCTCCTGCACCCCTGTGTGAGCTCCCTTCAGCCTCTGTGTTATCCCTACAACCCTGTGTGAGCTCCCTTCAGCCTCTGTGTTATCCCTACAACCTCTGCCCTACAGCCTGTCCGTGCTCTCTACAGTCTGTGTGTGCTTCCCACAACCTGTTTTTGCTTCCTACAATCCCTGGGTGTGCCCCATACAACCCTATTGTGCCCCATACAACCCTGTTGTGCCCCATACAACGCTATTGTGCCCCATACAACCCTGTTGTGCCCCATACAACCCTGTTGTGCTCCATGCAGTCGCTGTGTGGGCTCTCTAAAACCAAGTGTGGAGTTCCTACAACCGTGTGTAGAGTTCTTCCAACCGTGCGTGGAGTTCCTACAAGCACGTGTGGAGGTCCTACAGTGTGTGCTCTCTGCAGCACCCTGTAACCTCTGTGTCTCCTGGAACCCTCTGCCTGCCTCAAACACCCACGTTCTGATCCCTACAGCCCTCGTGTGCTCCACACATCCCACCAAGGATCTCAGTGGTTTTCCAATGTCCTCCAGCCTTATTCTTTATGTCCCAGCTCTGGCCACAATGGTGGGATGGGAGTGTTTCCAGGGAAGGGAACGGAGTGAGGAAGGGTCTGGAGCAGCAGGAGCAGCTGAGGAAGCTGGGAAAGGGGCTCAGCCTGGAGAAAAGGAGGCTCGGGGGACCTTGTGGCTCTGCACAACTCCCTGACAAGAGGGGGCAGCCAGGGGGGTTGGGCTCTGCTCCCAGGGAACAGGGACAGGATGAGAGGGAACAGTCTCAAACTGTGCTGGGGGAAGTTCAGGCTGGCTATTGGAAAAATTCTTTCGTGAAAAGGGTGATCATGCATTGAACCAGGCTGCCCAGGGCAGTGATGGAGTCACCATCCCTGGAAGTGTTCAAAAAACATATGGATGTGGCACTTGAGGACATGGGTTAGTGCTGAACACGGCAGAGCTGGGTTAACAGTTGGACTCAATGATCTTAGAGGGCTTTTCCAACCTGAACAACTCCATAATTCTATCTCCTAGTACCTTTTCAAGGCTTAGGATGCGGAGAAACAAGGTCTGTCCATCTTGTAGAAGTCAGTGGGTGCCAGTTTTAGGGAGTGCTGTGGGTGGGTGCTGGGCACCACTCAGCTTCCTGACAGTGACACGGGGGAAGGTGTCCATGAGGGACATGGCCAGTGCTCACAGGGGGTGCTGGGGTGTCCTGCTGTGCATGGTGGTGTGGGGGGACCTCCTGGCTATGGGGCACAGGATGGGGACAGCATATTTCTGTCAGTGGTGGCTGTGTCTCTGTGCTGGGTGGTGGTGAGGGTCTCTCTGTTGATGGTGGTGAGGGTCTCAGTGTTGGTGGTGAGGGTCTCGCTGGTGCTGGTGAGGGTCTCAGTGGTGGTGAGGGTGACACCGTTGTTGCTGACAGTGTCTCTGTGGGGTGGTGACAAGGTGGGATGTGCCCCCGGAGGAGGTGACCAAGTGATCCCGTGTGCTCTGCTGTGTGTGAAGCCCAGGAGATCAGCAGTTCATATTTCTGTACTGAACAGGGAGCTGACATTAATGAACAGCTAATTAACATCACAGGGCTTGATGGTTGCAGTGTCAGCGTCCCTAATTAGTCTCGCACTAATCTGCTTTAATTAACTGTCCCTGTCGCGGTTTTAATTTAATTTTCAGCTCTAGACCAGCGAGAGCAGTCCTGGGAGTATCTGGGTTCCAGTACCATGGCACTGCCTGTGCTGGGGTGGACTGGAGGGCAGTGGTGGCCAGCACAGGGGCCCTGCTGTGCTCCCAGGGATGCTGGTCCCTGTGTGCTGGTGCTTCCCAGGGATGAGCAGTCCCCAGGGCACAGCCCCAGCCCAGCGTGTGCCTCCAGGACAGGCTGTGTGGGCTGGACCAGGGCCTGTGGCCAGGCTGAGGGACACACCATGAGCTGCCCCCAGCCCTCTCCTGCTGCTGGATTGTGCATGCAGCCTGTTCCGTGGTGTGGTGATCCCTGCTCTGGGGCACGGGGAGAGCCAGGGGTTCCCTGGGACAGCTGTGCCTGCCTGGATTTGCTGCTCGTTGTCTGGAGGGACCAGTCAGAGCCAATAGTTTGGGTTAGAAAGGACCTTAAAGCTCATCACATTCCACCCCCTGCCATGGGCAGGGACACCTTCCACTATCCCAGGCTGCTCCGAGCCCTGTTCAACCTGGCCTTGGACACTTCTAGGGATCCAGGGGCAGCCACAGCTTCTCTGGGCACCCTGTGCCAGGGCCTCCCCACCCTCACAGGGAGAAATTCCTTCCCAATATCTCATCTAACCCTGCCCTCTGGCAGTGGGAAGCCATTCCCTGTGTCCTGTCCTTCCATTCCCTGTCCTAAGTCCCTCTCCAACTCTCTTGAAGCTCCTTCAGGCCCTGGAAGGAGCTCTGAGGTCTCCCCAGAGCCTTCTCTTCTCCAGGCTGAACCCCCCCAGCTCTCCCAGCCTTTCATCATAGAGGAGCCCAGGACCAGTGATGTGAGGTCTCCTTGAGACAGAGACACAAGGAGCTGTCACTGCTCCGTGCTTGGCTGGCAGGTGTGGAGGGCCCATGGCTCTCATGCCACTGGGCACCTTCATTTGGCTTCAGGCATCTCTGTACCAGGAGCTCCAGTCGAGGACTTCTGGCTTTAAAGTGAAAGAGAAGAGGTTTAGAATAGAAATTCTTCCCTGTGAGGGTGGGGAGGCCCTGGCACAGGGTGCCCAGAGAAGCTGTGGCTGCCCCATCCCTGGAATTGTCCAAGGCCAGGTTGGATGGGGCTTGGAGCAACCTGGGATAGTGGAAGGTGTCCCTGCCCATGGCAGGGGCTGGAATGTGATGAGCTTTAACATCCCTTCAACCCAAACCAGTCTGGGATCCTGTGAGTTTTCTCATCACTTTTTTGGTACCTCCTCCCAGACGTACCATCCATCCATACCTGGTGTTAGACCAGCCAGAGAGCAAGAGCAGGGCCAGCAGGGCAGGAGGACAGCGTGAGGGACCAGCACAGGAGCAGAGCAGTCCCCACATCCCATCCCACCATGATGATCACGAGGGTTGCTGAGGTCCTTGTGTGAAAGGATGGCAGGGAACCAGCTGGGGGGACACGTAACCATGGTTTGCCATGGGAGCAGGTGAAATCACAGGAACAAAAGCAGTGGCCTGAGGTACCCCAGAGAGTGGAGAGAGGAGAAGTCACAAGGTAGGAAGAGATGGAGCATCATAAAGACACTGGAGGAGCTTGTGTTTAGTCCTGGCAGAGTTGCTGATGGCAAAAAAGGGTCTCTTGGTCCTTGTCCTGCCAAGCAGAGCTCTGCCTTGCAAGCTGCCTGCAGTCAGTCTGTGTGTCCTTGCCCATGATGTTGCCTTTCTCTGGGCTTAGAATTAAAAGCCAAACACAGTTAGAGGGGAAAAAGGGTTTTACTTCGGTATTTATTTAAGGATCCTCTGCTGCACCACATCTAGGTAGAAAGCACCCCCAAATGCACATCGAAAA
This sequence comes from Eulacestoma nigropectus, assembly GCA_013397775.1. NCBI lineage: Eukaryota > Metazoa > Chordata > Aves > Passeriformes > Eulacestoma > Eulacestoma nigropectus. The sequence goes on along the minus strand of VZTE01001004.1, from coordinate 84,452 downwards.
TGCACACCCAAAAGATGCACACCAGGATGCCCACCCCAAAAATGCACACACACGATAATTGGCGTATACAGTTATAGACCTTGCAAATCGGCATATCTATCAAAGATTCCCCCGGGAGAGGCTCAAGAGAAGCCCCTGTCTTGAGGAACCTTCCTTCTGGATGGGCTTATCTTGGTTTACAGAAGGTTCTGGAGAGGACCTTGGTGTTTGGGGCTTTTGGACTCAACTTCGAGATTTCCAAGATGTTTAGTCTCATGGCTTAACGGAACTTTGGGTCTAAGCTAGTTATCAGACTTAGGGAATTACAAGTATGTGGGCTAAAAGCACTAAGGATACATGCAAAGCTGTATAAAAGGGTATATGAAAGGGTATATGAGAGGGGTATATGAAAAAGCAAAAAATCATCATGGCATCAATGACACTGCCTTTCTGTGGAAACTCAGGCTCTGTAGTATTGCAGATGGAGCTGAAAGAAGCAGGAGCAGGTTGGAAGAGTCCTCTAAGACCATCAGGTCCAACTGTTAATGCAGCACTGCCAGGTCCACCACTAAATCCTGTCCCCGAGCACCACACCTAAACCTTCTTTGAACACTTCCAGGGATGGTGAATCCACCACTGCCCAGGGCAGCCTGGTCCAATACCCTTTCCATGAAGAAATTTTTCCTAATACCCAATCTAAACCTTCCTTGGCATGACTTGATGCTGTTTCCTCTTGCGCCATCACTCGTTACTGGGAGGAGTCCAACCCCTACCTTACCACCACCTCCTTACAAGTAGTTGTTGAGAACAGTAAGGTCCTCCCCTACTCATAAGGCAATTCCTTGTTAACATCCCTGCACTGCAGCACGTTCCTGCTGGGATGAAGGATGGGGATGTGTCAAGTTGGGGAATTTCAGGGGTTGGCACTCTGCTGGTGAGGATTACAGCAGGAGAGGGCTGGGACATGCACCCCGTGCTCCAGCCTGGCTCTGCTCGCCTCTTTCTGCTCCAGTCCCACATCCTTCATCAATCATAGCTCAAATCTTCCCAAACAGGAGTGTCTCCCCATGGGACCTTCTCGGGGCTGGGTTAATCTGTACGAGCCAGTGGGGCCTTGCAAGCGGGAGCTGGCACTTGGCAGCGTCCCAGGGAGCTGTGCAGTGCTGGGCTTGGCTTGCCCGTCTGGATTAGTGGGGCTCTGCCATCTGTCCTGCTCCCAGCTCCACCTGGAACTGCTCCAGGAGCCTCGTGCTTTGAAGAAAACCCTTCCCCGACCGCAGCCCCTTTTCCAAATATCCCAGCTGCTTCCCACTGAGGCAGTGTGGCTGCGTTCCCCCTCTCCTCTGCAGACAGAGGAAATCCTGGTGTCAGCCCCAGCCGTGCCATGGGCTTTGGGAGTGGCTAACCTTGGGGAAAGGCAGTGAAGGTCTCTGGAGAACGACTGGGACCCCTCTCAGCCAAGTGAGCTCGGTGCTTGGGCAACCTGAGGATTAAGAAGCCCAAATCTCTCTGTATTTTCACATGGCTGCAGAGGGGAATTGTTGGTTGTGCCACACTGCCTGTGCAAGTTCTCACATCACATCCAGGCCTGACCCAATGCATTGGGCACTCTCTGTCTTCAAAGGATCCCAAAATTGTTTGGGTAGGAAAGGACCTTCTAGCTCATCTCATTCCATCCCCTGCTGTGGGCAGGGACACCTTCCACTACCCCAAGGGTGCTCCAAGCCCCGTCCAACCTGGCCTCGGACGCTTCCAGGGATCCAGGGGCAGCCACAGCTTCTCTGCGCACCCTGTGCCAGGGCCTCCCCACCCTCACAGCCAGGAATTCCTTCCTAATATCCCATCCAACCCTGACCTCTGTCCATTTGAAGCCATTCATCCTTGTCCTGTCCCTCCATCCCTTGTCCCCAGTCCCTCTCCAGCTCTCCTGGAGCCCCTTTAGGCCCTGGAAGGGGCTCTGGCCTCTCCTTGGAGCCTTCTCCTCTCCGGGTGACCCCCCTCAGCTCTCCCAGCCTGGCTCCAGAGCACAGGGTCTCCAGCCCTTGGAGCGCCTCCATGGCCTCCTCTGGACTCACTCCAGCAGCTCCATGTCCTTCCTGTGCTGGGACCCCAGGGCCAGAGGCAGCATTAGGGGAGGTGTCACCAGAGCAGAGTGGAGGGTCCTCTCCATCTGAGATCCTGGGGATCCATTGCTGCAGCTCCATGCTGGGCCCTCACACTCAGCCTGTTCTCTGCAGTCCCCTCGCTGTCTCCCATCCTGGTTTCTCTGTGGCACATAAGGCCAGGGGCCACGTTGTGCAGAACGGAGCTGGGAGGATGTCCGAGTGTCTGAGCCCACTCTGCAGAGGCAAACAACACCAAGAAAATGTATCAGGGGACTTTATTTCAAGTCACTTGTTCCACTCTTCACCCCTGGCAGTGGTGCCATCACCTTGGCCAGGAGGGCTGAGCACCTCCTGCCCTTGGAGATCCTTTGGCATGGTATGATCCACGTGTCTGCTTCCCTGGAATGGCCTCACAACGCCGGATTTCATAACCACCAGCAGCCGCCTCACAGAGTTTCCTTGGCTGAGCCTTAAAGCTCTTGGGTCCCAGTTATCTAATCCTGCTCGGGGAGCCCATAGCTGATATTCCTCCTACTTCAGGAGGAATGGAAAATTGTAGGGAAGTATTGGTTATGAAACAATCCCTCTCCATGCACACGATGTGATTAAATAGCCCTTTCTTTCTGTGGCACAGTGGATGATTTTCCCACATTTTGGGGACAGGCCCATCTCTTGTCTATGGCTTCATTTTTCTTGTGTTCTTGATTTCCATATTTTTGCTGTTAATCTTAAGGGCCCTGTTCTTTCCGCTGCTTTTACCAACTGCTGTATTTCCTGCTGACTAATTTAAAGCCACTGCTGCCAGTTCATGACTTTTTAAGATGCATTTTTACTCCTTCACTGTCATTTTTGGTTCAGAATTAATTTTTATTGTAAAAATATGAATTGCCTTTTCCTGGGGGCAGCAGCAACTTTATTTGAGGCTATTTTGGTTATTATTCACAGTGGTTTATTTGTACTCTCTGTCCTTGATGGCTTTGTTGGCATTTCTGGGAACCTGTTCCGTGCTCATGCTGGGGCTGGCAGCCAGCCCTCGAGCGCAGTGGGAGAGCCCTGGAAATCTGGGAAGTAGGGAAGACCCTGATTTACAGAGAGTTACTTTTAAATGCACGGAGGCAGGGCCTGGGTTCAACCTTCACACGGCTGACACCAGCCGGCATCTCCCAACCTTCTCTGTGAGCGACCTCACATCTTTTGTCTCCAGTTCCTTGCACCGCCTTCCAGTGGGAGTAGGAAAATCTGGGAGTTTGGAAGTATGAAATCTGGTGGATTCTTTCATGATGTGGAAGGTACATTTTGATGGATGCAGGCAAAACCCACCCAAATAACGGGAATTATGAGCTGTTGAAAATTGCCTCTTCCCATCTGTTTTCCGGCATGCTCGGCTCTCAGATCCCTCCATTGAGCACTGCTCCTGATGGATTTAGAGAGATAATTATTTGCTGCTGTTTTTCCCTCATCAGAGCATCCTTTCAGAGAAAGTTATCAGTGGAATGGGAGCCTGGGGACTGAGGGCTCAGCCTCCTCCCTCTGATGTTGATCCCTCACAGCCCTCGATGCTGCAGGAACACTACAGCCCAATGACACATGGAGTGCACAGGGAATGTAGACAGTGGGAATTGCTCCTGGGTGTTTGTTCAGCCATGAATTGTGGCAGTCGTTACACTCGTGCAACACAGGGAGGCTTTATAAAAGATTTCCTAGGAAATAATGTCTAAAATCCCTACTTTAGCTTTCCTTACACGCACATGCCTGGCCCAGGGTGATCTTGACATGGCCACGCTGGTGGTGCTCATGTGCAGGATGGTTCAAGCTGCTCTTTGGGAAGAGTTGGAGGTGACGGTGGTTTTCTCAGACTTCATTGTACAGCCCCACATTGTATTTCCTGTTTTCTGTCAAAAATTCCTGTGTTGATTACAGAGATGTGTCTTCCTTCCTTGGACTTCCTTGGTCCAGGGGCTGGAGCACAGATCTCGTGAGGGAGCTGGGAGGGGCTCAGCCTGGAGAAAAGGAGGCTCAGCGGGGACCTTCTGGCTCTGCACAACTCCCTGACAGGAGGGGGCAGCCAGGTGGGGATCGGGCTCTGCTCCCAGGGAACAAGGGACAGGACGAGGGGAAACGGCCACAAGCTGTGCCAGGGGAGGTTTAGATTGGATATCAGGGAAAATTTCGTCACAGAAAGGATGATCAGACATTGGCGCAGGTTGCCCAGGGCAGTGGTGGAATCACCAATCCCTGGAATTGTTCAATGAACCTGTGGCTGTGGCACTTGGTGGTGGCCCTGGCAGTGCTGGGTTGGCAGTTGGACTCAGAGGATCACAGAAGGTTTTTCCAACCTTAATGATCCCAGCCATGAGGGGCCTGTTTCAATGGAGCCCCAGCTTTTTGGCAGCTCAGGTGCCTGCGGACACAGCGATTTTGCGTTATCCTTGCAGTTCACTCTGCAAGAACAAACACAGTGTTCCAACGTCAGCTCACTGCCGGATGGAGCTGCTTCAGCTCAGGTTGCTGGGGAAGCCCTGAAAATGTCTGAGCACCAGAAGTGTGGCTGTTGGGATGTGAGGAAATCCGAGGTGGCAGGGACAGATGGAGCTGTGGAGCAGAGCTGGAGTCACAGGCTGGCACTGCAGTCCTTGAGCCATGGTGGTGACAGCACCGAGGGGCTTCGCTGTGGGGAAGGGACCCCGCTTCAACTGGGATTGCTTTAGCAAAGGGAAAAGCGAATTTTTTCCCAGTCTGTTCCTACGGGCCATTCCTGGACCTTGAGAAGGGGAAGCTCAGTTGGCTGTAGGCAGCTGGAGTGACAGGAAAGCAGCTCAGTTCCCATGGAGAGGCTGTGACTGTCTCCGAGGATGTGGATCCCTGTTCTTCTGGTCCCTCCTCCAGTACTTGACCTCCCTCATGGTGAAAAACATCTTTGTGTCAAGCTGGAATTTTCCATGTGCCAGCTTGAGTCTTGCCCTCCTTCTGAGGTCTGGCTCCATCTTCCTTACACTCCGCAGGCAGCAGCAGGGTCTCTCCTTCACCTTCTCTTCTCCAGGCTCACATCCATCCTCAGCCTCTTCTCGCCCACCATGTGCTCCAGCATCCTGGTGGCCTTCCCTGGAATCCTTTCTTGTACTGGGGAGCCCAAACTGGAACAGCTCTCCATTGCCAGTGCACTTGGGAGCTTTTTTTGGAGGAAGGTTGGTTCTCCTTGGGTTTTGCCTATGCTAAGCCTCCTTCAGGGCATTTTGGGAAGCACAGGTGGGCAGTGTGAGCCCTTCCCACGCTGTGCTGCCTCCCCACAGCTTCTCTACTCACTGCAGGCCAGGAAGGAAAGGTTCTGTGCAGCTCCTCCAGTCACTTAACCCACCATAATGGCCCATTTTTAATCACCCTTCTGCCAGTTCCACTCAGCACCGAGGGCTGACACAGAGCAGTGTTGTCATCTGGAAAGTGGCTGCTGGCGCCAAACCAACTGGCGCTTTGAACTTGTCCCAACTGGGTGCTAAGCAGCATTAAAATGTGATGATTAAACATGCCCATTCCCACTCCAAGGGTTCCTGGCCACCCCCAGCTCCACCTGGAAAAGCTGCTTGTGCACTGGGAAGGGCACCTAGACGGGGTCTGCAGGGCACTGCTGGAGGTGGGGAGGGGAGCGTGGGGTGGGAGGGCTCCTGGTGCTGGGGGAAGTCAAGGCAGAGCGATTTGGGAATAGTGCTGTTGGCTGCACACTGGACTGGGGCCTCTGGGTCAGGTGGGGATTCCTTCAGAGACCCCTGCGCAGGCTCTGAAACTGCTCCTCCAACATCTGGGACGAGGGAGTGGAGAGGAGACAGGCAAAAACATTGAGCAGCCCCAGATGCACTTGCAGTACCTGGAGGGGGAGGCACAAATCCATCCCGGGTCTGATCCTGGCTCTGTTCAGACCTGGGAATGTGCAGACACTGCCGGGTCCACATCTGCTCTGGTGCCCCCAGTCCATGTCTGGTCCTGGGGGTCTGTGCCTGTCCCCGGCAGCCCCACAGTGTGAGTCCAGATTGGCACCAGGACCAAGAGGGCTGAGGACACTTGAAGGGCTCTTGTCCAGGAAAAGCTCCCTTTTTGCTTTCCTGTTTCCTTTAGGATTAAAGTCGTTCTCCTCGGGCTGGAAACATGGAATGTTTGTCAAGTTTACGAGGGCTTTTAGAGAGGCTTTTAGAAAGAACATCCTATCCCTTCTTTTATAGGGCTGAGATAAGATTATCTTTGTTTTAACACCAATTAAAGCGGGAAGGGTTTATAGGATTAGGGGTTTTCCATCAGTGCAACTTTGATGTCACCACTTGCCTGCTTGGTTTGTTCCTTTTCCTGCGTTAAACCCTTGGGAAGTGTTCCTGTGATGGTTAACACTGCCTCCCTCCCGAGGCAGAGCTCTCCCAGGCAGAAGCTTGGGGAACAATTAAACAAGACCAAACAAAGTAACAAAATGTGAAGGTCCTAAATTCTTCGGAGACCTCTTGGAGAAAGCTGGCTCAGAATAGTCATTGTGTGAGTCTGCAGTGCTTCAGTGTTTACATCAAGAGAAAAGGGATGTGCTGCTGGCCTGAGCAGCAGGTTTGAAATAAGAAAATAAAATCGTAGACTCCCAGAATAGTTTGGGTTGGAGGAGACCTTAAAGCTCATCCCATTCTACCCCCTGCCATGGGCAGGGACACTTTCCACCAGACCAAGTTGCTACAAGCCCCATCCAACCTGGCCATGGACACTTCCAGGGATCCAGGGGCAGCCACAGCTTCTCTGGGCACCCTGTGCCAGGACCTCCCCACCCTCCCAGGGAACAATTCCTTCCCAATATCCCATCCATCCCTGCCCTCTGGCACTGGGAAGCCATTCCCTGTGTCCTGTCCCTCCATCCCTTGTCCCCAGTCCCTCTCCAGCTCTCCTGGAGCCCCTTTAGGCACTGGAAGGGGCTCTGAGGTCTCCCTGGAGCCTTCTCCTCTCCAGGTGAACACCCTCAGCTCTCCCAGCCTGGCTCCAGAGCAGAGGGGCTCCAGCCGTCAGAGCTTCTCTGTGGCTTTCTCTGGACTCACTCCAGCAGCTCCACGTCCCTCCCATGCTGGGACCCCAGAGATGAAAGCAGTGCCCCAGTCCTGCCCCACTCCATGTGAGTCACCCCAGGGCTCCCAGCCAATGCTGTTTTCCAGCCCCTGGAGCTCTGGTTCCTCCTGTGTGTGCCAGAGACAAGGTTTGGAGGTTGACACTGTGCAGGCACTGGCAGCGTCCTGCTCCCCCCGTGCCTGGCACTGGGATTGCTCCTGGGCCAGCAGCACCTGGCATTCCTGGGGTGGGGAATGTCCTGCTTCAGGGGAGCGCTGAGCTACTGAGCTTGGCCTTGGAACAGCTACATCCTGGGCTGCTCCTCAGGTGTCTGCAGGACCCAGGAGTCTGAAGGCATCTGCTGCCACCAGCACTGTGCTCCTGAGCTCTGAACTCACCCCCTGGTTTCAGCTTCCCACAGAGGCCTCTGGAAGTGTGCAGTGAGCTGAGTCTTTGGGCTGCAGCCAGCCCTGGTCTACAGCAGCATGATGGACACACAGATCCACATCTCCTTGGGACAGAACCAGAGAACCATGGAATCATTAAGGTTGGAAAAGCTCTCTAAGATCGAGTCCAGCCGTTAACCCAGCACTGCCAGGGCCACCATTAACCCGTGTCCCCAAGTGCCACATCCTCATGTTTTTTGAGCACTTCCAAAACTCTACCACTGCACTGGGCAGCCTGTGCCAGTACCTGACCATCCTTTCCATGACAAAACTTTCCTTAATATTCAATCTAAACCTCCCCTGGCACAATTCGAAGCTGTTTCCTCTTGTTCTTTTGCTTGTTGCCTGGGAGAGGAGACTGACCCTAAATGGGGACAGGGAAGTCCTCTCCCCTCATGTCTGGACAGCCCTGACAGGATAAATGCTGGATTATGGTCCTCTCTGTCCATACTCTGAGGATGTTGGTGACATCCCAGTCCACCATGCTCAGGCAGGGACAGAAAACTTTCCATTTCTCTTTAAGAGCCCGTGACAGGCTGAGGAGGCTGAACCAGGCTGAGTGGGCAGGTAGGAAATTCCAGGCGTTTCTCCCTGACAGCCGAATCCCCCGTCAGCACTGATGGATGTGCCCTCCCCCCCAGCAGGATGGGGGACTCACAGGTGTGTTGCCCACAGGTGTGCTGGGCTCACCAGATGCCTGAACTTGGGAGCAGTGCTGGAAGGGAGGTGACCTTGTGAACCCCGGGAACCTGCAGGGCGGAATTTGCTAGGAAGCCTCTCCCAGGTGAGAGCTCAGCTCTGCTGCTGGAGCACAGCACTGGGAGAGAGCTGCCAGGGCTGGGATGAGGCTGGTCCTGCCCAAGGCTGGGGATGCTCTCAAGAGAGCAGGGAACTGTACCTGCCTGGATTTGGTGTGTGATGAGCACCATTGGTTTGTCCCATGGTGTCCAAAGGATGGATCCTTGATCCTTGGCCCTTAGTCTATGGAGCTTTGGGCTGAGGGCAGCCTGGCCAGAGGTTGGGGTATATTTTTCCCTTGCAGGACCTTCCAGCATGGTGTGTTTTGAGGAGCTCCCAGAGCAGGGCATCACTCTGCCCTGTCCTCTCCAAACTTCTGTGACACCCCAGCACTAAGGTCCTGTCACAGCCCCACGCTGTCCCAGCACTGCCCCTCTTCCCAGGGACCAAGGGACACAGGAGATTGCTGAGAATGAGATGTGAGCTCTTAAACCACCATGAGCTGTGGACACGTAGGGCACTTCTGAGGGAGTTGTGTCTGCGGGAGCCTCGGGTGGAGCTGGGGCAGGTGAGGCGGCTGGTGGGGAGCAACTTTGCAGGGAATGTGGGGTTTGGAGTGCGGGCACCTCCAGCTGTGAGGCCGGAGCAGCAGTGCCCGTGGGCAGGTGATGGGAGCCGGGAGATGTCCTGGAGCTGCTGGTGAGGTGCAGGGTGTTGGCCCTGTCAGTGGGGAGGTGTCTATGAGCCAGGATGCTTTTGCAGCCTGTGCTGTCTTGCTTGCATTCCCATCCCATGGAGAATGATGGGGTTAAACAGGAACATTTGCATTGGGACCTCTCCCTGTATTGACAATTCTGTAATCCACATCACGGAGGTTCCCCTCCAGTTAATCTCATTTAACCCTGTTTTCCCTCCTGTATTTCCCTCCCCTGCTCTCCAAATGCTGTCAGAGCTGTTGGCAGTGACAGCACCTGGCAATGGCATTAATTGCTTATCTGAGGATGAGGTAATGGTGTAGGCTGCTAATTAAATTTATCCCTAAGGAAACCGGAGGACCCGTGCGGCCCTGGGAGGGGAGAGTGCAGAGAGCTGGCACCTACAGGTCCCACTCCTCGCTCTTTCCGAGCTAGCAGCCAGCTCCAGGATCCAAAGGGCTCGGGTGTCACCTCCTGCCTCCTCAAGGCCATGCTGAGTCCTCGTGCCTGCAGCACTCTCCAGGCTGGGGACACCAGGGGAGAATTGGGAGTGGATCCAAAGGCAGCGTTGCTCCTTTGGGTTGTCCAAAGGCCACCCTTTCACTAGGAGGACAGACACCGTCAGGTGAGGGACAGGGGGCAGGAACAAGCAGAGGAGGGACAAATTTACAAGTGAGACTAAGTGAGACCTGTTTGGACGCAGAACTGAAAACAAGGGTCAAGGTGCAAGGGACAGAATGGAGCAGAATATGGGAAAAGTGACAATGTTGTTGCAACACCCACCTCATCTTCCAAGCAGGGTATGGTTGATGAAAGGAAAAAGGGGGAAATTCAGAGCTGGACATAATAGTTCTGCACAGAATGTCATAAATGGCTTTAAACTGGAAGAGTAAATTTAGATGGGATAAGCACCAGAAGTGCTGGTGAGGGAGGGTCTGGGGTCTCATGTCCAAACCCCATTTGCACTGGGGCTGCCCAGCATGAGCTCAAGGCAGCCATGGAATTCTGCTCCATCTACCCCAAGGGTGGGACTCCACCACCCCTCTCCCAGGTCAGCACCCTCTTTTGGAGAAGTGGCTTTTCCTAATGTCATGTCTGAACTTGTGGTCCTTGTCCTGTGTTGCAGGGTCTGGCACCCTGAGAAGTGTTTGGGTCTATCTTCAGCAGATCCAGTTAGATCCTCCCTTACCCCAGTATCCCCAGTTACCCCATCCAGCTCTTCCCACCGCTCCTATGCCCTGTGCCCCAGGGATGACCGTCTTGGTGACCCTCACGGGGCTCTCCTGCTTCTCCATATCACCCTTGAACTGGGCTACCCCAGCCCAGCCATGGCAGCATCCCCAGTGCCTGGCAAGGGAAAGGAAAACACCTCCCCCGATGTCCTGGCCATGCTCCTCCTGGCTTGGCCCAAGACATTGTTTTCCTTATTCTCCGTAAGAGCCTATCTGTGGGACTCATTCCATGTGGGGTCAGAGTGGGAGCAGCACTCTGGGGGGGACCAAGGCACCCACGTAGAGTTTATGGGGTGATGAGGGTGCCTGTGGGACAGGGACCCCAAGAGCATGGAGGGGGGATCCCAAAAGCATGAAGAGAGACCCCAAACCCACAGAGGAGGGCGAGAGGCAGGATGTGGCCTGGAGGACCGGCCCTGGGTCCTGCAGCACCAGGGAAGCTGCAGAGCCAGTCCCCAGCCCTGGCCCCGCAGGGAGAAAGGAGCCAGTGGGGAGATAAGGCTGGGGATTTAAGGCTCCTGGCAGATCCTGACAGAGCCAGGGCTGCCTGGTTTCCATCAGCCTTTAAAAATGCCTCGCTGGAGTGCAGGGATCCTTGCTGCCAGGAGAAACAGGGCCAGGCAGAGGGGACGAGGAGAATCCTTCCTTCCTCAGAGCCCTCAGCACGGGCTGAAGGTGCCATTTTAGGAACTTTTATTGCAGGAGGGAGCTGTTTGTTCAGAGCTGTTTCCAGAAGGGGCCTGAGCTCTGAAGGCCAGGGCAGTTTGGGATGCAGAGGAGCCTGTTTGGAGCCTGCCCAGCTCGCAGTGGATTAATTAAACAGTTGGTTGGAGAGAGGCAGTGAGACACGAGGGAACAGGAAACGCCTCTGCGGCCCCTCCTGCGCGTTTGGCCAAAGGCTTCTCCTGAGCCATGGGACGCCTTTCCCTGCTGAGCTGGCCTGGGACAGGGGGGCTGGAAGCTTGGTGCCAGCAGCAGAGGTGGCCTTGCCTCTCACATCCTGGCGTGGTCCTCTGCAGGGAGGGCAGGATCCTCCGTGGGTCCTTCTCATGGTGTTCCCTTCCCTTCAGGAGCTGGACTCAATCATCGTGGGTCCGCTCCAACTCAGTTTGTTCTGCGATTCTGTGATTCCCAAAGCACGTGCCTTCCCAGGCATGACCACCTTTCCATGCCCTGGGAATGAGTGAATGGGGAAGAAGGACCCCTGATGCTGCTCAGCATTCCCAGCCTTGCTGGAGAGAGCCACAGCCAGTGCTGCAGGCTGCCTTCAGAGCCGTACCCCAACGAGGCAGCCATCCATGGATCTGTGCAGCAGCGAGGCAATTAAAGGTCCATCTGTTCCCTGTGAAGCCCTGTTAGCATCCCATTGGTGCTGGAGGTGTGGGAAACTGCTGCAGTGATGGGGCCAGAGCCACTGGCGCCGTAATCGCCCTCCAGGGATGAAGGATGCTTGGATAAAGTAAACATTTCTGTGCTTTCGCTGGTTCAATTCCCTCTTTCCAAGCAGGGATTTCTAGGGATGTCCTTGCTGCAGGCCTAAGGAAAAGCAGCAATGTCCCAAAGCTGCTGTCACCTCCCAGCTAAGAAAACTGGGGTGTCCTCATGTCTGTGTCAGGCTGGACATCAGGAAAAGGTTCTTCCCCAGAGGGTGCTGGGCACTGCCCAGGCTCCCCAGGGAATGGGCACAGCCCCGAGGCTGCCAGAGCTCCAGGAGCGTTTGGACACCGCTCCCAAGGATGCACAGGGTGGGATTGGTGGGGTGTCTGTGCAGGGTCAGGAGTGGAACTGATGATCCTTGTGAGTCCCTTCCAGCTCAGGACATTCCATGATTCTGTGATGCTTCCAGCACATGGTGAGAACATTCCCATTGTTCAGGCAGGAGGGGGTTTAGCCCCTGTGTGAAGATCTCACTTTTGATTTGCTGTTTACTCTGGAAACAAGAAATTGGGTGGATTCCAAAAGAAAAGCTGTTTTCTTACCCAGGGGAAGACCTGGAGGGAGCAGAACAGTTTTGGACACAACATTCATTTATTTTACTTCTGGAGGTTGTCATTACTTGAGAAAAATAAATCAATAAAAAAAGAGGACTTTGCATCAAATTTCAGTGATTTTCCTGTCTTTCCGCATGATTTCAGGACATTTAACTTTGGAGAAGTTCTGATTTTTCCAGGATTATTTTATCCCATGCGGGACCTACTGGGGAGGAAGGGACTTGCCAAAACTCCTGGCTATGTTTTGGTGGCTCATGCAAAGAGTTTCAGTGTCCCAGCTTGGTATTTTTGAGGAACAACCACTGAGCCCCAGTTTTTATCCCTGTCCAGCCATTGACCTGTGCCAGGGCCAGTGTGAGGAATGTTTTTATCCCTTGGAGTAGTCACTACATTCCGCAGCCTGGGCACTTTTTGGATGTCTCTTTGTCTTGATGCAGAAGAAGCATTACAGGAAAGTAGCTATTTTTGAAATAAACCTCAGGAAGGTGAAAGAGGCCCCTGTCTGAAACCATCCTTGCTGGAATGACCCTGCATTTCGCCTGGGCTGTCAGACGAGAGCAATTTTATGTGTTGGTTTTTTGTGTGTCTCAAATATTGGTATTAGTGCAGGAAGCCTGTTATCATGTCCCCATCGCTTCTGGGGAATGCAGAACTGCCCAGCCATCACCTCTCCCAGCAGCTTAACACCCTCTGAGATGGGCTGGTCCTGAAGGGAACTGGGTCGGGAATGGAATCGAACGGGTGAGGGATCGATGGAAAGGTCCAGGAACATGAGGAGAATCCTGTTTTTCAACAGCTCCTTTGACCATAAGAGGAGGGAGGGACTGTGCAAATGGGAAGGCTGATGGAATTTTTCTGTAGAGCTTTTCTCACTGGAAACTCAGGATAATTCTGGAGGAAGGGAGATGAAAACTGAAAAAAAATCCCTTCTTTTTTCCTTTTTTTCCCAAATAAAAAATAGCTACTTCTTAGCACTAGCTCTTGCTCACAGCAACCCCAGTGAATGTTTTTCCCAGGCTGTTTTCTGATCTGCCTCATTCCTGGGAGCCTTGGCAGGCGACTGAAGGAGAAGTTTGTTAAACTTGTTTCAGCACAGGAACCACCTGCCTCCCCCCAGGCTCTTCAGGCTGTGTAAGAATTAACAGCGACAGAAAGTCACAACAGGAGTAACCACAGAGGAACACTCCGAGCCGAGCTTTTCCTTGGGCACTGGTGATCCCTGGGCTTGCAGGGGACTTTCTGGTGTTGAGAGCTTTGCAGGGCTGTTTTTATCTGTGGGTGCTGGATCTGTGCATGCTGGATCACAGCGTGGTCCAGCCTTCACCACCGCCTGCTATAGGCACCACACAGCCTGCAGCCCCCTCGCCCACGCTGTGGGGCTGGACACCTGTGGGGTTGAGTGGCTGCTGCTTATGGAGCATCTTCTTCACCTGTGAGGGGCTCAGAGCCCTGGAGGGAGAGCCCAGCCCGCTGCTACTGCTCAGCAGAATCAACAGTTTATTTGTAATATTGAGTCATAAAATCACTGAGGTTGGAAATGCCCCCTAGGATCACCAACCCAGCACTGCCATGTCCACCACTAAGCCATGTCCCCAGGTGCTACATCCACAAAGTCATGTAGACAAAACTCTGTGGGGAGTTGCAAAAGGACCCTGTGAGACAGCGTGACCAGGGAATGAGAAGGCAGTTGGAATTCAGAAGACTTGAGGTGATACAAATGGGAGAAAACAACCCCAGGTTCATGGGATGGTGGAATCACAGAGTGATTTGGGTTTGGAGGTGCCTTAGAGACCATCTGCCATGGGCAGGGGCATCTTCCAGTAGACCAGTTCACACACACCTGCACAGAGATGAGCTGGGAGTTGGCCCGATGTCCCTCATGAGTCAGATCTTGGGGCTTTCACAGTCGGTGCAATGGTGGTTAAAAAATAATGTGGGCATTGCTGAAAAAAAAAAAAAAAAGAGAATAAAATAGTGAATGTTATTGTGCAGTGTGGAGCATGACAGAGGTTTGGACAACTCTAGAGGTCATGAACAAGGTGGACGGTGATTGAGCGTCCATTGGCAATGGAAGTGTGGGATGGCATCAGGAATGGCAGCTTGGCTTCGAAGCAGTTTCTTCCTGCAGCGGGTGGTTACAGCACAGGGCTCTTTGAGGCTAAAAGGGTGCAGGACATTTGCAGGGAATAAAAAGAGGAGTGGGTAACTTAGTGGGAGAAACCCGTATGGGGTGTTGAGTGCAAGGAGCTGCGTCTTAGAAAGGAGTGGGGAAGTGTTGTGGGCAACACGTGCACCTGGTTCATGCCCTGCTCTTTGGGTGGTCAGAGAAGCCTGGAATATCCTGAGCTGGAAGGAACCCACAGGGATCAAATCCAACCCCTGACCCTGCACAGACACCCCACCAATCCCACCCTGTGCATCCCTGAGAGCAGTGTCCAAACACTCCTGAAGCTCTGGCAGACTCGGGGCCGTGCCCATTCCCTGGGGAGCCTGGGCAGTGCCTGACCATCCTCTGGTGGAAGAACCTTTTCCTGATGTCCAACCTAAACTCCCCTGACAGTCGCTGTTGGGAGGAGGATTCTGGTGCCCATGGTCTGACCTGGTACAGCCACTCACATCTTCTTATGTGGCAGTGGCTAAAAATCCCCTCTGCATTCCTACAATCCCTGTTCTGCACTCATGGTTGGGGACTGGGGACAGATGTGTCTGCATGGGGACCCATCTCTGCAGGTGCCTCCTCAGGGCCTTCCAACCAGCTGCTCCTTCTCCACTGTCTTCACTTCCAGTTGTCAGGATTTCCTTCGGGCTCTGCACAGCCCCAAGGATTGTTTTGGCAGCAGTGCTGGGCTCCAGGCATCCCCCCCAGCCCCCTTCTCTCTGCTCACCACTGCTCTCCTTCTCTTCCAGGCTGCCCCTCGGGGACATTCAAGGCCAGCCAGGGGGATGAAGGGTGTGTCCACTGCCCCATCAACAGCCGGACAACCTCGGAAGGGGCCACAAACTGCGTGTGCCGAAATGGGTATTACCGGGCCGACGCCGACCCCGTGGACATGCCATGCACCAGTATGTGGGTCTGGGCAACTGGGAGGGGACCACATGGTGGGGAAAGGAGATCATCAATCAAAGCACCGAGGGATGCTTGACAAACATGTCTGTCCCAGCGGGGTGTTGGGGGACACTACACAAACTAACTGGTAAATTTTGCCAGGGCTGTCACACAATCAAATTAGCCTGGGATAAGAGGACTGGTTTTATTCCCGCTCTTGCCTTTGGTTGTCCAGCTTGCTGCACACATTCCTGACACCAAGAGAAGCACCCGGCTCAGCTCACACAGAGCCCTGCCCAGGGACGGGGAGGAGGAGGGGGTGCAGCTGTCTCACACCTTCCTGTCTGTTCCCTTTCCAGCCATCCCGTCCGCCCCCCAGGCCGTGATCTCCAGCGTGAACGAGACGTCCCTGATGCTGGAGTGGAGCCCTCCGCGGGACTCGGGGGGCCGGGAGGACCTGGTGTACAACATCATCTGCAAGAGCTGCGGGGCGGGGCGCGGGGCCTGCACGCGCTGCGGGGACAACGTGCAGTTCGCCCCGCGCCAGCTGGGCCTCACCGAGCCCCGCATCTACATCAGCGACCTGCTGGCACACACCCAGTACACCTTCGAGATCCAGGCCGTCAACGGCGTCACCGACCAGAGCCCCTTCTCCCCGCAGTTTGCCTCCGTCAACATCACCACCAACCAGGCCGGTAAGGCCCGGGTCCCTGCCCCCAGAGGTCCCCACGCTGGGATGGGGTGGGGTGGGCAGCATCTCCGGGCAGTGCTGGCTGAGCCCCTGTGGGCTGGAAGGGGACAAGAGGTGGGGTGAGATGTTGCTTACTCTGTAATGTCGGTGGTGATGGAAGTGCCTGGCAATTCCTGGGTGAATCCCAAGCCCTGGGTGTGAAAATATCCCTTATTTCAGTGAAAAGCTGGAGCGTGCCCCAAGGCAGAGCTGCCTCTCCATCATGGCAGAACAGCTCGTGGCACTGTCCCCTGGTGTCACAGCATCACTCTCCAGGGCTGGGTGTGTGGCTGGGCCTGAGGTTGTTGCCTCAGAGCGTCTTTGCAGGCACCTTTAGAGTGTTGCAGACACACTCCTGGTTCCTGGGGAGGGAATGCTGGTGGCGCCAGCATTTTGATAGGAGCTGCAACCCCTGCTTGGACTGTAGAGAGAGCCAGGGCAGACTGAGAAAGCAAAGGAGAGCTGCACAGAAGAGGGGCTGGGAGATGAATATTTGGGATAATGGTCTGGGAATCTGCTCCAATTCCCGTGCCACTGCAGAGTCACTTGGTGAAGCAGCTGAAGCACAGAGCTGGGATGGTTTCATTTGGGGTCTCCAGCTCTGTGCAGGGTGGCTTTGCTGGGGGAAGGGGTGGTCAGAGTGGCTGGTAGTGCCGCTCCCAGGAAGGTCACCAGCAGCCCCCTGGCAGCTGTGCTGGTGGCAGGGAGCCCCACCGAGCTGCTGGCCAGGGCTGCCCTCCCAGCCCGCCTGGAAGCCATCTGGAGCTGGGCACGGCCGGGGCTGGGGCTTGGCTGAATGGGGTTGAGGTGGAAGGATGCCAGTGAGGCACAGCCCTGCTTGGGAGCAGGAGAGACTCTGGTCCCTCTGAAGCTGCCCTGGACACTACCTGACCCCCAGGGCTGAATTTGGCAGCCGTGGGTGAATCACCTGGAGGCCGTGGTGTGTTCTGGCTGCAGGGGATGGTGGGTGGGGTAAAACAGCAGTGGGGCAGCTGAGCATCACCTGGGCATCGCTTCCAGAGCGTGAGGACAGAGGGAACCTGCAGAAATGTCTGGGTGAACCATTGTGGTGCCCTCTGATCTGGAGTTAGCTCAGGAGCGGGGTCAGGGTGTTCCTGAAGCCCTGAGGGCAGGTCTGACAAAGGCTGAGCCGTGGTTTGGCTCCAAGCGGGGCCAGGTCTGCCCCCAGGGAGGAGAGGGGAGCAGGTCTGGATGACCAGCTTCCTTTACCTGATGGAGATGCGGTGGCTGTAATGCTGCCTGGAGCTGCACCCTCCCACCGTGGTCCTGCACTATGGATTAGTAATTTGATGCTCATATTTCTCTGCTGTGCTTGAACCTTCATGTATCACCCATGGCTGCTCCCACCTGAACAAAACCAGCAAGCTGAGGCGCGGGCGAATCCTTTTCAGTCCCCGGGATCCTCCTCCTTGTGTTTTCCTGGTTTGACACTCCTTTATTATCAGGGCTCACACTTCTCAGCCTGTGTGATGTCTCTCTTAATGTATCTATTCATTAGCACTAAACACTAACTGTCTGCTTGCTAATTCCTCTGTAATTAGAGGCTCTGAATTCTTCTGCTTACACTCGGCACCGCCTGGCAGCCTTGATGTAGATCATTAGCAGTTGGTAACAGAAGCTGCAGACACAAAGGCAGAGCTGGGACAGGAGAATGGAGGGTGTTGGGGGAGAGGAGAGGGAGCAGAGGGAGGATGAGCCTCCCTCTACCTTGGCGCTGGGTGCAGCAGCCAGCTGGGGCTCCATCCTTGAAAGTGTGATGGCGTTGTGCTCCTGTCACAGCTGGACAAAGCAAAGTGCCCACCACCCCTCGGGGTCCTGCAGCCCTGCAGGAAGCAAGGAAAATCCCCCTGGTTCCCCCAGGGGCACACGGGGACTGTGGGGGACCCCCTGTGCTGTGGGACTGAGGAGAGATGCCCCATCGCCAGCAGCATCCAAAACCTTCAGGTGTCACCAGTTCTTCAGCACCCACATGTACCAGGGCCTGGAGTGCCAGGACAACAGGGAATGGCTTCCCACTGCCAGAGGGCAGGGATAGATGGGATACTGGGAAGGAAATCTTCCCTTTGAGGGTGGGGAGGCCCTGGCACAGGGTGCCCAGAGCAGCTCTGGCTGTCCCTGGATCCCTGGAAGTGTCCAAGGCCAGGTTGGATGGGGCTTGGAGCCACCCTGGGACAGTGGAAGGTGTCCCTGCCCGTGGCAGGGGGTGATGAGCTTTAATGTCTCTTCCAATCCAAACCATTCTATGATCCCAGGAAAAATCTCCTGTGAGAGTAAGGAAACAACCCCTCTAGAGCAGCCAGAAGGATGGTCCTGAGTGTGGCCAGGTGGATGGCACAGGGTGGGTGATGGTTTGGTGGCCATCATCATCCCATGGTGGTGACCCTTCCCAGGAAACTGGATCCCCATGAACATGATCCAGCTGCCTTCCTGGGCGATACCTTCTGTCGCCTCTGAGCCCAGGCTGTTTTCTCTCTGCTTTTCTCAGCAGGCTCTCCTCAGCCTCCAGCTCCACACTGCATCTCCAGCTCACCTGCCCTCCTGCCTCTCACACCCTGCAGCTGAGTAGCACCTCACCCCCGAAAGCTCAGTGTCCCTCCAGGGGTGAAACCCAGGACTCTCCATGTGCCACAGTCCTGTCTGAAGGGACCGTGACAGAGCCTGGCTGCCACCAAAAGTCTTTTCCCAGCCGTATCTTTTCCTCGACAAAAGATCTGTGCCAAGAGGGTGGCTGAGAGCCATGCCAGCATCCAAAGGGGTCAAGGAGCTGAGCCTGGCCCGGGGCTCCAGATAACGACACTTGACTGATTGAGAGCCAGGCCAGGCACCAGCTCATGCTGGCAGCCCCTGACTACTAATCTGTGGCCTTTCTTTGGGGAGGGGTGGGGAGTGGGGAGAGTCTTGGTGCTGTGAGGATTTGCAGGCTGCATCCACACTGTGGACAGGCTGAGTGCCTTAGGAAAGCTGAAGAAAAGGGCTCCGTGAGCAGGGATGAGTTAATAGCAATGGGAAGGGCACTTCTTGGTAACTGGCTTCTGTGACCTGAGGAGGGAGGAAGAAGCCTTGGGCTTTGGAGTATCCAGAGAGAAATTCAAGACCTCCCAGTGGTGGGGGAAAGGGAGCATCCAGGCTCTTGGGAATGTGTCCCTTTTGTGAGCAACTCTTGTCACAGGGGATAAGGAGGGAGGATTAGTGCTGATGTCAGAGGCTCTTGGCTGCAAACAGAGCCACAGAGAGCCATAAATGGCCCTTACAGAGGCAATACCAGCAGTGTGTGGTGGACGAAACCGATTCTCAGTCCCAATAAACCCATCAGATTGATTTCTCCCTCTCTGTAGAGCCAGAAAACTTGTTATGGCTCTTTGCATTATTATTCTGGGTGGCATTTTACAGCAGTACGTCACGACACGGTGATACGCGTTAGTGGGCGAGGTGGCATTCCGTCAAAGGTTGGACTTGATGATCTTGGAGGTCTTTTCCAATCTTCCATGATTCTCTGGGTCCCTTGGGCAGGAAGATGTGCAGCTCACACCTCTGCCCCAGGCTCATGCCAGGCATCAGTAGGGTTCTTCAATTTCAGTGGCTGTCACAGCCCAGGTTGTGTCCCGGCCACGCAGGGTCTTTTGGGCAGAGACTCAGAGGAGCCCATGAGCTCAAGGACAGGTGACCACGGTCCAAAGCAAGGACATGGGCCCTCGTCCTGCACTGCTGGGGGTCTCCTAGCACTGGACTGAGCCCAGCCAGTCATGAGCTCTGGAGCACAGGCGAGACAGATCCCGGGATGTGCAGAGACCAGAAAGGAGGATTTTTTTCAATCAAAACAATTCCCTTGCAGCCATGGTCCCGGAGCTCTGCTGGCAGAGGCAGCAGGGGGCATGGAGAGGTCGGAGGGCAGGTGAGGTAAATGGGTGAGGTGGGTAGGACCAGACCTTCTCACCAGCCATCCCAGCCTGCTGTTTGCTTGTCACATTAGTGATGCTGCCGGCTAGACAGGGACAGGAGAGTTGTACTGCCTGGGGCACAGGGAGTCTTGCTTTTATCTTCTCACTTTCACTGTGCATCAGAGGATGTGTCTGGCTCCCTTCTTGTGAGGGAGACACAGCAGAGCCCACGCTGCTCTGGACATGAGCAGGAGCTGTGGCTCCTCCTGTTCTCTCTTGTGCTGCTCAGCTGGGCCCTGCTGCAGCCAAGAGTTACTGTCTGTGAAACCAGAACCTGGGAAAGTGCAGAAATTACCTCAAAGGGCTGGAATGAGCTTTCCAGAGCTTCAAAGCTCTGAGTATTTGTTTATAATAGAATCCCAGAATGGTTTGGGTAGGAAAGGACTTCAAAGATTATCCAGTTCCACCCCTGCCATGGGCAGGGACATCTTCCACTATCCCAGCTCCAAGCCCCATCCGAGCTGGCCTTGAACTTCAACAAGATTTTGACACTCTACTTTCTTGCTTCTTTCAGAATAAAAGGCAGGGGGTTGTAACGTTTGAGCATCTCAGATTTCTCATCCGACTTCCCACCTATGGCAGGGCTGCTGCCAGCACTATGTAGGGGAAGTCATGGCTTTGGGTAGACAGTTGTTGGTTATCTCCAAAGGCAGAGCTCTCCCCGTCATCCCACTGACTTGTCCCAGATCTGCACCACCCTCCTGGGGAGGGAACTTCTTCTAATATCCAACCTGACCCTCCCAAGCTGTGATTTATGGCCATTGCTCCTTTTTCGACTAAGTTTCAAAGGTTCTAGCACAGAGATGTTTTAGATCAGCCTGAATACCAGTTAGAATCCCAGAGTGGTTTGGGCTGGGAGGGACCTTAAAGCTCAGCTCGTTCTACTTCCTGCCATGGGCAGGGACACCTTCCACTAGAGCAGGTCCCCAGCCTGGGACACTTCTAGGGATGGGAATTTCCTCCAATTCAGTCCTGTCTTTAGCTAAAACACCTTTCAGGAAGACAACTAGTCTTGAGCCATCAAGAGACAGGCAGCCCATCGCGTCCTTGTACCCGAGCCTGTGTAGCTCGCTGCTTTTTTTCCTAATGAAATCACCGATTTTCTAAGGAAGTACAGGAGACTCTGTCTGTCAGGACACCAGTGAAACATTTGATTTGGAAAACTGCAGGCTGGAAGTGGTTCTGTGAAGTCTGTCCAAGAACTGCATAAATGGGAGACCACAATGACCCGAGTGGGGAAGCATCAGCTGAACTGAGGTGACTGAGGTCCATGAGAAGCAGTCTCATACTTCTTGATGTTTCAAGACCTGGTAGAGTACTTCTTGTGCAGAAAACTGACACGAAAGGGGGAAAAGCAGAAATTTCCTGAGCTTTGGAGCCATCTCACGTATGGAGGAGCCAGGACAAAGCCTGTTTGCCTGTGTGACAGAGCAAGCTGGGCTGCTGTCCTGAGGTCACTGAAATCCCAGGTTTCATCATTTGTGGACTTCACTGGTGTGTTTCTGTGACAATTTGGGCTGGTCCCAGGCTCCAAACTTCCTGAAACCTTGACAACCCTATGGCTGCTTCTCATACCCCAGTTAACATCCAGACCTTGCCTTCCATGGACCCATGTCACCCTCCTGGTTCCATCATCTGTCTTCTCTTCTCTTCTATTCACCCACAGCTCCCATCTTCACCCTGACTGGCACCAAAATGTGATGTGGCTTGGCATTTGCTGCCCTCCTCCCCTCTCTTGTTGTCCCAACCTGTTGCCTTCACTGCATCCCCCCAGCCTGCAGCAGCTGGCAGCGAGTGCCCAGGAGGGATCCTGCCATGCCCAAATCCCTTCTCCTCTGCCACTGGGGACCGTCTGCAGCAGATGGAAGGAGCTTTGCCAGCTGCTGGCTCTTCAGGAGCCTCTTCCCGCTCCTGTGGTGGGCAGTTGGGGGGCTGTTGGCAGAGCAGGGGATGGGCTGCACTGCTGGAGCTTCCTGAGCAGATGCCCTTCCCTGCCCACCACCATCTCTGTGGGCTCCTCCTCCTGCTGACTCCCAGGCTTCCCTGTTGCAGAAATTACACCATGAGTTTGAGGATTATTTTCCCCACACCTGCCTGGGGCTTCAGAAACCTGTTCCAGTGCATCTGGAGCTGACTTTGGTCAGAAAACAATGGTCTTTCTGTGATGGATGAGGTGGAAAGTCCCTTCTGCTGAACCAGGGGCTCCCCCAGTGTGCCACCATCCCTGCTCTGTGCTGGGAGCTGATGGGGAGGCTCCAGGGCTCACCTTGTCCTCCTGTGTTCCAGATGGTTGGTTTATCTCTCCTGCTGCCCTTGGCAGACACAGCCCTGGGGCAGTGCCCTGGGGAGGGTGGGGAGGCTGGAGGTTGTAGCAAAGGGGTTACTGCAGCCTCCTGGCTGGGTGTCCCTCAGTCCTCCTCGGGGTCCCTGGGGGTTAGTGGGGTCCCTGTGGGAAGGGATGAGTCTCTGTGTGACCCTGTGCAGGCAGGAGGATACTCACTGTGCCTGGGCCTCCCCAGCCTGGTCCGTGGCCATCCCTGCCCTGGCAGGGGTGCAGGAGGCAGCTGCATCGCTGGGGCTGGGCAGGGAATGCTCTTCCCAAGGGGAAAAAATGGTGTTTCCAAAATCTTCCCCTACACACAGGGAACTGGTGGAGTTTGCCATGCAAGAGAGCAAGGGAAAAAGTTCAGTCACAAATTAGCAAGACTTAGTGATGCTCCAAGGGCTGGAGCCCCTCCAGAGCCAGGCTGGGAGAGCTGGGGGGGTTCACCTGGAGAAGAGAAGGATCCAGGGAGACCTCAGATCCCCTTCCAGGGCTTAAAGGGACTCCAGGAGAGCTGGAGAGGGACTTGGGACAAGACCTGGAGTGACAGGACACAGGGAATGGCTTCCCAGTGCCAGAGGGCAGGGATAGATGGGATATTGGGAAGGAATTCTTCCCTGTCAGAGTGGTGACACCCTGGCGCAGGGTGCCCAGAGAAGCTGTGGCTGCCCCTGGATCCCTGGCAGTGTCCAAGGCCAGGTTGGACAGGGCTGGGAGCAGCCTGGGATAGTGGAAAGTGTCCCTGCCCATGGCAGGGGGTGGAAAGGTCCCTTCCCACCCGAACCATCCTGTGATTCCATGGATGCTCTGCGGCAGACATCACTGTTTCAAGGACTATAGCTCAGCTTTCTGTGTTCGGAATTTTGAAGTCAGGTTGTTCTAAGGACAGTTATCATTGCAATTAATTGGCACTTTTTGGGAAAGTATCATTTTATGGAAAATCTGGGGGGCAGGTTGGAGGCGTGGGGGTCTGGCTCCCACCGTGTTCCTGCTTCCCAACAGTTTTTTGCTGGGGACATCCCGTGATCTGGAGCAGATGAGTTTTCCACGTGCAGAGGGGGCCGGGAGGTGGGGGCACCCTTGTCACTGTGTGACCCCAAAGCTGCTCCGGCAGCAGCGTGAGGGGTGCCGGGATCCTCTGGAGCAGCTCCTCCGTGTGGGAACAAAGCCCTGCAGACCGGGTGGCACATGCAAATGGGGACTGCAAACCCCACTGAACAAAGAGCTCGAACACAGCCAAACCCTCGGCTGCCCGGGCCAAGTCACTGGGCTTGTGGCATTAGCAGCTGCTTTAAAGGCTGTAATCTACACCAAAGCCTGCCTTGATTCAAGTGGGGCCGCAGCCAGGACCAGCTTTGGGCTGCTTTGCCATGTTTTTAAGATTTTCCAGCGTTTGTAGTTACAGACTCAAGGAGCTGCAGGCTGGGCCCACTGGGAAGTTTTCCAGACACTTGACACAGCGTGGGTACCAGCCTGATGGGGCCACCTTGCCAAGAACCTCGGGAACAAAAACCTCACACACTGTGAAACACCAATTTTCCAGAGCTCCAGCAAGTCCAGGAATACCCCAGACCTGAGAATTTTTACTCCTTTAAGGGCAAATGTTGTTTGTGAAAGAGCCCCAGTGCTGCCATCCCTTGCTTTCCTCAGCTTCTGCTGGAGAGAATTTGTTCCAAAAGTATGTGGCTCCTGAACTTGCCATCACAGGGGCAGAACTGGGAAAAGAATTGGGGGGAAAAATGTTGTAACAGTCCAAGGAATAGTGAACCCTTTTAGCAGGAGAGTCACACACACACAAGTGCTGGTGGAGGGGCTTCTGGAGGTCTCCAGCCCAACCTCCCCTGCAAAGCAGGGTCACCAGGGTCTCCATGGAGGGCAGGTCAGGAGAATCCTCCCTTCTTCCCTTCCTCATCCAGGTATTCCTCACTGTGGTGTGTTCAGTGCTTATGCTGGAGGAAGGCATCTGAATTCAAATCCATTCTCCAGGAGGGCCCATGGTGTGCAAGCCTGTGATGCTTAAATGGCAGGAGAGAGTTTTACCCAGAAAAGCAAAAAATGAGGAAGGTTTTAACCAGAGAAACCGATTTTCAGTTCGATACCTGGATGTGTTTGGACTCTGAGCTGAACAGGAGCACAAAAAACTGGGGTCTTGGGGTCAGTGGTGGGACCTGGAGTGGGGACAGTTGGGCCATTGACAGTGACAGTCACCTGCTGGGGACTGTGTGGGACTGGGGTGCAGGGAGGGGGGACTGGGGTGCAGGGAGGGAGGGCTGGTTTGGATTAGGTGTCCTGTGGGTGAGACAGTGGTGTGAGACATCCACGTCTCTGGGAATGTGGGGGTCAGTTGTCCTGGCTGTCCCCTCTGCCCATGCTGGAGAAACAGAGGTCAGCCCCACCCCTATGCCTACTGCACCTGCCTGGAGCCTTGCACAGAGGCCCTGTGTGCTCCTGCCACTTCAAACACAGCTTTCCAGACTGCTGGAGCCTGGATCCCAGCCTAGAGGTCTCCAAGCCCTGTGGATTGAAGGTCAGGGCAGCCCTTGCTCCGTGACTGATCACAGCACCATCCTGGCTGCTGCACAGCGTCACCTCCAGCCTCACTGCAGGGTGTGGGAACTCTGTCCTGGGGGATGCTCTGCTCTGGACCCACAGGGAATCCTGTTCCCCACATGTTGCAGCTACCTGGGTTACCCAGGCAGACTGGGTCCTTGGGTGAAGGCAGTGAGAGGGAAGCTTGCCCCCTTCCCCCAAGGTTTTCCCAGTCTCCCCCTTCGCCGCAGTGGCAGGACAGCCACAGGCATCCCCTGCCAGATGCTCTGACAGAACTTTCTGCTCTGGCAGAACCTTCTCCCCCACATCTCCCCATTCCCTGCCCTGTCCCGTGGCCTCTGGACTGGCTGGTGCCTTGCGGCATCATGGTGCATTTCCCTGCCACTCTGTCTTCAGCCGCGGGTCAGGCAGTTAATCCTGACCCCGATCACAGCCGCTGCTGCACGGGGTAATTGAAAATGCCAGAATTCCCTGCTGACCCTCCTATAATAAAAGCAGTTCCCCCCCGTCCGGTAACCTGACACTCCAGGGACCGAGATCTGTCAGGAGGGCTCCGAGGAGATGCTGGAAAGCTCCCAGCTGTTCACCTCGCTTTTTCCCCTGGGTGATTTCAAAGTGTTGCCGGGGAGAGGCCACGGGCCGGGCTGGCTTTGCTCTCTCTGCGTCGTGAGTGTTTTCCAGAGAAAATGTTGACTCTGTCTGACATGACATGGGTTAGTGGTATTAAAGTGATCAGAGATAGGGGGTTTGCTGCCTGTAACCTGACTCTCCCAGCTAAGCCAGCGCAGGAACGGGATGCTTTGATTTTACTGGGATCTCGACAGCGCTGCCCCACTGGCAAGAAGTAGGGGCTGAGCCTTGGGACTGGCAGGTGAAGGGGGGCTGGCTGCAGAGTGGGGGGCAGATTGCATGGCAGCCTTTCAAATGGGTCTAAAGACGATGAAAGAGAAGCTGTGGAAAGATCCTGGTGTCCCCCCTGCAGGCTGGAGCCACACAGTCCCACCAGACACTCCCAGAAGATGCTGCCAGCAGAGTCTGAGCCCCTGGGCTGCTCCCTGCAGTGCTGCCCTGGCTGGTGGCAGTTTCTTTCCCATTTTATTCCCTCTACAGCAGTGGTCCAGCTTCCCAGCCTGCACGGTGTGACCTCCCACAGGTCACGGCAGCACCGAGGCTACAAAGGGGCCCTGGAGTGCCATGGGCATTGTCCAGTGTGTAGCTGGATGTGGGCTTGGTTCACTGGGAGCCAGACCTCCTAAAAACCACTGGCAGTGGTGGTGGCCCAAGAGTCAGGACCTGACACAGAAAATTGGCCTCTGCTATCAAAGTCTGTTAGACAAGGATGCCCTGATGGGCCCCTCGGGATGGGATGAACCAGGATATACTGAATCGTAAAATCACAGAATCCCAGACTGGGCTGAGTTGAAAGGGACCTTAAAGATCATCTTATTCCACCCCCTGCCATGGGCAGGGACACCTTCCACTAGCACAGGTTGCTCCAAGCCCCGTCCAACCCGGCCTTGGACACTGGCAGGGATGGGGCAGGTAGATGTGGGATAAGAGGGAGGTGACCTCAGGATGTTGAAAAAGCAGGGCTGGGAGAAAGGAACAGCTCCCAGATGGAAGCTCTTGTTGAATAAAAGAGGGAGATGTCCTAGGAGACGTCCTGGGGCTCCTGGAACTGCTCAGAGTTTTGATGTTGTGGGGATGGGTTGGAGAGAGAAACACATGAGCTGCCGAAGAACCCTCAAATCAACTCAGAGACATAAAAGCAAGGAGGAAAATGGGCCTACTTCTTTCTCATTGCCCCAAAACAATTCTTCATTGTGTGATGCTCCCCTGCTGCTTTTTGTCAGCTTTCTCCTAATGAATTTCCCTGAGCTTTAGAGAGACTTTTACCAATTACACGAATTTCGGATGCATCGAGGATCTCTCACCCCACTCCCAACAGGACTGGGATGATAGGAAATGCAGGAACAGCCTCATCCCCCTCTTCAGCAGGGAGGTGCAAGGAGTGAGGAACCAGCAATCATCTCCTCCCTTCCCTGAGCTGGGGGGCACAGCCAAAAAAACCCGGTGGAAGTGCCCAGTGGAGAGGGAAGAGCAGCTCTGCAGGGCCGGGCTGAGGCAGGGCGGTGTCACCGTGGACACACTCAGAGGAATATCAAACCTCAGCAAGGAGGTGGCTGCTGTCTCTGGAGCTGAGAGATGGATCCTGGCTACTGAACTCAGTTTAAAGGTTTACGTTTGGAAGGGAGATTAACAAAAAATTGGGAAAGGTAGAGGAGAGAGTCATCAGGCTGATAAATGTGTGAAGTGCTCAGGAAACTACTTGGATAACAGAAAGGAATCACAGAATCATTGGCTGGTTTGGGTTGGAAGGGAGCTTAAAGATCCTCCAGTTCCAACCCTCCATGGACAAAAAGGAAATATTTTCATTATCTTTCAGTTCTTCCATGAGGACAAAATTCTTTTTCTAGACTCCTCCTTCATTTAAGCTACAAAACCCAGAAAAGTTCCTGCACTTGGAAACAGAAGTCCATAAATTTTAACCTGAAAATAAAAGGTGCATTTTCAAAGAGAGCTTGAGAGAAACCTCCCCAGAGGCACAGTGGGCTCAGCATCATCTGAAGTCCTCAAAGGAAGCAGGGGGTGTGTCTGTAACATACTCAGGGGGTTAACCACAAGTGTTTCAGCTATTTTTAACTCTGCCTGGGTTTGTGCAGATGTTCAGACCTGGGTGTTATGGAGCTTTTCCCAATTCTCTGCTAAACTGCTGCGTTCTTGCGCTGTCTCATCGCGCTGCCCTGGGTTTGGTGTGACCTTCTCCAGGTTTTCCTGTGTTTAAAAAGTCATTGTTTCTCCTGGAAAACTCACATTTTGTTCCTTCTTGTTTTCTTCCATTTCCTTCTTTCCCTTAATCCTTTTCACCCTTTCCAGCAAGTCCCAAAGAAGCAACTATTGTATGAAAGTCAAATTCTGGCTATGCCAAGCCTGAGGCTTCGCGGTGCGACCAACACGCCCTTTGTCCGTACAGGAGATCAGGCAAATCCTTGCTTACAGAACCCAAAGCCTCTTGTGGAGGATCAGAGCTGGTTAAGCTGCCTCTGTGTGATGGATCTGTGCCACCTGGGGTTTGGTTCCCCTGAGCACAGGCTGCTGAAGTAGCCTCGAGGTGCTACTCTGGAGCCATGGAGCTCCCTGGTTCCGTGCCCAGGGAGGTGTTATCCTCATGTCACAGCATCTTCAGGGAGCAGCTCTGTCACAGGGAAACCTGGACATGCTTTCATTCAAAGATGTAAAGCTGTAAAGAGAGATTGGGATCTTTAGCAAAAGCTCTTTAAAAAAAAAAAGAAGCTCTTTCATAAAAGTGGCTTCAGCTTCATAATCAGAGCCCAGACCATCACTTGTGATCTCTTCTCCTTTTTTTTCCCTTTAGAAGACATGCTTTAAAATGCTGGATGTGCCTCAGCTACAGTGCCTGGGAGGCAGGACATGGTGGGGCTCGTTTACAGGGATGTGGCAGACAAGGAATGTGCTTTATGACCAGAAACTGTGATTTTATATCTGGAGCTAATCAGAAAGACTAAAGGGTGCTGATACAGAGGGGCTGCTGAGGGAAGCCCCATCCTTTGGAGGTTTAAAGATTCACCTAACACAGCTTCCTTTCTCTGGTGTGGTGTTGGACCAGAGGCTCTGGGGGTCCCATCCCAGCAACATTTGCAGGATTTGGTGCTCTAGGGAACTGAAGGGGGCAGTGGGAGAGGAGGGCTCAGTCCTGTCAGCCTTCACAGCTCTTCTCTGTGCTCTGTGTGGAGGCACCTGGGCCCCTTGGGTCACCCTTTCATCAGCACAGTCTGTGGAATGGAATATAGAATATAGAATATTTCAGTTGGAAAGACCTACAAGGATCATCTAGTCCAGCTGCTTCACCCAGACATGGATAATGAACCTGGGAGAGGCCAGAGCGCACAGCCTGGGCTGTGTCTGCCCAACAGGTACTGACTCCACACGGTGGCTCTGGGACCAAGCCCAGCCACAAGAGAGCAGGATCCATTTCCGTGACTGTTACTCTTTTGTTAGATTAGAGTATTGGTTTGTATCAGGCCCACTCTGACACAGGCCGGATCCACCTCATGGTACAAGAAGCACTGGCCTCTGTGAGGCTGAAGCTGCTACACTAATTTTGGGAAGGTCAAATACTCCTGAACAGCCTGGTGGCTTTGGTGCTTCCCTTGCCAAACCCCACTGGGACCACACGTGTCCTCCCCAGTTGGTGTTTGAGCCTTCCTGGGAGACAGTCAGTCAAGCAGGACATAAAACCCCAGTTTTTCTGTAAGGATGCCTTCATGGAAAACATGCTGTGTAGTGGGATTTGAGACCTGCCTGGCTATGTCCACCTTGTGACATTGAGCCAGCATGGTTAGAGAGGACACTGTCTTGAGGTGTCTTCGAATCCCAGACTGGTTTGGGTTGGAAGAGATCTTAAAGCTCAGCTCGTTCTACCCCCTGCCAGGGGCAGGGACTCCTTCCTCTATCCTAGGCTGCTCCCAGCCCTGTCCAGCCTGGCCTTGGACACTGCCAGGGATCCAGGGGCAGCCACAGCTTCTCTGGGCACCCTGTGCCAGGGCCTCCCCACCCTCCCAGGGAACAATTCCTCCCCAATATCCCATCCATCCCTGCCCTCTGGCAGTGGGAAGCCATTCCCCCTTGTCCTGTCCATTCCTTGTCCCAAGTTCCTCTCCAGCTCTCCTGGAGCCCCTTTAGGCACTGGAAGGGGCTCTGAGGTCTCCCTGGATCCTTCTCTTCTCCAGGTGAACCCCCCCAGCTCTCCCAGCCTGGCTCTGGAGGGGCTCCAGCCCTGGGAGCATCTCCGTGGCCTCCTCTGGACTTGCTCCAACACCTCCACACCCTTCCCATGCTGGGACCCCAGGGCTGGATGCTCTCTGCAGGGGGGTCTCTCCAGAGTGAGCAGAGGGGCAGAATCCCCTCCCTGGACCTGCTGCCCACGCAGGGGGATCAGCCCAGGACACAGATGGTTTTCTGCCATTCCAGCCTTGGCAAAACTCAGCGGTGATCCCTTCAGGGGAGTGATGGCCATGCAGCTCTGCTGGCAAGGCCTGAGGATGGGGGCCCTGCTGAACCCCATCCTTCCCAAGTGTTTCCAGTTCCCGAGCTCGGGCAATACCCTGTGTGAGCTGCAGAACAGCTGGAGCAGCAGAGCCGTCAGCACCCCACTCTGATCCTGCAGAGCTGCCCCGAGCCACAGAAGTCTGCTCAGCTCCCTGGATTAAGATAAACTGCCAAAACCCCAAGGCCAGCCTGGGCAGGGGTCCGGCTGTGATCAGTGCTGTGTGGCTGTGCAAGGGCTCGGGGTGGTGACCACGGAAGTGCCACTCGCATCCCTCCCGTGCCTCTGCCCCAGAGGGGTCACCGTGTGGGACCCGCTGGCTTTGTACATTAGTGGATTTTCATTAAGCTTGTTTTACACTCCAGTGGTGGTTTTGGCCTGGTTTATTTCTCCAGCAATTCGGAGAAGCCACAGGGCTCCACTCTGAGGAATCTGAGGAATCTGAGGCCATCCCTGATCAAGAGGATGCAGAAAGTGCCTTTCAAGGACTGCAGTGGTTGGGTTTGCCTCAGTGCCCAGTGCTGATAATGCCAAGGGTGTGGGTTTGATCCTCATATGGACCATTTCAGAGATGGACTCAGTGATCTTTGTGGATCCTTTCCAACTCAGAATATTCTGTGAAATCTGTGAAATCAAATGACATTGAGGCTTAAGGGATTCAGTCAGGAGCAGTGTTTCTATCAGCTGTGGAATGAAGGTCTGTTTGTTTTTTGCACTGTTGGGACACACTTACCCCTGGAGATCCCATCGGGATAAATCCACCTCTGTTCACACCTTCATGGTGACATCTCAGGGTGATCACGGCTCTGGAAGAGGAGAGTCTCCATATCTGATCTTCTCTGTGTGTCACAGGGCACAGTCAGCTGCCTGGGCATCGTGTCAGGATCCAGCTAAAGCTTTTCCTCCTGACTGGACCTGGGAAAGTCACTCTGAGGTCTGGCTGGCTCCTCTGAACTGGTTTCAAACTCAGACATCCAGTGCCAGCCCATCCCTGATTCACAGGACTGGGAGCCTCTCTGTGCACCCCAGGCCCTCACCTGAAGTGAAGGGTGTGACGAGGACCATGTTTTGTGGCCTTAGCAAAAAATCCAGGAGAGGGATTGTTTCCATCTGCTCAGCACTCTTGGTGCCACGTCTGGGGTCCTGAGTCCTCCCTGGGGCTCCCAGTGTCACAGTCATGGACAAACTGGAGCAGGTGCAGCAGGACCATGAGGTTGGGCTGGGGCTGGGGCATGAGAGGTGAGGGCGCCTGAGAGCTGGGTCTGATCAGCCTGGAGAGGAGGAGGCGGAGGGGCATCGAGGGAGAGAGTGGTGGAAATGTCCACAAGACACAACCAGCAAAATTCCAGTGGAATGTGAGGGAATGTTTCTTCCCCACAAGAGCGAGGCAGCTGGGGGCTGCTGCTCAGAGACCCCGTGGGATCCCTGTCCATGGGGATCAGATTCATTTGGTCTCATCTGGACACAGTCCTGAGCAAAATGATCTGATTTTGAAATTACTCTGCCAGCCTGTGAGACCAGAAACATCCAGAGGTCACTTCTGACCTAGGCCTTCCTGTGATTTTATTCTGGTGCAGTCCCCTGGTGTCTGTGATAGGCAAAGCAGTGAGTGAGGACATGCAGTGGGGAGGTTCCTGCCCTTCCAGAGCCACTCCCTTGCCCCAGGTGTGGGAAAAGTGCTGAGGTTGCTGTAGTCATTCATCTCACCTGCCTCCCCTCACCATGCAGCACATTTGCCTCATTAAGCTTGTTAGATGGGCCCCACCTCATCCATTTGGGTCTTTTGCTGAGCCAGACAAGGGCAGGTTCACCAGGTACCAGCAGCAGATGAGTCACACACATCTTGCCGTAGCTGTTGTCTTGTACAGCTCCCTCAGTGAGCGGCAGGAGATGCCTTGGAGAAGTCCTGTACTCCCAGGCTGGGGTGCAGTGCATGGAACTGGAAGAAGAACATCCCAGAGACCTCACTCCTACCAGGAGGAACCTGAAGCTGAGGAGCTTCTCCAGCTGCAAGGCCACTGAACCAGTGCCTAAATCAGGGGACGTTGCCACATCCCAGTGTTGTGGTGGGACAGCTCTGGCTGTATGTGGCCCCTGCCCTGGAACAGTCTTATCTAAATCATGGGATGTTGTCAATCCCAGACCTGTGGGGGGCAGCTCTGGCTGTATGTGGCCCCTGCACTGGAATAGCCCAGTGTGGGATCAGTTCCCAGAGCAGGTGGCAGAGACACCATGGGCTGTGTGCTCCCCTCAGTCCAGTGCCATCCCTGCTGCAGGGCACCCGCAGCACGGTCACATCTTCCTTCTCAGCCTTGTCTCCAGAGACAGAGATGTTTGTCTTGAAAGTCACAGATGTCCTGTGGAATCTGTGTCAACAAGGAAGCAGCGAGCTCCGACAAGAGCTGACAGGCTCCAGAAATGTTACCTGTGTTTTATCTTCACGCCAGCGTGAGAAACTATTCCCAGGAGTTTGGAAATATGTGGCCTGAAGCAGTGGGACTGGGATGTCAGAGAGGGAGGGGAGCAGTGCCACGGGGCAAGGGCAGGGCTGAGGTGACACAGAGGGTTTCAGACTGTTGGGTGATGGGGCTGGGCTTAAGCAGAAGTGGATGGAAGGACTGGCCTCAGGATCTATTAGAATCATGGAATGGTTTTGGTTGGAAGGGCCCTTAAAGATCTCATCCCACCCCCTGCCATGGGCAGGGACACCTTCCACCAGACCAGGTGGCTCCAAGCCCTGTCCAGCCTGGCCTGGGACACTTCCAGGGATGAAAGCTCTCTGCTATCCTTCTAGTTTTGTTCCCCTGGACAAACTAGAGCTCAACAACACTGCTGAGGTTAATCCACATCACACCTTCCTTCAGGAGTGGGGAAACCCAGGCAGGTGAAGGGAAATGGTGCAGCAGTGTGGTGGCAGAACTTGCATTACCCAAACCCAGCCCCTTGGCACCCAGACATTGAACATCCTGGGAGCTGCAGTGCTCTGAGCCAGAAAAGCAGCAGTGAAGTGGCAGACGGTGGATCAGAAAAATGGCTTTTGTTGGTGTGTTGGAGAGGAGTTGCTCAGTGGTAATTCATTGTGATGTGCAGGAGCGTGCTGGGGCCATGCTCGTCCAAGCACCACGGTCCTGCCACTGCAATCCCAGCTGGCACAGCTCCTGTCACTGCCCCTGATGCCAAGGGGAGCCAGCCTGGAGCTGGGTGAGAGGTGCCTTCCTTTGGGTGCTGCTCCTCCAGGCTGTTTCTCAGAGCTGTCAAAGGAGTTGTTCTTCCATGAAATATTGCAAGGGTTGGACTTGGGAAAAGCCCATCTGAGTGCAAACGTCTCTGCATCCATTTGGCCTGGCATGCAAGTGATGGGGAAGCTTTCATGCTACCACACTCCACTCCTCTCCCACCCCTGAGGCTTCCCCTGAGCCCTGAAGCTGCTGCAGTGGTGAGCCCGTGCCGGCAGACGTGCCAGGGCTAACACTCGGCTGCAGCTCGCGCTCTCCAGGGCTGGGCTGGGCTGGGCTGGGGGAGGCCTGGGATGGCCCCGCACTGACGTGGATGCTCTGGCAGTGCCAGCAGCCGGCTGGGCACTGGAAGGGCACGGACACGTGCTCGTCTCACCGGTCTGGGATGCGAGGAGAGGAGGCAGCACTGGCACCCGTGGGTGTCAGCCCTGCAGCAAGGGTGGGTGGGTGTTGGCTGCTCTGCTGTCAGCACCTAGAATAGAGAAGATCCCAACTGGGAAGGGACCCACAGGGTTCATCCAGTCCAGCTCCTGGCCCTGCACAGACACCCCACCAGTCCCACCCTGTGCATCCCTGAGAGCGGTGTCCAAACGCTCCTGGAGCTCTGGCAGCCTCGGGGCCATGCCCATTCCCTGGGGAGCCTGGGCAGTGCCCAGCACCCTCTGAGGGAAGTAACTTTTCCTGAAATCCAACCTAAACCCCCCTGACACAGCTCCAGCCATTCCCTCAGATTCTGTCACTGGTCACAGAGCAGAGATGGGAGCTGCAGCTCAGGAGGAAGCTGCAGACTCCGATGAGCTTCCTGATGCCACAGGACTGAAAGCAGCCCGGGCTGTTGGCTCAGCTGCCCCACTGCCCAGCACAGCAGACCAGAGCCGGTCAGAGTTTCCCAGGGAGGTGGCAGCTCCACGCTCTGGTCCCTGCCCCACGGACTTGTCAGCACAGGCCGCTGGGCAGCTTTCCCACGGCGTGGCACGGCCGGGCCCACACGGTGCCCACCTGGCCGAGTGTCCGGCCGTGGCCGTGGCAGCTGCCCGGGCTGTCCGTGGGCCTGGCAGGGCCCCTTGTGCTCGGGGGGACGAGCGGCGTGGGGGCCGTGCTGTGTGCGGGGCCGGCGGGCGGGCGGCTCTCCATTGTCAGCGTGTCAGGTCAGCTTTGCGTTGCCTGCTCAGGCTGCTGGATGCACCTCCCGTGATTGGCATGTGCAACTTGCAGCCCCAGCCTGCCCAAGCCTTGGGAAGCTGCTCTATGCAAATGGAAAAGTACAAACACCCCGACTTCCCCACGGCAGGCAGGGAGGAGTGTGTGGTACGGGGCTCGTGGGGCTGTTTCCAGTGGAACAGTGCTGTGTTGCTCCAACCTTGGGCTGCTTTTGCCTTGGAATTGCCCATTTTCCTGCTTGAGGCACTGTCCTACGTGTTTTCTAACTACCAATTCAGCAGAACTATTTTTTTCTCCCCTAGCTGCTCTCTACAAACAGCAAAATCCAGGATCTCCTGACCCCTGGACAGCCCTCCCAGTGCAGGAAGTGAATTCCAAAGCTCCCACCTGCCCACCTCCTGCCAGGGTGAGGGTCCTACCTGTGCAGGTGTCTGACTGTCCCACTCTTTCTCTCTCTTCCAGCCCCTTCTGCTGTGTCCATCATGCACCAGGTGAGCCGCACCGTGGACAGCATCACCCTGTCCTGGTCCCAGCCCGACCAGCCCAACGGAGTCATCCTGGACTATGAGCTGCAGTATTACGAGAAGGTACTGAGGGACCTTGACAGGGGTCACCCAGAGGTTTTGGGGAGAGGAGGGGGTGCAGAGCTTCACTTAGGGG
The DNA here is from genome assembly GCA_013397775.1 of Eulacestoma nigropectus. NCBI lineage: Eukaryota > Metazoa > Chordata > Aves > Passeriformes > Eulacestoma > Eulacestoma nigropectus. The sequence goes on along the minus strand of VZTE01001004.1, from coordinate 49,412 downwards.
CATACAGTGGTTGGTTGGTCAGTAGGAGTCTTCTCTTGCTGCATTTGGTCACGTGGGTGACAGTGGCCGTCAACCCTTCGGGGTCCAGGGATGGTTCCAGTGGCCCAAGTGCAGAAAATCCGCTGGTCATTCAGGAGCTTCTCCTGTCACCTCCACAGCACTGGTGGCAGGTGGACCCGTTGCAGGGAGAGCAGGGTAGCCAAGGTCCAGGGTCTAATTTTTCCTTTTCGTGTGCTGGGGCATCAGTGGGAAATGGGAATGACAGGGAACATCCAGTCCCAGGCTGGAGCACACTCAGTTGGTGTCCAGTGTTGGAGATTTTAAGGAGTATTGTCCCTGGGTGCATTTACACCAAAGGTGAGTTTGGCATCTCTTTAGCGTCCTGATGTTGTGCAGGGAGAAGGTGTCCCATGCTCCCATGGAGGGTCCACGCTGCACCATGGAGTCAGGGTGAAGGGGTCCCACAGCTCTGGCTCTTTCATCCCTGAGGAACCTGCTCCTTCCATAACCTCCCTGTCCAGGCAAGCAGAGGGATTTCAGTCTGGACTGTGCCAGGGTGTCCGTCCCACCAGTGGCTGCTCAGAGACCTGAGGACCACGTGACTGTTGGTCCCAGGACCTGCCAGGCCCTGCCAGGCTGAACTTCATCCGTGCAACCCAGGGGAGATGGGGAGCAGGACACTTCTCCTTCCAGGAATCTGCCCTCTTGCACAAGAGCTTATAAACTATACATTATAAATTGCAAACTAACTAATTAAAAAGCTTTATGATTAAATGGAACTGAAAATATTTTTCCCAGCAGTTGCCGGAAGAAATGATTAATCCCCCCCACTGCCTGCCTGTGACCTATTTTCTCATCACCAAGAGCCAGAGGGAGAATGGGGAGGAGGGGGGGCTCCTTTGTAAGCTGTTAAATAGGTCCTGACCTATATTGCATAAATCACAGCCATTTATTTTGACCCTTGGAAATGATCCCAGAATACGTGGCAAGATGGATGAGTAGATAACAAGACAGATCTGGGAAGCCAGAGGGGTCTTTTCCCTGGGGAACCTCAATGTAGAGGCAGAAGATCTCAGGGAGTTCATTCTCCTTCTCTTACTTTATCTTAGTCTCTCACCCTCTTTCTTTCTTCCCACTCCTCTCTTTTCTGGCAGAGGCTGTAAATAAAGGGAATTTTTGTCTAAAAAATGGTGCTGCTGTTGGTGGCCGGTCTTTGCAGGCAGCCACATCTGCCTGTCCCATTGTCAGAGTTAGGGCACAGCACGTCCCTGACGATGGGGACAAGCGGCCCCACTCTCGGGCAGTGCTGTTCATGGAGCACTAAGCCTGGCACAGAGGGCAGAGCTGGGCTGAGGTGCTCCCTGGCCTGGTATTTCAGAGAACCATGAAATCGTCCCAGAATGGTTTGGGTTGGAAAGGACCTTAAAGCTCATCCAGTGCTACCCCCTGCCATGGGCAGGGACACCTTCCACTATCCCAGGCTGCTCCAAGGTCCATCCAGCCTGGCCTTGGACACTGCCGGGGATCCAGGGGCAGCCACAGCTTCTCTGGGCACCCTGTGCCAGGGCCTCTCCACCCTCACAGGGAACGATTCCTTCCCAATATCCCATCTAACCCTGCCCTCTGGCACTGGGAAGCCATTCCCTGTGTCCTGTCCCTCCAGGTCTTGTCCCAAGTCCCTCTCCAGCTCTCCTGGAGCCCCTTTAGGCCCTGGAAGGAGCTCTGAGGTCTTGCTGGAGCCTTCTCTTCTCCAGGTGAGCACCCCCAGCTCTCCCAGCCTGGCTCTGGAGGGGCTCCAGCCCTGGGAGCATCTCCATGGCCTCCTCTGGACTCAGTCCAGCAGCTCCATGTCCTTCCTGTGCTGGGACCCCAGGGCTGGGGGCAGCACTGCAGAGGCATCTCACCAGAGCAGAGCAGAGGGGCAGAGTCATTTGAACTCCCTGGAACCTTTTTTTTTCTTGTTCTTGGTTTGAAGAAGGCCCAGCTCTATCTCCCCAGCCCCGATGTCTGTATGTAGTGCACAGGGACGCTGGGTCCTGCTCTGGCTGCTGGGCACAGCTGAGTCCCAGGTTAGTCCAGCCATTGTGGTGCTGAGGTTTGCAATCAAAAGCCATTTGCTGGATCCCTGGGAACAATCCCAAAGTGCAGGGCTTTGGCTGTGCCGTGCTCTTCCCCTGCTTCCCATCAATCCAGCAGTTGGATGTGGTGTGCGACACATCCCAGGTGTGTTCTCACTCCACTGCCAGTCTGTGCAGAGGTGATTTCCTTCCAAATATTTCATTACAAACTGTCCCATGTGCTTCTGAATGCTCAGCAAAGATCGCTGGAGCTGGTTAAGTTGTTTCTTGTGGATTTTTTTTCCCCCCACTAGAGAATTATATTTTATTTTCATGAAAACAGCTCAAATGAAGAATAGCAGCATACACATTGTGTATAGAAAGCACCTTGGCTCTTCATTTTGAATAGATTCTCTTCTATATAAAGACATAAATTAAATGAAAAAAAAAAAAAGAAGAATTTATTTTAGAGTTGACAGAAAAGAGCTGTTCACAATACCTGAAACAAAGGTGTATTTTTGTTTCCCTTTCACAGTTTATTTATAACACTGCTATTCTTAGATGCCATTAAAAGTGCCTGTACAACATTATGAGTTTTTTGCACGTGGATTTGGAGCAAATCCACGCAGATTGTTGCACAAACGCTGCCTGACGTGGCTGCTCTCTGCAGCCCTTGCCTTAATGTGTTTTTCTTTCACTTCCAAGAGCCACCTGCCAACGTTTGTCTTATTAAAAAAGTCTGTTGTCTTCATTTAGGAAGGGTGTAGCAGTTTTTGTCCAAAATTGCCAAACTCATCCAAGAGTGTGGGAACTGGACACCCACTGCAGTGTCAAGCACTGCAAAGAGTAATTAGCTCTCCTCATTATGCGAATGATTGGGTTTGATGATGCTCAAAGTCACCCATTTTGTAATTGTTTGAAGACATTCAGCCCAGTTTGGTCACCAGTGCAAGATTTTAGGAGGCAAAGGAGCCCTTTGATGTCTCCAGCCAGTGCTGGAGAATGGGCATGGGCTGGCTGGGGGATGAAGGGTGCAGGAGAGGTGAGCTGTGAAGGTGGATGTGGAAGTGGAGGTGGAAGCAGAGCCCTCCTGGTGCCCAGGAGCTCCTGGCCAGAGCCCAGCACCCCCAGGACAGGGCTTGGACCAAGGATGCTGGAGGTGCTGCTCGTGGGCTGACTCAGGGGACATCCCTGCCCATGTCAGGGGGTTGGAACAAGATGGTCTTTAAGGTCCCTTCCAACCCAAGCCATCTTGGGATTCCATCATTCCCTGACATTTTGGACACTGTCCTGCAGTGTTGGCCACCAGAATCCTCGAGCCTGGAGCCGAAGCTGCAGCCTGGTGTTTGCCATCTGTCCTGAGGTGGGGCTGCCCCTTCACCCGGCGCTGCCCAAATCCCTGGAGGGGTCTCTGTCCCGAGAAAGCTGTGAGTTCAATGAGATGGAGAGGGAACCCTGCCAGGGAGCCCTGGGATAGCCTACCTGCACTGCCAGTCCCTGCCCTGGGTCTTGCTGGCACTGTCCAGGACTCAGCTGGTTTGGGAGACACATTCAAACACGCAGGGAATATTCAGAGAATAATTAAGGTTGGAAAAGCCCTCCAAGATCAGTCAGTCCAACCTTCACCCGACACCCTGATGCCCCCTAAGCCACATTGCCAAGTGCAACATCTCATTTTTTTAACACCCAGGGATGGGGACTCCACCACTGCCCTGGGCAGCCTGTGCCAGTGCCCGACAACCCTTTTAATGAAGAAATGTTTCCTTACATCGAGCTCGCACTTCCCTTGGCACAACTTGAGGCCATTTCCCCTTGTCCCGCTTGATGGGGTACCTGGCTGGGGGCACAAACGTTCCTGAGCTGCCCCCGCAAGTGGTGGATCCCTGTAAGAGTCCAGGTGCTGTGGATGCCACAGATGCAGCCCCAGCGTGGCTGGCAGGACCCTGCTCCCACGTGTGGGCATCCCGAAATGCAGCTGTGTGACGGTTTGGCACCCGGCCCTGGCGTGGCTGTGCCCTGCTTTGTTTGCCCCCAGGGCCGTGGCAGATGCCACTGTGCAGGCTCACAGGAGCTCTGCCAAATTCACTCGGTTGACATTTTTTCCTTGGCTTTTTTACATTTTTTTTTTTTAAATGCAACTTTTTAGAAGCAATTTTTGTAAATCCTTTGGGTGTCTCACAGCCTGCCCATGTTTCAAGAGACTCCTTCTTTGTTGATCAGACTTTGGTTTCAACTTCAGTTTGACTCGTGGGAAGGGGAACCAGATGAGGACTCGAAATCAAACCAGTGTGTTGTTTTGAATCAGGATTTCCAAACTCAAACCAAAATCAGCAGGAAAAAAAACCCCAAACACCACAAACCTCTGCTTGGACTTGGGCTTTAAACCACCTGGCATGCACTGGGCCTGCTGGAGGAGCCAAGAGAGGGGAAAGGGGAGAAGTGTTTGAGGTGAATGTGCAGGTTCTGGAGAGGTGATGCCAAGGAGAAAGAATAGGTTCGATAAGGGAGGGTGAGGAGGTGTAAATGCTTTTTCCTTGTGGTCTGGGATTAAAGGAGAGCACATCACAAGCACACCTTCCTCAGCCAGGCAGACATCAGTTTCCCAGGCTATCAACCACCTTGTAGGCTTGGCCATTACATTCCATTTAAAGTCCTCCAGGAGCAGGGATGAGGTTCTCCAAAAGAGTCGGACAAATGATTTTAAAACAACTGTGTTGTTAGTGCCCTCCAAGGGCCTGGGAGGATTCATCCAAGCCCTTGAGCTCGAAAACTGTAAACATTTCCTGACCTATTTCTCTCCTGGCCTGCCTGGGAAAGGTCCAAGGGAGTGCTGAGGCCTGATCAGGCAAACAAGGCCATGAGTTTGCTGTGTGCTCCTCTTTCCTTGGTCTGTGTGTATCTGCACTTGAGCTTTTCACTGTCATCAGTCTCATTACCAGAGACCCCAGTGATAACCAGGAACCTTCAGCACCGGGTCCAGATGCATAAAACAGATGTTGCAGCTTTTAGAAGGGAAAAGTGTTCCTGAACACTGTTAATAGTGGAGGTCTCCCAGGTGTTTCATGGAATCATAGGATGGTTGGGCTGGAAGAGACCTCAAAGCTCATCTCATTCCATCCCCTGCCATGGGCAGGGACACCTTCCACTGTCCCAGGCTGCTCCAAGCCCCGTCCAGCCTGGCTTTGGACACTGCCAGGGATCCAGGGGCAGCCACAGCTGCTCTGGGCACCCTGTGCCAGGGCCTCCCCACCCTCATAGAGAGGAATTTCTTCCCAATATCCCATCGAACCCTGCCCTCTGGCAGTGGGAAGCCATTCCGTGTGTCCTATTCCTCCATGCCCCTACACATAATGCAGAGCTCCCCTGTGCTCCCTGCAGAAGGATTTGCCATCAGCATTTCAACCCCTTGGACTGGGCCACACACTTGAAAAAACACATTCCTGCCAGGCCCCTCTCTTACCACCATCCACACCAGAGCACTGCTCAACCAACAGCTTGAGACAAGAAATTAACTCTATTGAAGGCCAGGTTGGATGGTATGGGGAGGCCCTGGCACAGGCTGCCCAGAGAATCTGTGGCTGCCCCATCTCTGGAAGTGTCCAAGGCCCGGTTGGACACTTGGTCTAGTGGAAGGTGTCCCTGGCAGGGGGTGGAACTGGATGAGCTTTAATGTCCCCTTCCAACTGAAACTGTTCCATAATTCTATGACCACAACATCCCTGACAGGAGAGTGCAGCCAGGTGGGTGTCATTCTCTTCTTCCAGGGAAAAAGCAACAGGACATGAGGACATAGTCGCAAGCTGTGCCAGGGGAGGTTCAGGTTGGACAGCAGGAATAATTTCTTCATAGAAAGGATGCTCAGAAATTGGAAGGGGCTGCCCGAGGAGGTGGTGGAGTCCCCACCCTGGAGGTGTTCAATAAATGACTGGACATGGCACTCAGTGCTCTGGGCTGGTGACAAGGTGGGGATCGGTCAAAGGTTGGACTTGATGATTTTGAAAGATTTTTCTAATCTTAATGATTCTGTGGGACCTTCCTTCTGCCTGATTGCCCCTTCGTTACCTTCTGTCCATCAGCACCCCACTGCAGAAGTTGGTGAGGAGAAGTAGGTGCTTTCTCTTTCCTGGGAGTTTCACTCTGACCTCTTGTTCCCATGGAAAAAGCAGAAATGTCTCCATGCCACCCGTGTCATTTCAGAGCTGGGACAGAAGTCAGTCCCTTGGTCACACCCTCAGTCACACTTACAGGATTCCCCAAACCTCGTCTCACTTTCTGCCAGTCCCTGCCAGAGTCTCACGAGGTGACCCCTCCTCACTGAGGGTGCAGGGAGGTCCCATGCAGTGACTCGAAGTCATCAGATCTCAGAGACTCACTGGGAACTTGCCAGCTCAGATTTTGAGCTGCTGCTCTTCTGTTTCATCTGGTAATCTGCCACGGCAGCCTGACCTGCCAGAGCTGAGGTGCAGCCAGGAGAGATGAGCACCTTCAGTGCTCACTACACGCACTGGATTCCAAAATCTCTGCCTGCACCTCCTTTTCTCTCCTTTTCTTAGGAAAGCTGGGCTTTCCTAAGAGCTCTCTGTTTCCCAGAAGCATTGTGCTGTTGGCATTGCTGTTTTGCCCTGACTTCTGGGACTTCATGGCAGCCAGGCTCCCGGCCACCTTTCTCTGGCCACATTCAGGACCCTCTTTCATCCTCCTCTGTTGACTCCATGTCCCTGGGAGACAGAGACTGCCTGTTTGCTTGTATGAGGAGATCCTGCCTATCCCTAGTGCTTCTGGGTTAAGGGCACAGCTCCTAAGGGCAGTGATGCATCCATCACCTACACAAGTGCGATGCCATCGGCACCGGTGTGTGACTGCTCCAGTCCTCAGCTACAAAACTGCTGACGAGGCAGAACAAAAGTTTGGAAATAGTCTTATTATCACTTTGAAATATGTTCTTGGGGTCTCCAGCCTTGGAAACTTGGCTGGAGAAGCAGCCAAGAGAAACTTGCTTGGAGAAGCAGGCCTTGGGCAGTGGGGTGGGAGCAGGACTTCTCCTGAGGTCCAAAACCCAGTGTTCAGGTGGGTTTTACCTCCTGGCAAAGGGAGATGGGGAAGAGCAACTGGAGTGTGCTGAGGCTGGATAAGGCACAGCAGGAGGGGTGGGGGAGGAGGACAATGCTAACAGAAAGGCACAGAAGAGGGAAGAACTTCCCATCTCCATTGACCTCAAGGCTTAGAGAAGCAATGTGGGTTTTCTAGCTACTGCCTTCTTTAGAGCCTTTCTTGAGAGGTGGTGAATAGCCCAGGGATATCCATCCTCACATCCCTGAGTCTTTGTCTCCCTGCCAGGAGGAAAGACCTGTTTGTTCAGACCTTGGTGGTCTCTCCACCCTTGTCTCCTGCCCTTCCTCTTTCCAGAAGCGCAGCACCTGATTCTGGACTGATTTTTCTGATGACAGATCTGTGTTCTCTCGGCAGGATCTGAGCGAGTTGAACTCGACCACGGTGAAGAGCCCCACCAACACTGTGGCAGTGCAGAACCTCAAGGCTGGCACCATCTACGTGTTCCAGGTGCGGGCGCGCACCGTGGCCGGGTACGGCCGCTACAGTGGGAAGATGTATTTCCAGACCATGACTGAAGGTGAGTCTGCAGCTGCCTCTGGAAAGGTGGCTCAGGGTCTAGAGAGACGTGGAGATGGACATGCAGCAGTGCTGGTCCCTTGGCTGTCAGTCTCTTCAAGGGTGCGTTGACAAATCACGTTCAAGACCTGGAGAGAGGCCGGGGTGCTTGGTCCATGCAGGGAATGCCCCAATTTCTGCCCAGCTTTTCTGCTGTGGGGATGTGTCTGCTCAGCTGGAAGGAAAGGAAGCAAAATTTATGTTTTCTACCTGCACAGCTGCTGATGACAAACACAGAGCCATGTCTTAATTTTCTAAATTTGTGCTGCTAAATAAAACAGGCCAAGCCAGTTTTCTGGCCCTGGGGCCAAGGACAAGGCACAGCACGCATCCACAGGACTAAACTTTTCTCCCAGAAGGAATAGCTCCATCCAACCTTCCTTCTGGGACACATCCCCCGACCAGAGGGGGGTCCTGATTGTCCCAGACCAAAGCCATGCCAGGAATCAAACATGGCCCGTGCTCAGGGCCGTCCTCTGACTGTGATGACCTTGTGCGTGATGGCCCATCCCGTGCCACAGTAACCTGTTCCCTTGTCCCTGTGTGCCAGCCGAGTACCAGACCAGCGTGCAGGAGAAGCTGCCGCTCATCATCGGCTCCTCAGCGGCAGGGCTGGTGTTCCTCATCGCCGTCGTGGTCATCGGCATCGTGTGCAACAGGTAGGGCAGGCTGAGACACAGCCAGGGCCGGGCAGGGCCGGGCACTGGGGACAGGGGAGGCCGGGGCGGGCGCGGTGAGGGGACAGAGGTGGCCCCGCAGTGCAGCCTCAGCCCCGAGGGGCCCATGCTGTGCTCAGGTCTCCCTTCCCTTCCAGAAGACGGGGCTTCGAGCGGGCCGACTCGGAGTACACGGACAAGCTGCAGCACTACACCAGTGGCCACAGTACGTACCGGGGGCCCCCCCCGGCCCCGGGGGGCCGCTCGCTGCTCGGTTCGTGCTCCTGTTCACTCGGGGCTTGCGGGGGGGGTCCGGGCAGGGTGTGCATGTGTGTGTGGGCAGGGCAGCTCCGGATCCCCCCAGCCCCTGGTCCCTGCCCTGCTCTCAGCCCTGCGAGCTGTCAGATGCCAACCCCTGGGCACGTGCTCCAGACCTTGTGACAACCAACACCCCCTGAAGCGTCACCCTCTTCTGTGCTGCAGCCTCTGCCACCACACCGTGTCTTGCTCCTCCAGCTCCTGAGCTTTGCCCATCTCCTGGGCAGCAGTGAGACCCCTTCCCTGACCCTTCCCTGTCCTGCAGAGTGCTGTCCTCCTGCAGGAACCCACACACCCTTGCTAGAGCCCATCCCAGTGCTTCCAGATTCCCAAAAGATATGAGGTATATCTATATATAGGTATATAGTACAATACCTAACATGCCCTCTCTTGCAGCCTCCCTCTTCCAACATCCCTGTGCAAGGCACTCCCTCACATCCAGCATTCTTGCTCAGCCTCACTGCATACCCTGCCTCACCCCAGTGCGTGCTCCTTCCCCTATCCCTGGAAGCATCCAAGGCCAGGTTGGATGGGGCTTGGAGCAACCTGGGATAGTGGAAGGTGTCCCTGCCCATGGCAGGGGTGGAATGAGATGAGGTCATTTAAGATTCCTTTCAGCCCAAACCATTCCATGATGCTGTGATTAACCCCTGCCTGCATGTCCCTGAAATTCCTTTCTCCCCCCTCACTAGGGACCTGTCGCTCTAATCTTGCTTTATTCCAATCTCAGTTGTGATTTTCCTCATGTTCTACTTGCAGCTTCAGGATTTCTGCCCTTTTAATACCTTGTTCCTGTACCAATCCAGGCCCCGCTCAGACCATGGGAAACACCAGTAGTGTTTCCACTCAGGACCCACTGTTGCTCCTGCTTTTACCTGGGAAACGTGTCCCAAAAGGCAGAACTGCAGCCCTGTGCCCCAGCAGCCTGTGCTGGCTGCCTCGCGATCACTTACCAGGAAAAATGACACTTTTCAGGAGATACTATGTAAATGCAGCTCTCGGTTGTTTGTCAGTCTGGGCTGCAAACACACGTTCACACGTTCTCCCGGGCCTGGTGTGGGACATGACAGCTCCAGGCTGGGGTGGGTTTAGTCACTGTGCCTGAACCGCTCGGAACAGGCCTGGTGCCACGGGATGCAGCAGAGCTGATACAGCCTGGGGTGCCTTTGAGCCCCTTCCTCAGCCAGCACCCCTGGCCAGGGCTCAGTCCCTGCTCAGTCCCCAGCAGTGATTGCTGTGCCAAGGTCCGGGGAGCTTGTGAGCACTGCAGAACCCCCTGAATCCAGCCAGCATCCTGGAGCTGGCAGTCATAGTCTGGTGCTGGGTGGGACTCCTTATGTAGGGAGCTGTGAGCTCTGCTCTCCAAGTAGCCCATTTTGGAGTGAGCCAGGGGCCACAAAATGAGTATAGAAAGGGAACAGCGCAGGAAAGAGCTGTCCCACAGTGCAGGTGGCTGGGATGTGGCAGCAGCAGTCCAGCCTCACCAGGTCCCATGGACACTGTGTCCCCTGCTCTGCCTAGCAAGAGGAACCTGCCTTTTGTGATTTTCCTGGTGTGCCCCACTACTTGTGTTGGGGCTCCCAGGAGGGAACTCAGCCTTGGGCAGGGGTATCAGTCAGGAGAACTGGGCAGACTGGACTGTTCCTCCTGCTTGCACAGCTCCTGGAAGGGTCACAGATCCCCCATGGAGGAGTCTGTCTGCAGTTTGTAGTCCAGGCTCACGATGTAGCTCCCCACTGCCGCAACAATGACTTGTGGGCCAATCCGGCTTTAACCGTCCTGTGAAACACGGCTCTGCAGGTTCTTTCTCAGACTGTTTCTCTCTGTCTGCTTCGTGTCTTGACTATGCAACTTGCTGGGGTAAAAAGACCCTCACTCAAACAGGCTTCTCTTTTCCTTGGTGCCAACCATTCCAGTTGCATCCGTCTGACTCTCTCCCTCACCTTTACACAGTGACTCCAGGGATGAAGATTTATATCGATCCTTTCACCTACGAAGATCCCAATGAGGCTGTCAGGGAATTTGCAAAAGAAATCGATATCTCTTGTGTCAAAATCGAGCAGGTGATTGGGGCAGGTAGGTGACCTGGGAACGGCTGGCTGGCCCTCAGCAGCACGGGCTCCTTCGTGGTGCCAGGATTCGGGAGGATTTAGCCTTACCTGCACTGGGGAGACTGATGTCAGTAAGATCTTTACTAAGCCCCAGGCCTGGACTAGGAGGAGCAGGGGAGTCCAGTGCGGGAGACGCAAAACCATCAGTTCCCATGTGCACATAATCCCATGTGCAGTGCTCCTCACGGATGAGTGCAGCTGGAGGGGGGGAGGAGGGAGGGAGCACGGATCAGGGGTGGGTGCTCAGCTCAGAAATGGGCAGGGCAGGCACAGCTGGGGCTGGGGCTCCCTCGGGGGGCACGGCAGAGGTGGGGGAGGCTGACAGGCCCTGCCTTGTGTTCACAGGGGAGTTTGGTGAGGTGTGCAGTGGGCATCTCAAGCTTCCTGGCAAAAGAGAGATCTTTGTGGCCATCAAGACCCTCAAGTCTGGCTACACGGAGAAGCAGAGGCGGGACTTCCTGAGTGAGGCCAGCATCATGGCACAGTTCGACCACCCCAACGTCATCCACCTGGAGGGAGTGGTCACCAAGAGCTCTCCAGTCATGATCATCACTGAGTTCATGGAGAATGGCTCACTGGACTCCTTCCTGCGGGTAGGAGATCTGGGAGTGTGCAGCTCCAGAGGCTGTGCTAGCACAGAGGGGATTTGGGGGGAAGGTTCCCTTCCCAGAGGCCTTCCCTGCCCGGCATGCCCTGCCACTGGGGCAGCTGCTGCACAGTCCAGAGGTCTGTGTTGCGGGAACAGAGGTGAGGGTGGCAGCACCAGGGCTGTCATCTCATACACGTCTGTCCACTCATCCTAGCGAGAGGCTGTGCCTGCCTGCCCACAGGTGCACATCCAGACTGACCCATGGACACAGAGGGACAGTCTGACACAGCTTTAACCCAGCAGGACTCCATCTCCATCTGCTCTGTCTAAATATTTCTGGGTCTGGCTTTGAATTGGATAATTGACTCTGTTGAAGGGAAGTAACCTGGTCAATAGGAATAGATTGTCCCTTCTGAGCTCTCCTGTGCAGGGTGGGTGCATTTCGGGGTGACAGCAGCTGCCGTCCTTCTGCCCTTGGGGTGTGTGAGGTGACTCCCAGCCCCTGTGAGCTCTGCTCCCCATCCTCCCTGGGAGGGAACGTACTCATGGCATATCCTGCCATGGTATGGAAAGAGGCTCCTGGCTTTGCCTGGCCACGAGGGGCTGTGAATCTGCTCCTGTCACCTCTGTCCCTGTGTCCCTCAGCAAAACGACGGGCAGTTCACGGTGATCCAGCTGGTGGGGATGCTGCGGGGCATCGCCGCGGGCATGAAGTACCTGGCGGACATGAACTACGTGCACCGGGACCTGGCTGCCCGCAACATCCTGGTCAACAGCAACCTGGTGTGCAAGGTGTCCGACTTCGGCCTCTCCCGCTTCCTGGAGGACGACACCTCCGACCCCACCTACACCAGTGCTCTGGTAATGCTGCTCTTCCAGTGAGGGAGGGGCAGGGGTGAGGGAAGGAGTGGGAGAGGGAAAGGGGGGACCTCCCCCTGGACAGCACTTTTTTAGGGTGTCAGCAGTGGAAAGGTCCCAGATGAGAATGTCTCTGAAAAGCCCCTGGTTGGGATCATGCACTGCACCCTCCCCCTGTGATTCAGCTGGGATCCTTTGGGATGAGACGCTGACAGATTTGTTGCCAGGGCAGCAAGTCTAGGTTTTTTACCATCACTGTCCAGTCATGCTGCCCTGCTGTCCTTCCTCATGTCGTCTCACTGGCTGAGCCCCAGGAAGGACAGACTGAAGTGTAGGAAGTGTGGGTGGGTGCCAGATACTGGATACCGATCTTCCAGAGAGTATCCAAATTATCCAGAAAAACACTCCTAGAAGTGGCTTCGTGATCATGTAACAACTTCCCAGGAACACCTCGGTGCCACAGACACTAGTGCCACCGAGAACTCGTGGCTCGTGTCAGGCTGAAGAAGGTGCACCACGACCAGAGGATTATTTGGTTTTGCTCAGTGAGATCTCAGCCAGGAGTCCTCATAAATACCACACAGCATCACTCTGCGCAGTGCATCAGGATCAATGCCCACGACAGGAATTCTTGGAAATAAGTGCTGATAGAGCTGGGGCATGACCTGTAGGAAATCATCTCTCCTGGGTCTTTTGAAGCTGGCAGTGATGAGATGCCTGGCATAGCTCTTAGTGAATTTTATCAGTAGCTGAATACCTGACAAACACCTAAAAATGTGTGGGTTTATTCTTGTCTGTGTAGCTTCAGACATCAACTCGTCCATCTTACACAGCCATCAATGGCTTTTACAAACACTAATAACATTTATTTTTCACAACATGTTCCTTACAGCCAATTAACTTTCCCTTTGTTAACTAAATACATGGTGTTTACTGCTGTTCGCTATCCCTGGTTTTGTGCCTGTAGCTTTTCTCTCTAATAATAAACTCATCATCCCTAATTTATTCTCCTTGAACTGTGAGCATTGTAGCAGGACATTTATTATCCATAATGACAGATTATGTGCACCTGCTGTATCAGAAGTACCTTCCTCTGCAAAATGGTTTTTATCATCATTCTCCCAGTGACCTTGTGTCCTTGGGTGGGCAGAAGCCACAAGCTCTGGCCTGGGAGGTTCATGCTGGACCTTAGGAAAGTCTTCAGAGTGGTGAAGCTCGGAGTCAGACCCCACAGAGATGGGAGGACTCACTGAAGTGAGTTCCCACAAGGATCCTCCAAAGTCTAATTTCTGCTTTAGGGCTTCTTTTTAGCCATTTTTGAAATCTACTGCTTGCCAGGAGCTCTGTCAAGAGTCTGCTTGATGGAGAGGACATCCTGTTTGGTATGGATTGCTTCATCTTTCCCTCTTGTGGAAAACATAATACTTTGTCTGAGGCTTGTGGCTGTGAGAAGATTAAGGAACATTATCTTTTTTCATTATTCTGGCATGTATTGGGGCTGAGTACTATGAAGTCCTGGGAGACCCTTAATAAGACATAGCAGTTGTTCATTGACAAAATATAATGTTCTTTAATCTTCTCACAGCCACAAAACACAGACACTTCTGCTTATTTTTTCAGCACAGGGGAAGATTTTCCCTTCAGAAGGTCCCTTGAGTGAATGGCTCAAGTCCAAAGCCCCTGGTAGAAAATCAGGAGACAAGACAGCTTAAGCACAGCCTTGCAGTCCCTGTGTCCCCACTCGTGTGTGCCACTCCTGTGCTTAACTCCTCAGTGGGAGTGGAGAGTCCTGATTTCTCCAGAGCTGGATGACAGACCCCAGTGCCCACCCAGTCCATCCCGTTTCCCACCAGTGGCCCCCATCCCATACGGAAGGATCAGAACCTGCTGGATCAGGTGTATATCCACAGACAGACTGGGACACCAGGACTCAGCCTGGGAGCGGTGTATTGCTGACTTCAAAGAGAGGAAGCTGTAGAAGGCTGAAGAGGACTGTGTTCTAATTCCCTTTATTCTGCTCTGGAGGTAGCCAGGTGTCAGCAAAAGGACGGAGGGAGATCGGTTTGGGTTTTTTACATTCCTGGCCCTTCACTTTTCTACCGAAGACCCTCTTTGGGCATTTTGCCATGCTGAGGATCACTGGAGCGGGAGGCAGGGGGAGGAAGCTGGCCTTGGTTAAGGTGATGAAGAGGAGGCTGAGGGGACACCTCTAAGTGACTTGCAGGGCAGTAATGCAGAGACAGAGCCAAACTCTTTGCAGTGCCACCAGATGATACAAGAAAGGGTGATAGAAAAAAACATGGCTGGGGAGGTTCAAGGTGAACAACAGGAAAAGCTGCTTCCTCAGGAGGGTGGTGGGACAGGTCACCAAATGGGGAGAATCGTCAGCATTGAAGGCTTCCAGCATGGCTGGACAATCCACATCCACCCTGAGGGATCCCTGTGCTCCCTTCCTTCTGGGATTTTTCCAGAGTATCACAGGCAAATGTTGTGGACACTGCTGGTTTTCAGTTACTCCTGCTCTCTCTGTTACCATCCCCTGTTTTTATCCTGCAGGGTGGAAAGATCCCGATCCGATGGACAGCACCTGAGGCCATTCAGTACCGAAAGTTCACCTCGGCCAGCGACGTGTGGAGCTATGGAATAGTCATGTGGGAGGTGATGTCCTACGGAGAGCGGCCCTACTGGGACATGACCAACCAGGATGTGAGTTCTTGGGAAACCAGGGGCAGAAACACTGGAACGGGGAGCATTGCAAGGCCAAAGCGTGACCACAGCCTGTGGCATGTCCAGAGCCTTCTCTGTCGTGGTGGAGGTGTCCAAGGTCAACAGCTTTGGAAGCAGTAATGGGAATAATTTTGGGATTTGCTCTGGCCCCATGGTGCTGCCATGGCAGAGGTTGGGGATGGCACAGCACCCACTGCTTGGGATTAAGGGGAGCACCCCAGGGGTGCTGGCAGGTGCTGAGAAAGGGAAAGAGCGGGTGGGTGGAAAAGCAGATTTCCCTGAACTGAGAGGCCCTGGAGCAGAGCTTCATCTGCAGGGATCACAGGCACTCCAGGAAAGTCTGTTACAAAGCCACAGAATGGCTTGGGTTGGAAGAGACCTTTAAAGATCCTCTCCTTCCAACTCCCTGCCATGGTCAGGGACATTTTCCACTAGATAGTCATTAAATCTCCCATGGGAAGCTCAGACTGAGATCTGTAAGAAGCCAAGTAACTTAGACACAGCTAGAAACCAAAATCATGAGGTACTTCAGAACATACTCAGTTTTAAATATTTCATTCCTCTGCTCTAATTCAGGTCAAACAGTTACATGCACTCCTTGCTCCTGGGGATCCAGCAGTGTCCCTGCCTTCCTGCAAGGATGGCCCATGGCTGCAGTCCCTGCCCTCAGCACAGCAATGCCATTCCCATTCCCCTGGTCCTCTTGGCCTGGTGCCTGGGGCTCAGAGCCCACCTGGCCGGTGGCAGTGAGTGCTGTGAGGATGCTGCACCTGCATGTGTGTCAGAAGGGCTCTTTTAACACTGTCTCTCAGAAGTGCTGCCCTTCCTCCCCTCATGAGCACTCAGGATCTAACACCAAGCTCCTGGGTGGACCCTTGGGACACAGAAAGCTCCTCCTGGCTCTTGCAGGCCTGCACGTGACAGTATCTGCCTGGCTTCCAGTGTGTCTCAGAGCAGCCTCTGGGCAGTCCCTTGGAAGCCTTCAGACATCCACATCCATCTCCACCATCCTGTGGGCTCCTAAGCCTTGCCTTACAGGGAGAGAGTGAGAGCCAAGCTCCCACGTGACTCCTGTCCCTCCTCCTGTCCCTGTGGCAGATCAGACCTTTTCCATCTCAATAGATCTCCATCCATGCCACACCAAGTTTCTCCAGAGTGGGACTATTTCCTCCCTAATGCCTGGTGGGAAATTTATGAACATGAATTCCTAAGCCTGGAGCAGGTGGATGATGCCTTAGAACCTTTGGCTGTTCACAGCCTTGCCCCAGGCCCTGCCACACCAGGAAAATGTTTCCATCAGTTCTTGGAGGCAAAAGGGTGGGACTTAGGGGTCTGCCCTTCTCAGCAAGGACAATTCCCTTCCTGCTAAGCCTTCGTTGTCACCTCAGTTTCAAGCATGCCCTGCACCAAGTGTCCCTGTACCTTCCCTCTCCCTTGTCCTTCTCCAGGAGCTCTTCCCTCGCTGGTATCTCCTGCCACAGCCGCGGTGCTGCGGCAGCCCCGACTGCTGTGCCGGGGATGGCAGAGCTGTGCCTGTGCCCTGGCACCTCCCGCTGCGCCGCGCTGTCCCCAGCCCCGCTCCCCCTTTCCCTGCCGCAGGACACGATGCCCCAGGAGCTGTCACCACTTAAGCACAGCTGGTCCTGCTGCGGAGGAGCGTGGCGGATATTGAGGGCAGATTACCCTCCTGACCCTGGGGTGTGAGCGCCTGGGGCGGCTGCTGGGAGAGGGCACGGAGAGAGCTGGGGCTGCCTCTGGGATGTGGCTGATGGCAGCGGGACTCGCCGGGAACAGCTCAGCCTGGGCAGAGATGAGTGCTTGGTGCTTGTGTGGTGCTGGTCCCCACCCTGCGCCTCCCCTGCCGCTGTCCTGGGCAGACCTGACACCCAGGGAGCTGGGCTGGGGCTCAGCACCCCTTGGGAGGATCCCTGAGCTGCACAAAGCACATCAGTAGCCATGGAATCACTGAGGCTGGAAAAGGCTCTGAGATCATTGAGTCCAACCATCAACCCAGCTCTGCCACGTTCACCCTAAACATGTCCCCAAAGTGCCACATCCACACACCTTTTGAAGCCTCCCAGGGATGGTGACTCCACCACTTCCTTGCACAGCCTGTTTCAATGCTTGACAACCCTTTCCATGAAGAAATTTTCTCTACCATCCAATCTAAACCTTCCCTGGTTGAGGCCATTTACTCTAATCCTGCCACTTGTTACTTGGGAGAAGAGACCAACCCTCCCTGGCTCCACCCTCCTGTCAGTGATTGGTTGAGGAGTTGCCTCTGGTCAGACCTTCACAGGCCCCGTGGGGCACCCCTGTGCCCCGCCAGCGCAGCAGAGCTGGGGGAGGACCCTTCCATCTGGCAAATTTTGGCAGCAGCAGTGCCAGCCCCATGTCTGAGGTCAACCTGCCCAGCACCTTGGCCACACACAACGGCAGCACTTCCCAATCCATTCCCTGCCTGGAGCCACAGGCCATCTCAAACCCTGCCAGATGCCCCACCTCACACTCTGGATTGTTTGTCGTGGGTCAGCCACCAGCCCTTCCCTGCTTCTCTCCCATTCCCATTCCCAGTATCCTTAATTTTCTCTCTGTCGTCTCCCTGCTCAACAATATATCCACCACCACAAGTATGCCTAGCCCTTCCCCAGGATGGGGGCACAGCCTTGGGGAATCCCACCAGGAAGAACTCTCTCCTTGGAATTGTGCAAGACATGGCTGGGCAAAGCCATGGCAGCCTTGATCCCATGGTGAGAATAGCCAGAGACATGGAGGTCCTTCCTCAGGATCCCTGAGGGAGGTTCTGTCACTCTTCCTCCCCTTTTCCATCATTCCCATGTAGGGCTGGTCATTTCGAGATCTGCTCCTGATTTCTGCAGTATCCTCAGTTCTGGTTCTTGTCCATCCTTCTGGATTTTGTTGCCATGCACGAGCCCAGCTCTGGTGTCCAAGGCTCCTTCTGCTCATCCTTCAGTGCCTGTGCTGTGCTCGGCCAAGGAGGCAGGAGAACCCTGCCTGCACACGCCTCTGTCAGAGGAACAGATGTTCCTGGAAGAAGTGGAGCAGCTCCATCCTCCTTTGTCACCCAGGAGAGGATGGAGGGCTGCAGGTGCAGAGTGGCAGGGACGTGGAGTTCCCCTTGAAGGAGATCCTCCAGCCCTTGTTCCACTGGACATTGCTAGACCAGCTATTTTCCCGGATTGTGTGGAGCAGTAAGGAGAGACCAAAGCCTTCTTGGATGAGCCTGGAGCTGCAATGGGGCTTTGGCAAGCTGTGCTGCAGCCCTTCTGTGCACACTGCAACCAAGTTCTCCTGGGCCTGGCTCTGCTGACTGGGGTCTGAGTCCTCCCCATGGTGTTTTGCACTTGCACAGTGCTGCAGGAAGATCCATCTGTTTCTGCTGACTGAGGACACCCAGGCCATGGCACGGCCCCATCACCGGGACGAGCTGGTTTGTGTCAGGAGCAGAAAACACCCCTGGAGGATGGAAAGCACCTCCAGGGACAGGTCCCCTGTCTGTAACTGACCCCCCTTCTCTGCATGGGGTTGTTCTCCCAGTGAGCGTTGTGCTGTGTCCTGTCGGGAAGCGTGATCTATTCCCTCTGACTTCCCTGCCTGGAGCTGTGGGATCACACGTCCTGTCAAGGCAGCAGGGATGCTCCTTCCCCCAGATCAGGAGGCTGATCATGATAATCAGCCAGCCAGGCCGGATGGCTGAGCAAGGCTGGTGTCACCTCCCAGGACACCTCACACCTCACCTGACCTGCTGAGGGCTGGAAGTTGCCGTATGAGGTGGGAATGAGATGAGAAGGCAGCGGTGAGCACAGGCTGTAGGATCAGTCATGTCAGTCACCCTCAGGATCCAGGAAAAGGCACATTATGAATTAAATAGGTTTTATCACAGCTGTATTGATGCCTCTTTCTCCTCCTGCAGGTGATAAATGCCATCGAGCAGGACTATCGGCTGCCACCACCCATGGACTGCCCAAATGCCCTTCACCAGCTGATGCTTGACTGTTGGCAGAAGGATCGAAACCACAGGCCCAAGTTTGGGCAGATTGTCAACACCTTGGATAAAATGATCCGAAATCCGAACAGCCTGAAAGCCATGGCACCTCTCTCCTCTGGGTATGTGTCTCTGTCCTCCTCTTGTCCTTTGGCTCCTCTGAACAGGTCTGGTGTCCTCTGGGTCCTGGTGGCACCATCCCTGCACCTCTCAGGAGCTACTTTAGGGCTTGGCCCATGTTTGATCCCTTATAGGGAGGGCATTGAAAGATCATAGAATTACAGTTCGGGGTGGAAGAGACCCTAAAGCCCATCTCATTCCCCCCCCTGCCATGGGCAGGGACACCTTCCACTATCCCAGGTTGCTCCAGGCCCTGTCCAACCTGGCCTTGGACACTTGCAGGCTTGGGGCATCCACAGAGCAGGGATACAGATGTCAGGGTCCCTCTCCTTGGACAGCTCTGGTGAGCACAGGCAGTGCACTCTGCACACAGAGGAGCACCTTGGTTTCCTGTACATGGGGGTGCTGGAGCAGTGGGATTGTTCTGATATTCCAGTCCCACTGCACTGGAAGCAGATAAAGCCCCGTGAGGCAGTGTGGAGTTTCCCTGGGCTGGCTGGGATGCACCAGCTTGTGGGAAGCACCGGTCCTGTTACGAGAATGAGCTTTCTCCCCTTGCGCAGCCAGGATTTAAAGCTGCATCCCATCATCTCTGATGGCTCCTGCCTCTCCCACATGGACTGCTCCAGAAAGGCTTCCCTGCTGCTCTGCACAGTCCTTCCCTCGGCAGGACAGTGATTTCTGGGTGGAATTCCACAATACAGTGCAGTGCCTGCACTGTGAATGATGCTGATCCAGTGCCTCCAGCTGCTGGAGGGTGCAGGAACAGTCGTGCTTGCAGCTCTTGGTCTGTCATTGCCTGTTTCTGTGTTTCAGGATGAACCTCCCCCTCCTTGACCGCACAATCCCGGATTACACCAGCTTCAACACTGTGGATGAGTGGCTGGATGCCATCAAGATGAGCCAGTACAAGGAGAGCTTTGCCAGTGCTGGTTTCACCACCTTTGATGTAGTATCTCAGATGACTGTAGAGTAAGTGCCCAGGCTTTGAGTCCCAAAGCACAAGGGAAAGTCCCAGCAGTTTTTCAACAAATGGGTTTGAATTAGATGTTATTTTTGTATGAGGTAGTTTTACTTTTATAGAATTGTTTCTTTGTGGAGCCACTTCTAATCTATTCAGTCTCCAGACCATGTGTCTGTCACTCTGCACCTGCAGAATTCCTCTCCCCACTACCACATTGTGAAAATGAACACCCCCCAGGGGTGTCCAAACCCCCGCATGGAACAAATGGAGATTTTAGGCTGGCATCAGACAATTCTCCAGAGCATTTCTGAACTCTGCAGTCCTCTTGGATGGCTGATATACTGATGGAGACAAGCATAGTGTGAAGTTCTGCCTAAGAAAGGCAGAATCAGAGTGGTTACAGTTGAAAGGGACCACTTGAGGTCATCCAGTCCAACCTCTCTGCTCAAGCAGGGTCTTCTAGAGCTCTTCACTCAGGATTATGTCTATGGAAAGAGATTTCAGACCCTCTCTGGGCAGCCTGTTCCACCCACACAGTAAAGAAGTTCTTCCTCATGTTCAGGTGGATCTTTCTGGGCATCGATTTCTTCCCATTGCCTCTCATGCCATTGCTCTGCCACATTGAGCAGAGCCCGGCTCCAGCCTCAGGCACGTCCCCTCACACACCTCGATAAGATCCCGTTGTGGAGGGTGGTTTCAAGTTTGTGCTGCATCCACTAAAAACGTCCTGCACCCACTGAAATCATCCTGCAGTGACAAATTCTTAGCAAGTTCTTTGGAGAAAGCAGGCAGCTGAAATCCCACTTCTGGTGGGTTTTGAAATCCCTTGGGGCTGGCTGGGGCTTTGATGCCTCTGCTGAAAGATGTGTGGCTGGTGCAGGTGTCTGTAGAAACCCTCAGAAAGGGCCAGGCATTAGAGCCATCTGTAAGGTCTGCAGTGTCTCTGAGCCTGGTGGCCAGGGAGGTTTTTGGATCATCCAGATCTTAAATCTACCAGTGAGTCAGAATCCATTCACTCAAACAGCCAGTGTGACCTTCTCTGGCTTTTTGTTCTTATTTGCTGCTGGGAAGTTCCCGTGGCAGTTCTGACTGTTTTTGGGACATCTGTGGTACAATCCCAAGGCCCTGGGGAGGATTTTGGCACAGTATTTGCTGTGTTTATACAACAGAGAGTGTCCTCAAAATCTGTAGAGTAGGGAAGAACTTTGACCACAGAGAGGTATCAGACCAGCACTCAGCCCTGCCTGGGTTCTGCTATTTGCAATATCTGACAGCAAGCAGGATGCAGACAGTCCAGCTAATGCTGCCTGTTCTTTCATAGACATCCTCAGTGTCCCTTAAATGCCACTTCTCCCAGTCCCTTACCATGGCCCTCAAGTCCTCTCCAAGAGCCTTCACCACAGTTCTGAGGGCATCCTCAGCTCATGTCCCACCAGTTTTGGCAAACTTCCATTCCACATTCCTCACCTGCTTGGCTGGGTGCAAAACAGAGAGGACAGTCTAAGTCCTTTTTCCTTGGAAAATTGTGGTGTAACAGGACTTGACACCATCCCCTGATGTTCGCTGGTCTTTGCAGAAGTTGGTAGGAATGTCAGTGCAGCTGCTGATTTGTCCAAATTTGGAGACCCAGCAAAGTGTGAATTATTTCCTGAAAGCTGATTCAGTTCACCAAATCCACATGGTCTCAACAGTGACCTACTGGGAAGGGTTCTCACTGGTTTGTCTGCAGGCTCGGACACCTGGCACACCAAATTATCTTTCAAGAATCACAGAACCATTTGTTTTGGAAGGGACCTTAAAGCTCATCTTAAAGCCATGGGCAGGGACACCTTCCATAATCCCAGGGTGCTCCAAGCCCCACCCAACCTGGCCTTGGACACTTCCAGGCATGGGGCAGCCACAGCTGCTCTGCCAAGGCCTCACCACCCTCTGAGCAACGAATTCCTTGCCAATATCCAATCAAATATTTAATGTCCAGGGAAAAGCTTGGAATCCCAGGCTTGTGCAGAGCCACAGTCTTATTCTGGTTTACAGACACGACTGAAGAATTTTTTCCACCCTTTGGAGCTCCTCTTTACCCTTCTTTGCCCAATAACCTCTACTCTACACATGGCGAAGGTTTTGCCAGTCTTCCCCTTAAAAGTCTGTTCCTAACACTCAAGGACAAAAGGCACTTGAAATTCCTTCAAGTCAGGTATGGGTCACGTGGCCTCCCATCCCCTGATGGGAAGAAGACGATCTGAAGATTTCACGACTGAGGTTTGTCCACCAAGGGGGAGATGAGAGCAAACTCAGCTGGAGACACAGATAGGACCAATTTAGAGCCACGCTCATGCTCTTGGCATGACCTTTATTTCTCTCAGATGTCTAAATCTATCTGTCTAAAAAATAGAAGCTGTGCAAAAATGAGATCGCCATGATTTAACCAAAGGATAAATGCAAATATTGATCACTTCATGGTCTTATCAGCAAGAAGAAAAAGCATCAAGAACAGCATGATCTGCATATGGGGGGTCAGATCCACACTGAGGAGCGGCAGGACAGCCCTGTGTCCCCAGGGGTGGAAAAATGGGTTAGTGTGTCACAAAGTGAAAGCGAATCCAAAATCCACAACGGTACAAGGGTAAAGAATTTAAGACAAATGGACTCACAAGCAGAGAGCAGAGCCTGTGGCATTTGCTTTCACACTCTCTGTTGAGGTTCAGAACTCTGAGGGTGCTCCAGGTAAGTAGAAAGTGCAAAGATCGGACAGTAAGCAAGAAAAAGTGAAAGAGTAGAGGTTTTACAGGGCTTGCATCTGTTTGTTGCATTCATGGAAGAAATCTATGGATGCTTCAGCTCCCTACATACTGTTCTCATGGACTCCTAGAATCAGGGAATCATAGAATCACAGAATCACAGAATGGTTTGGGTTGAAAGGGACCTTAAAGAGAATTTTAAATACCATCTATGGTCTTGTTCTGCTGTGAGAAAATTATCTCCTGATATTTGTGTTTGTTTCCTTTCCTCCCAAAGGGACATTCTGCGAGTCGGGGTCACTTTAGCAGGACACCAGAAGAAAATTTTGAACAGTATCCAGGTGATGAGAGCACAGATGAACCAAATCCAGTCTGTGGAGGTTTGATAGCTGCCTGTCCTCCCACTCCTCCTCCTCGAGGCCCTGCTCCCCTTTGCCCCTGTATGTCCAAGCTCCAGTTCCTGGGTGTTCTGCATGGACCAGAGACAGGCAGCTGCTCTGAGGACCACGGCAGCAGGAGGGAACACCCTGTCCTCAACAATGAGAAGTCGCCAAGAGCTTCTAGAATTTAAGCAATGGAAAAAGGGAACAAAAAAAAAAGACAACTATTTTGGAAAAAAAAAAAAAAAAACCAAACTACGAAATATTTTTAAATAATAGTAAAGCAATTGCATTCTTGAAAAGGGCTCCAAGACCAATGGGAGTCTCCAAAGGAAGAGAAAAGAGCAGCTTCATGTTTCCTCTTGCACAAGGCTGCTGCAGCTGAGCCCAGGCACCTCTGGAGCGGTGGGACTTCTCCAGGAATAGGAATGCAAGGAAAGGCCATGAGAAGCACATCTCTTCCTCCCGTGGGCTCTGGGAGTGCCGTGAGCCAGCCCCTTCCCCAGAGCCCCTGTGAGCAGATCAAACGGGGAGAGCTGAAGCTCTTTGGTGCTGTGGAACCAAGTGCATCTCAGAAACTGATGGACTTCTTCAAAAGCTGAAGACTTTTTTTTAAAAAAAAAAAAACAAAACCACAACAAATAAACTAAGACTAGAGGAGGCTGTTTCCGACAAATGAGAAGGAATCTGTAACGCCTGGGGGGGTGGGGATGGGGAAAACCAATCCTTTTTACATCTCTTATTTTCTCTTGTCATGGAACAGTTTTGTGAGTGACAGTTTCCTAAGGGTCCGTCCATCCACCCTCCAATGGCATCGTGTCTCATACATATCATTGCTCAAGACTTTTAGTGATGTCCTTTCTAGATGCCAATGATCTTTTCCCAGAAGACTTCCCAAGTACAGTATGTAGTAGTTTTTGATTACAAATGCTGACGTGTACCTTTATTTTTCAGTTGTCATTGTTGGGAGATTTGTCCTTTTACATTGTTTTGTTAACACCTGTTTGTGAGTTTGGGGTTGGAAATTTTTGGTTGGTTGGGGGTTTGGATTTTTAATGAAAAAGAAATGACATCTCCAAGCATCATATCATCCAAGAACTTAAATCCCTTCCCTGTGGAAGGAAAAATTGCAGCTTATTGACCATATGCCAGGAGAAAAAGGTTTTTTATATGCACATTTCCTCCCGTTTGCTTATTTGTTCTTTCCAATTGATCATGGCACGACAGATGTTTGTGGCTATTGGGGTTCCAGGTGTTTGCCAAGGTGAAATGGCCACCAGCTCAACTCGGGGGTGAGCAGCATCACGGGGGAGTTGGGAGGAAAGGAAGGGAGGGTGGATGTGTTCTGTGAGGGAATGATGACTCCACAGCTGGCTGTCAGAGCCCTTTGGAAATGTCTGGCTGCTGAGGAAGGTGTTGGACTGGTGCGTGGAGCACGGAAAGGCAGGGCAAGCCCAGTCCTCTCAGAGGGGCTCGTGGCACAGCATTTTGGAGCGGGGGTTGTGTTACCTCCAGGTGGGGATGGGTCCCTGCAGGTGCCAGGCTGGGCAGGTGGGCTCTGTGCCTTGGGGACCCCGTCCCTTCGCTGGATGATGCACTGGGGGCTCTGAGGCAGCTTCAGGCTCAGCCCCTCACCTCAGAGAGAGCCCAGGACATCAAAAACTCCAATCCCAGCTCTCTGGAGGCAGAATGCTGTGGTTGCAGCTGAATGTTCAATCAGCGGGTTTATAAATAACTGAAAGAAATTCTTTACTTACTGACCAGGTCTTTGGGATGTGTAAATGCCACCAGCTGAGCACAGGGAGATGCAGATGGGAGTCAGGTTGTTCTCCCTGCCCAGCACCATCTCGCATCCTTTGAGACGTTCCACACGTGGCATTTTCCCACCCATCTCCTGGCCATGGCCTCAGGACTGGTGTTTACAAGCCCTTGTCTGCCATTGCCATGTCATTCCTGGGCTCCTCCTCTTGTTTTTGGCAGTGAGGAGCGTCGAAGGCACGTTCACTGGGAGCTGCCTGGCTGTATTTTCCAGGAGCTGAATCCAAGGGGAAGTGTGTCTGCTGTGGATGAAAATCCCGAGCTGTCTAGACCTCTGTGGCCAGACATCATCTCCCCAGACTGCTTGTAAAATATGAGGCCATTTGTAAAATACTTTTGGCATTTTCTACTGCCAGACCAGATCCAACAACAAAGCCCTTGCGAGTGGCATCAGAGCAGTCCCTACAAGCGAGACTTCCTTCTCTCCTGAGCTCTTGCCCTGTCCCAGGGTTTGGTGCTCCAGCAAGAGGGGCTTTCAGTGGAGGAATTGTCCCTCCAGCCCCTGTTCATCCAAAATCCCCAGTGCAGTGTTGTGTTTGCGTTTGCATCCAGCCCAGCCCTGGGTGTGCAGCCCTGGGCACACCTGTAGTGACGGGAACACGGCAGGAGGTGTGTGCTGGGTGCCAGGGCTCAGTGCCCACAGGGCACAGTGCCCCTGTGACAGCCCCAGCATCGCCCTGCACGGCTGGCAGGGCGCAGAGTGGTGTGGAGCGAGGGGCAGTGGGCATGAGGTGTGCGGGTGCTACCTGGATGGGTCAGCTCTCTGCCCTAAATCCAGCCTGGTTGAGCCAGTGTATCCAAGGGGATACTGGGAATGCCTTTGCATCCAAGAAGCACTTGCTCCTGGTCAGGTGATGGGCTCAGCCTTGGAAGGACATCAAAAATCACTGGAGTTGACTAAACCACAGGAAGTGTTTGCAGAGGGCACACAGGGAGACCGGGAGCTCCCAGGTGTGCCCGGTCCCAGCGTGGTGGGGGAGCCTCCCCGGGTGCGTCTGTCCCACATGGTGCCGCTGTGCTCTGACAAGGAGCACTTGTCATTGTGTCCCAAAGGCACGTGGAGCTGTCTGGCGGCAGCGCAGGGTGAGGGCACGGTGGTGCTGTGCCAACTGTCCAGCCACAGCCAGCAGTGACCCTGTGCCCCAGAGCTCTGCCAGGAGAGCTCTGCCTACAAAACTCACCAGCAGATTCCCGTGGGGCAGCCATGTGGAAAGGAGCACATGGTGCCCCTCAGTTGTCCTCCCCAGACAATTCTTGACTGTTCTCTGCCATCCCCTGCGTTCCTGCAGGCACTAAGGAGGAGCAATGCCCAGGCAGCATCCCTTCAGAGCCACTCAGGCCTTGGAAGGGCACTTCAGGTCTTCTTTATTTGGAGACATTTGGTCTCAGTGCACTGAATCTCCTCGCTGGCTGCTTCAGACACATCTACCTGCCAGACCCAGCCCACTGTGAAGGACAGGTCCCAGTGCCACAGCCCCCGGAGCTGTGGCAGCCGTCTGCAGGACAGAGAAAGCACATCCTTGTCTCTTCTTCTGACCAAAAATCACATGGTGGTGGTACTAAAAGTAACACCTTCCCATCTGTTTATACCAGACATGGCTGTGACATCTGTGTTTGCCTGTGTAGGACTAATGGAGAGCTGGACTAAAATAGACATGGTCCAGAAAACACTGCAGTTTTCTGCATCCCTCAGCTCTCCTGGGAGCACGAGGAACCGAGTTCCCGTCAAGTGCTTTGGTTGTAAATGCCTCTGGCACACGCTGCAGGGTGAGGGCAGAGGCAGTGGAGTGACAATTACATATTTATTTCATGGCCCTCCAATGTACTGCTACAAAATGGGAGTCTAGTGGAAAACTCAGCGTGTTCCAAGGGGAAAAGAGGAAAAGGCACTTGCTAACATTGACACTGTGAAATGCTGTTGTGCATGTGCATGTGTGCATGTGTGGGTACTTAACAAAAATCATCACATGGAGATTTTCAGGCAGCTCGTTGCAATTTTCACATTTCCCCTCTACCTTTCAAGCTACCTCCCAGCCGTTCCCTTCCCCATTTCCCATCTCCTGCTGAGGGTCACCCTGTGGATGGTGTTCGGTGGGAATGCTGAGCCGGTTGGAAGTTCTCAGTTGGTTGGACAGTGATAAGTTCAGATCTTGCAGAGCATCACAGGCAGAGCAGAGGAAGCAAAGCATATGTAGGCAGTAAAAAGTTAAAATACTCTTTGTGGGTCATTTCCAGCTGTTGCCACCAGCCCATTCACTGGAATTACAGCACAGGGGTGTGAAGGAGAAAGGAAAAACAAACCTGTAAGATGCAGCACTGCCATGAGGAATCACTTGTCCTTGCATCTGTGGGGACACAAAACAGGGCACTGTGAGCTGCGTGTCTCCTCCCTAATGGATCTGCTCTCCTCCCCAGTAAACCCTCAGAGCTGCCTTTCATGAATTAGTGGAGATCTGTGCTTTCCAGCAGCCGAGGAGCTTCTCCTCTCCATAATATCCCCACTGCTGAACAGTAGCTTCCAAAGGCAGCAATCCATGCTTGGGGCTTCCATGTGATCCAGGTAAACGTGGCTGCCCCAGGGTTTCCCACTGCTGCAGTTCCTTCAGTGCTCTAATCCCGGTGTGGGCTGTGATCCCTCCCATGGCTCCATTGCAGCTGTACAGCACAGTCAGCTCGGGGCATCACACCAGGGTGAGGGCAGGGCAGAGAGGAGCTGGGGACACAGCAGAGCTTCATCCTTGTGAGCTCTGCCTGCAAGGTCAGCCACACAGGGGCTGCTGGCTCCTGTTATCCCTTTCCCCAGACCAGCATCCTGCTCTCTTCACTGGCTGCTTGAGCACTACCTAGAGCAGCTCCCTCCTGGCCTGGCCTGAGCTGAGCTGAGGAGAGGGACCTTCATCAGTGTCAGCTGCTGGCTGGACTGCAGGGCTTTTCCCACACTCCCTGAAGCTGTTCTTGGGATTTGGGTTAAAGGAAAGGTTCTTTCCCAGGAATCATCACCCAGGCTGCAGATTAGCAGTGGCCTGTAGAGAGAACCTCTTGGAGGGTTTGAGCAGCTGAGGAAACTTCTTGTTATATTTTCCTGGCTGATTTATATGAATCCTGGAGTCAGGGCTTGAACTCTGCTGCATTGTTAACAGTTGTATCCTCTGATGATGCAATAAATCTGGGACTTCCTTGGATGTACAAATCCAGAGTACTGGAAGTGTCACTGCTGTCTGGTTTGGTTTAGTGGAGTTTATTGTTTTAATGTAAATCATCTTCCTTCCTGCATGTCTAACTCGAGGCTGATTTAATGTAGGTCTTTTTCCATCCTCAAAAATGTTACATATTTGCAAGTTCTTCACATACAGGATTCAATGTTTTTTTATCTACAGTCACATTTTGGCCTTTTTTATTGAAACTTGTTCAGGATGGCTTTGCTTCTTTTAATTCTTTGCCCTTCACAAAGACAAGACACAGCCTTGGTCTGTGTTTGCTTCCATATGTGTTCCAATCTTCCACTGCTCTCCTAGAAAACTCCCTGCACTCTCCAAATATTTCCTGGAATTTACCTCCTTGCTATCCCTCTGTTACTCCTGCCAACTCCACTGACAAATGTTATTTGCAGAAATTTGGGACTGGAAGCAAGAAGTCCTTTCTCCCCACAAATCTTTTCCTGAATCTGCATTCCTGCTGTCTTACACTGATTCAGCAGTATCTCTCCTTTTTTCTTCTTTTTAAATTCTGCAAGAAATCCCTCTGTGAGCTCTGCAGGAGTGCAGCAGCAGTGCCACTCTGTCTCCCTGTCTGATTTCCCTGGGACGTCCCAGTGCCCCCAGTGCCATCCCTGCAAACAAACCACAAGGCTCGGCCTTGCGTGCCTCATTTTTTGTCAGGAACCCCGTTTTGCCTTCATGAAGAAAAGAACAACGAACACTTGGTTGATCCCTTTCCAGTTCTTTCGTTCCAGTAAACTTCAGGAATTTTTCACTTGCCTCAACTGTAGCTTCTACTTCTACCTCTGGGGTCAGTCTGGAGCTCTCACACAGATGTTGTGCCATATCCTTTGGTTATTCCAACTAAGTCTGCGAGGGAAGGATTAAATTTTGTCTTTAAGAGCCAAACAGCTGTGTTAGGAAAAACTAATGGAAGGGGTTCAAGGAGGAGTCCTGCCCATGGAACGAGGGGGTTGGAACAAGATGATCTTTAAGGTCCTTTCCAACCCAAACCATCCCAGGATTCCATGAGGAGTGGGGGAAGCACTTTACTCTACCCGAGGATGAAGCTGACAGTCAGATCCCCTTTTCCCCAGATTGCCTTTGGTCTGCACTTCCAGCTCACTGACTCCAGGTTGAGTGGGCTGGGTTGGGAGATGGAGGTTGATAAAATCACCAGCCTGGAACAGATGGTGTGGCAAACCCACAGCCTGGCTTGGCCTTTGCTGGTGGAGAATAAATGTGAAATCTCTGACTGCTATCAAACATTGGCATTCAGGAGCCTTCACACAAGGTCACGAGCCGGTGAATTTTTGATGTGCTGGCTCTGCAAATGCTGGCGATGCTTTTGTTCTCCTCCACTCAAAAGGGATGCACAGAAATGAAGAAATAAATATACAGATAGGTGCAGCCAGATCAGGGCTTCTGGAACAGCCAGAAGTCTGTGGGAGGTATAAAAGATAAATAGATTTTGATTCTTGGTTCTGGCAGAGGTAAACCATGATAAAAATTTCATGCCCTTAAATCAGGAAAGATGTGAGAAAGGTGAGAAGGCAGCAGTCACTGTTTCTGACAGTAACAGCTCGAAGGCAGGGGAAGCAGAATATTCCTTGGCACAAAGCACAGTGATTGGAGGGTGGAACTCATGGCCGGAACATGGATACCCAGCATTAGATGGATTGATAGGAAAAGGAGGAATGACTTTAAGCAAAGGAGGATAAGTTTAGATTGGATTTTAGAAAGAAATTCTTCCCTGTGAGAGTAGACAGGCACAGATTACCCAGAGAAGCTGTGGCTGCCCCTGGATCTGTGGAAGTGTCCAAGGCCAGGTTGGACGGGGCTTGGAGCAGCCTGGGAGAGTGGAAGGTGTCCCTGGCCATGGCAGGGAGTGGGATGGGATGAGCTTGAAGGTCTCTTCCCACCCAAACCATTCTGTGACTCAAAAGGTGACTGGACAAACTTTTGAAAGAATAATCTCTTAAAAAATACCTCTTCCAGTTTTTCTGGGTCACAGATGCCCCACGGGCACAGGGTGTGTAACAGGATTCCTGCAGAAATTCTTTTATACCATCATATTCTTGGGACTAACACATTCTACATCTCTTAAAAGCCCAAACACTCCATCAAGCATCATTGATTTTCCGTTTTCACTCTTTCTAGGGAAGGATTTTGGTGTGGAGCCAGAGGGCTTCCCATGTCAGAGGAAACCACTTGCTTCCTCCTCCCAATTCCTTGTGCATCCCAAGGCATCCCTGTGGCTCAGAGCTGCAGTGAGACATCAGTGCCTCAAACAGCTGGAAAAGCACCAAAAGGGAGATTGACTGGGTGATCCATCATGTGTTGGATGTGGAAGCTCTCTATGGAAGCATTCTTACCTCAAACCTTTCGTGACCCAGAGAACCTTGGGAGTGCTGGGTGTGATCTCTGTCCTTCCCTTCCTCTGCTCTGGGGTGGTTTGTGACAGTGAGAGTTGTCCCTCTGCATTGGCTGGCTCAGCCCTGTGACCTGCTGGTTGTTTGGGAATCTGACCAGGAGTCTGAATGAACCCATCAGAGCTGCCTCAAGGGTGAAAATGCAGGAAAGGAGACTGGGACAAGCTTCTAAAATGGGCAGAAAGCTCTTGGTTCAATGGAGCAATTCAGGGCTGGGCTGGGGGAGTGCAGGGCAATCCCAGAGGGGCCCCAGAGCAGGCATTGACTGTTGGGGGCTCCAGGACAAGGTCCAGGCAGGGATTAAGTGCAAAGTTCGGTTTTGAGTGCTGGCCCAGCTCTGAAGATGAATTTCTTTATTGTCCTGGGGACAACTTAGATCCAGACATTAAAACCCTTCTGTTGTTTGGTCTGCCTTGATGGCACAAGTGAAAAGCTCTTTGACACAGGCAGGGATTTGTGTCCCTCTGCAGAGCAGCCCAGGAATGTGGGAGAAGGGCCAGGCTGGAGCTGAAGGATCCCTGCCTGTGTATTCCTGGCCTCTGCAGAGCCTTGTGAGCTGTAGGGGACCAGGGAAGGGACACATTTCATGCTCTCTGATGGTTCTTTTTCCTCTGAAAATCCCAACTTCTGTGTCTAGGATCCCAGGAGCATTGGGATCATAGGAAAATCCCAGCTTTTAGTGAAGGACAGTCCAGCCCTCATGTGAGGCAGCCAAGTTTCAGGGCTGTGGGTTTCATGTTGCCCAGCCCAGCTCCCAGTGACCACAGTGTCAGTGCCCTACCTGAGCACCTCCCAGTCTGTCCTAGAGCCCAGCCCAGGCTTTCCACAGGACTGAGGTACAGAGAAATAAAGTTCAGATTGCAGGAGTTCCCAAAATCCTGCGGGGTTCTGGAGTGAGGACTTGCTCCGGGCAAGGCCATCAGGTGTGGCTGGGTCCCTGAGGTCTGTAGAAGCACTGACCGTCCATCCTTCAAGCTCCAGAGTTTTCTTTCAAGCTGTGCAGTAGTGGAGGGAAGTGAGACAGCCCAGCTCCCCCTGCCCAAGATCACCCATGGGCAGACGGACAGACAAGTGTGGTCATCTGTGTCTCATCCAACAGTGGGATCTGAGCTGTGAAAAGCCTGGTTTGAGCAGGGGGGGAAGGAAAGACTCCTTGGAGGGTGAGGGAGTTGGAGACACTGAGCAGGAGCTGCAGTCTGTGGATGCCCTGACAAGGAGAGCAGTCCCTGGAGCCAGGCCGTGGGCATCCTCCTGGATCATCCAGGTTCTCCTGCCCAAGTCCTGGCTTCGCTTCTCCCCTCTTCAGGATGGTCCTCCAAGACCCCACATCACAGCATCCTGTCATCCTGCTGGAGCTGGAGGAGCTGGGAGGAGGAGGAGGAATCAAGGATCAGAGATGTGGGCTTGCAGCTGCTTCTTCTTTTGTGAATCCATAGTCCCTGCACTGGAGGAGCTTTCTGTTGGGTGCCCTCCTGCACTAACTCCTCCATCTGCTTTTCAGCCTGTGACTCTGGCACCCTTTTCTTTGTCATTGCTTGGCCTCCACCTTCAGCTCTCTCTCTCCCTCTCTCTCTCTCTCTGCTGGTTCTCTGCCCTCTGTCCCCTCCCCAGTATGGAAGGGCTGGATGGTTTGTTCAGGTTTGGGCCATAGCCAGGAATTCCCTTCCTTGGACCTGGCTCAGCACATCTCTGCAGGGAACCTGTGCTTGGCTACATCTCTTCCCATGAAGAGGTCCCCCCTTTGCCTCACTTTCTTTCTGGAAACGTCCACCTCACATCACAGATCTTCCTGGATGAAGCAGTGGGAAGTTGTGTGAAAGCAGGTCCGGTGTCTCAGGATCCCTGGCCAGTGTTCCCATGGGATAGTTCAGGGAAAAGGCTCCAACCCTGTCTCTTACCATGGGTGAATGAGCACTTCCATCGGTGTGAGGACACGATTTGTATTTCCAGGTTTGCTTTGGAAAGGCTCTGCTGACCTTGTGTCACTTTCTGCCGTGCTGGTTGGATTGGATGTGAACTCAGTCTACCCAGGGAGTGCTTAAACCGGGAGCCCTGGTTTAAGTTTGAGGAGCCTGGGGGTGCTCCAGCACCTGAAGCCAGAGCCGAGGGGTCAGTTCTAGCTGGATAAATGAGCCTGGTGCTTCCAAGCACGTTCCAAATAAAGGCATGACCCCTCTAACTTCCCCAAGCCATCGTCTGAGAGCATTGGGGAGCAAGACACAGAAGTTTGGAGCTCAGAGAGTCCCTGGGGTGCAGGACACAAGTGAGTTTAGGAGGTCAGAGAGCTCGTGAGGAGCACGACACAGGAGTTCGGAGCTCAGAGAGCCCCTGAGGTGCAGGACAGGTGAGTTGGGGAGCTCAGAGAGCCCCTGGGGTGCAGGACAGGTGAGTTGGGGAGCTCAGAGAGCCCCTGGGGTGCAGGACGGGTGAGTTGGGGAGATCAGAGATCTCCTCTCAGGATGAGCTGGGCACAGGTATCCAAACCTCCCTCCTGTGCCATCATCTACCCACGGGCTTCTGAGGAACTGAAGAGCCAACGTAGCTGTCGGTGCTCCCATTCCAAAAGACTCCTTGCAGGGAAGATCTTTTCCTTGCTCAGACACTAAATCCCAGGAAGGTCCCAGAGGGAAGGGAGGGTGACAGTGAGGTGGCAGGGGGCAGTGAGGTAGAGGGGGAGGTGTGGCAGGGAATTCTCTTGTCCATCAGGGCATTGGTTCCTGTGACCTGCTATGAGGTCCTCCCACAGGACGCGGTGTGACAGCATCTGTTGGAAAATGTCCTTCCCTGGAAGATTTGTGGAGGAGCTGCCACTGGCCCAGGGAAGGCTTGCAGGGACAGGAGGCTTTGCCAGGCTCTGACCTCGTGGTCACGGCTCTGGCAGGAGCGGGAGAGTGGGATGGGGAAATGGGGTGAGTCCTTCAGCACCCAAAGACAAGGGTGTCGAGTCAATACTGTGTCCTGTCCTCCCCTGCCACCAGTCCCGGGATCCGTCGGCTGGGCTCCAGGGTGTTCCCAGCCCTGGGTTCCTGCTCTTCCCGTGTGTTGGCCGTGACCCTGTGGACAACAGAACACTTTTCATGACAGTATTTGTATTTTTTTTAATCGTGAATGAGGAGATCGTGTGCAGGTCCTTGTTACACAGGGATGTGTCTTCCATTCAGCCCAGGGCTTCCCTGGCTTTGTCAGATGTCTTTCGATGTTACTGAGAAAAAATAAATAAATAAATAAATCAGATGTATTTATAAAGGAAACAGAAACCTGCTGCTCCAATGCCTTTGTAGGAGTATTTTTAACAAAACATTTTTTCAAAATAAATGTGAATTGTAAAGTTTGAAGCATTTGCTTGTGGCTTTCCTTTCTAGGTGCTTTGTCCAACTTTCCCCCTTCCCAATAATCCTGCTTGGGTGTAAATATGAAGGTAAAGAAACAAGAGGGATATTGATTTCTTAAAAAGGGGGAATGCCCAGAACTTGTTTAGTGCCTGGTAAATGACTGCAAGATAAACAGATACCATTGTTACACTGCTTAAACCATTTAGTCTGAATAATTAGTTGACAAGTGTAGCAATAAATTATCCACTCTGTTTGCCACTAACTTGTTCTTTAGTTAAAATATGCTGCAAATTTATATGTGCACGTGTTTGAGTATTTTAGCTTAAAACTTCTGTATAATTTTCCTTTTCTTCATTATTCATGGAGGTGTCAATGCCCAATGGATTGACAAGCAACTGTAAAGAGAAGGAAATTCAAGGCATTTCAGTGTCTAAGCAACCACCCCCCAGCTCGAACCCCGTGTTGGGAGTAAATCACAGCTGTTTTCATGATTTCATGGCAATCTTGTTCCCTTGACAATCCTGCGTGTAAAAACCAAAAAAAAAAAA
>VZTE01001004.1:0-14856 GCA_013397775.1 Eulacestoma nigropectus | reverse complement strand
AAAATCACATATGTAAAGGATTATTGTAAATCAGTGAAAGGATCAAGTCCTATGGAAATGAACTTGATTTTATTTTAATTACTATCCACGAATTCTTCTCTGCAATGATCTTTCAACCCTAAAAGAGCCCCCATCGAGAGAAGGAGGTGTAGCTCAGATGATTGATATAAATAATGCAGCGAACAGTCTGCACAGACCATTGGCTGTCATAATCCAACATTCAGCTGCAATAAAGAGTTCGACTCATAAGAAGAGAGCATCAATAATTTAGTTCATAGTCACAGATCTGTGTGTCTGGTTCTGTCACCCTCCTACTTCTTTTCCAAAGGAAAAAGGAATTTCTGCATGGCTTTATCAGGAGAAGCTTGGGTTTGATGTTTGTAACCGAGGCAAATGTTTCTGCAGTCGTTAAGACACTTCAGTACAGCTGGAGCTGGGGCGCAGGAGCTGGGGGATCTCCTGGATCTTTGGGTCAGGGCCTGAACCTGCCAGCTCTGATCTCTGCTCAGGATCGGCCCACGCAGCCCCGAAATGTCAGCAGGAAAGGCGGATGGGAAGCCTTGGACTGAAACCAGCGAGCCCAGCAAGGCTTTTATTGGGCTGTGAAGCAGCCCCAGACCTTCTGGCACCACACAGATGGGTGCAGCTGAGCAGGGCATAGGTTTTCCCTTTTTTCATGGGGTCCTGGAAAGGCCCTAAAGGTGTCTGGGGAGGGAAGGAGCCTTGTTTCCTGCAGGGACAGCTCTTGCCAAGAGCCCTTGGTGAGCAGCAAGGGGTACAAGTCACAGGAGCAGGAGGACTGGAAAAAAAGGATCCCTGAGAGGGACCAGGTCGTTCTGACCCATAGGGAAGTGGGTGCAGCTGATGTTCACCCACCCTGACACTGACCCTGAGCCCACAAGCAGAACAAGCACAGAGGAGGGTCTAGGAAGGCAGCAAAGGCATTAATTGCCTTAAATTTAATTAAAGCTCACCTCCCACCCTACTGGCCACTTAAGTCTATGAGGGAACAGTGTTGTCTTCATCTGGGGTAAGACCTGATCTCTGTTGGAAACCTACTGAACAGACGATGGGGCCAGGACCAGCTCCCAAGGACTTTTTTGGGCACATCTGAAATCCTTCCCAAGGAAGCCACATAGTCAGCAATAGTGGTGCTGGGTTGGCCTGGGGCAGGCAGCTCCTCCTGGCTCTCCCGTTGGACCATGAGCCCTCTCAGCTCCCCATTTCTCCTCCCAGCCCTGCGTGAGCATCAGGTCACTCCCTCTCCCCAGGTGTCTTTGTAACGTCCGGGGCTGCGAGGCCCTGGGCACCTTCCTCCATCTGCACCAAGCGTAGAAAGAACCTGCAAACAACTCAGGGAGGCTCCTGGGCCCAGAACCATGTGGCAAACCTGAGAGAGGTGACACTCTGCGGGACATTCTGGGAGGTGGAACACTTGTACTCAAAGCTGGCAATAAAAAGGAGCAATGGGTCTTTCATGTAGCTACAGGCAAAATGTCTGGCACGGAGATCACGGAGTGTTTGGACAAAGCTCTCGGGCACAGGGTGGGATCATTGGGGTGTCCTGGGCAGGATCAGAAGTTGGACTCCATGATCCTTGTGGGTCTGTTCCAACTCTGAATATTCCATGATTCCATGGTTCTGTGGCACTGGGGAGGGGATTTGCTGCTGTCCAAATGTGAAACTGGTCTTGCCTGGGCTGTTTCCAGACTGCTTCCTTGCTCACAGAGCAAACCATTAAAACGGAATCTCAGCTGGATGGGTCTGATGTAAAAACTTGAACTTCCCAGGCTGTAAACTTTTCCTTTTCTTATCCAGGAAGGGAAGGTGACAGCACAGTGCTGTTCTGGCCCCTACCATCCCTTCCCCCAGTAATTGCCCTGCTTTGAAAACCAGCTGGTGCCAACAGCAGCCCCAAATCCCCCCCAGGCTTCTCTGCTACACCCCAGGAAGACACAGCAGTGAGTGCTGAGTAGCTGAGAATTCCCTCCCATCACACTGATGCAAGTCAGGCAGAACTCAGTGGGAATCAGTGGAAAAACACTGAGGGGAAACTGCTGTGTAATCAGAATCTATCCCGGGAGTGTAGGGCTGCAATTTCCAGAAGTTATAGAGACCTAAAGAGTGAATTTGAAGGAGATCCAGCTCAGCAATCCCTGCCTGAGACCCACATGTGAGCTCAGGCCCCAAAGGGCTAAATCCTGATCCCCAAAACTGCACAGTCTTTTAAGCACCTGCATTTCTGCCCCAGGAGAGCCTTGATTTGCTGGACTTCAGCTCCACCCAGTACAAAGCCTGGTGGCCAGGGACCCGTTGATGGGGTTAGTTTTACCTTTCGTAATCAAGTCCACCTTGAGGGTCTGCCTTCAGCTTGGGGTGGTTTCCCTGTACTCCTGACCGAGTTTCTGTTCCCAGTCACTGGGATCTGGTGATGTGTTTGCTGCCACCTGCAACGCCAGCAGTGAGCCCTTGGCATGTCTTGATATTTGTGCTGAGATGTGGTTCACAGAATCACAGAATAATCACGGAATCAGAGAATCCCAGAATGGTTTGGGTTGGAAAAGAACTGTAAAGCCCATCCCATTCCACCCCCTGCCATGGGCAGGGACACCTTCCACTACCCCAGAGTGCTCCAAGCCCCAGCCAACCTGGCCTTGGACACTTCCAGGGATCCAGGGGCAGCCAGAGCCCCACTGGGCACCTCTCTCAGTGTTTTACCACCTCCATAGTTCCCTGAAAAGATCCCAGCAATGCTCCCAGTGGGTTTCCCAGGCCCCCGGTGCCACAACTGCTGTGGCTGATGCTCTCTGCGATATCAGTTCCTCCCAGGTCAGGTTTCCACAGCCTCCTCCAGGGTCCTCTCTGTGCATAAGGAAGTGTGGGAGGTCAGTTCCATTTTGGAACTGCTGGCTCTGAAGTTACACGGATATCTGCAGTTCTGGGTAGCAGAAACAATTTCTCCCTTGCTGGCAGATGCATCATTCTGACTGAATATTTTATGTTTGCTTACCCATTTCACTCCTGTGGGTTTGTATGGAATATATCTCTCTGATTTCATGTCAGCATTCCTTTAATTTACTGCTGAAAGTAACGATTCCTGTGTTGTTTGGCCGATAAATATCCTTTCTAGTGTGTTTGTGTCTTACACTGCCTTAGACCCTGCATGAAATTTTAATTTCTCTTTGCTTAGGGTTTGCTTTCTCTCTCAGCACAATGCAGTGAAGTCTTTGTAGCTCTGCTCGTTCACAGAGCATTGATGTCAACTTCTCATGCAATTTCCTGCTTGTTTGTGTGCCTCTGCCTGGTTTTTTTCCTTATCTGGTGCTAGTCAGTGCTGTAAAAAAAATATGTCTGCCTTTTTGGAATGTGCTGGTGTCATAAATGTATAAAATCTGATGTTTTGAGGCACCGCTTCTATTGTGTTTTCTTTCCTTGGCTTTTTCTGGTCTGCAGACTCCTGTATAATAGTTGATTTTCCAATGATTATTAGATACAAGGCATTTTTCTTAAGGCATTTTATCCATTGTCTGCACTGTTCCTTCTTTGCATATTTATCTCTCCTCTTGTATATTTTCTTATTTGCTTTTCACAGTTTTGACAATTTTTTGCTGGCTAGAATCACAGAATGGTTTGGGTTGGAAGGGACCTTAAAGCCCATCCAGTCCCACTCCCTGCCATGGGCAGGGACACCTTCCACTACTCCCAGGCTGCTCCAAGCCCCATCCAACCTGGCCTTGGGCACTTCCAGGGATCCAGGGACAGCCACAGCTTCTCTGGGCACCCTGTGCCAGGGCCTCCCCACCCTCACAGGGAACAATTGCTTCCTAACATCCAATATTTTCATGTTTTCTCCAGTTCACTCTGGGTCTGCTCCACTTTATCTTGTGCTTACTAGCCTCTGCCACCAAGAGAAGTCAGTGAGAGCCTCGGTTCTCCTCATCAAGGCCTTGCTTGTTCTCACCAAGGCTTTTTTACCCTTTATTCTTTGCTTTCAGGGCATTCAGCAGCCAAACCAAATACAAGGAGCCTCTTGGCTCATTGTTGGGCCAGTTCCACCAAGAGCTCACAGTTTTCATGATGTTTTTGCTCAGGGACGGACCAAGTGCACGTGAATTTCCTACAACCTCCAGCAGCTTCAGGAGCTGTAACTCCTTTCCAGTGCACTTTTAGCAGCAAACACGATGAAAGCTTTGACTCTTTAGGTCTTCCCAGGCAAATTTGCAAGGGAATCTGCAACTTCCATATGCTGAATGTGAATTCCCATATGTTCCCAGGCATCCCAGTACTGTGAGACACACTGGAATGGGAATGGGGAGCAAGGACTGAGCTGCTGCTGTACCCACAGGTCTTGTTCTCCACACAGGATGCTCAGCCAAAGGCTGCCTCAGTGTGTTTCTGGTGGAATAGCAAAAGGACCCTGGAAGTGATAAATATGTCTTGCCAACTATAAGTTCTTGGCCTCTTGGGCTGACAGAGAAGCAGAAGAAACCTTCAGGGAAAAGCCATCCCTCCTCCATGCAATCCCATTGTTCAGAGAGCTCAGCGGGATGGTGGAAGGAGCCTCAGGTCCAACCCCCCTCTCACAGCAGGACTGGCCCAGCAGAGACCTGGGGCTTCGTGCAGGTGAGTCTGGGAACCCAAACGGGGACATCTCCCCTCTTTGGGGCTGCAGCCCCCTCTCAGAAATGACTCTTTCCCCACTCCAACCAGAGCCTCTGAGGCGTCATTCCTTGGCCACTCGCCTTCAGGAGGAGATAAATATCTTTCTTTAGAGAGACTCAAATGCAAAATTGTATTGTTCTATCAACTCTCTTCCTTCCACACTTTCACTGATTATTAGCACTGAATTTGGACTTTTTTCCTTGTTTTTTTTTAAATTCCTAGCCAAGCTGTTTCACAGTTCTGACTACTATTAATTTTATTTTCTGTTGTATCAAACTTCTTTTTCTCATTGTTGATGTATATTTATTTTAGAAAGAATTTTAATGGTGTTGGTTTGCAATCTCCTCTCTTAGTCCTTTATGCCATGTTTTGTTTAACATTTTAATATCTAAATAAGGTTCTTCCTTGTGAACTTAATGAAAAATCCATCAAAGTACGAAATGCAACTCAACTTAAGTGAAGATACAGGCTCGCTACAAGCACAGTAAAATCAAACCACAGCTCTTCGGATTTGTTGATAAAAATCAATTAAAAGTGTATTTCAGGTCAATCTAATATATATAAACTGCCAGGATGAGATAACATAGATAATAGGATGTTGTGGATCTCAATTAATCAGATCAGGCCACATATATGAAAGCGTCACATTTATGCTGGTTAGTACATTATTCATGAGAATTTATGGAGCTGGGAATGCTCTCAATGGGAAGATTTGCAGAGAGGGAAATAAATGCAGTGTCAGTGGTCGTGCAGCGGAAAGTGAATAATCAATTGTTCATTTACCAAACCATGGGGAGAGGGCATGATGCTCAAAATGAAATAATTTTTTTGGGCTGTGTTTTGTTTTACTTTGTTAAATAAAGTAAAAAAATAAAACCATGCACACGACCCCTGAGGAATTTAATGAGGCTGAAAATGACCCTTTTTAGTTCCACAAGTTCATGTATTCCACAAATAAGAGGGAAATAAAATAAAAATTCCAAGTTTCATTTCTTCTTGTTGTTTTCCAAATGTAAATGTCTTACAGATGTTATTCTGAACCAAAGGTAAGATCATTTCATATGAAAATGTCACAAGTCACTGGTCTGGCTGGTCAGGCAGATGATCTTCTGTGCAACGGTCAGAGGAGGATTGGTTGGACTTCAAAAAAATCCTGTTTTATCTGGTTGAAAAGATTTGCCACACAACACAATTTTTTTTACTAATTTCCATCCTTCCTGAACTCTTCCTTTTTCCTTTGCAAATGTGTTATTAGCAGCAAATGTGGACACATATGGATGTGTGTGCTGGGGGTGTGTCAACAACTGCACTGAGTGCAACCAGCCCCCAGTCCTGCACCCCCAGCAGCGGTTCTGGGCGATTGTTGGGGGGAAACAAAGGATGAAACTGCCATTAGAAAAAAAAGCAATGGGAATTTATAGAGAATAAATAATGTCATAAATCCAGGGATGGTGTAGAAAATGGCAGCGGATTATTACAAAGAAAACATGCTCCGAACCCTGGTAACAGCCAGCGAGTCTCAGTGAGCTGTGGCGTGACAATAAATCCACATGGACAGCACAGCCTGGTGGAGTGACAATGGCAGGAGGGACTAAATATGGGAAACCCTTTTGTTCAGATTAAAATCTCCTTTTTATATCTATTTATTGGGGAGGGGGAAAAGAGGAGGAAGAATAAACAATAACTGATTTCTTTCACTGGAAAGATGTAAACTTAATTCATTTTTCACTGGTACATGGAA
The DNA here is from genome assembly GCA_013397775.1 of Eulacestoma nigropectus. Taxonomy (NCBI): domain Eukaryota; kingdom Metazoa; phylum Chordata; class Aves; order Passeriformes; genus Eulacestoma; species Eulacestoma nigropectus. Next base: position 8,453 of record VZTE01001004.1, on the reverse strand, counting down.
AGAAAGTTTGTGTTTGCACTTGGTTTTCAATAAACAAAAGATGTCTAAAATACCTGAAGATAGGAAACAATTATTTGTGTACATTTCTGGTTTTTTTCTGCTGCCTTGGTGTCTGGAGGAGATGCTGCTCTGACTTTATTTCCTCCCTAACTTAAATCTGCAACTTTTCAGAACACCACAAAAGGTGTCGCATTCTGTATCACTCAGAAAGAAGCTGGTTTTCCCTCTTGGAAATCTCATGCTCAGTTGTTTTGCCACTCTCAATCAGATATAATGCTTTAAGATGTCTTGCTATTTATATCAAAATATTAAGTTTATTCAAAGCTCTATGTCCCCTTTCCCACGCCTTGTGCTGTACATCCCTATCCAAGTTCAGCATCTTCATTTCAGCACTTTGCTTGTTGAGCATCAGCCAGATAATTCTCTAATAATTTAGTTTTCCACACTGAGCCTCAGCTTTCTTTCTGCTGCATTTGTATCCTTTTATATTTCCCTTTTTTCCATTGCCTATCTTCATTATGGTGCTGTGAATGTCAGCTGGGTATCTCAGGCTGATTCCGTGAATGTGCTGGTGGTCCCTCTCCCACAGCAGATCCTTGTCAGAGCTGCCTGGTCTAGACTGACACAAAGCTCAGGCTAAAGGGGGGTTTTAATGACCCCACATGATTTCTGATCACATCCTCAAGCCAGCACATTGATACTCCTGCAGGAAACATTGCCTGGAGCTGCTCCCTGCCCTTTTACAGACACTCTCCCTCTGAAAGCCATGGAGGTGGTGGCCGGCTCCCAGAGAGTGGAATATTCACACCTTGTGGGTAAGATTTCCATGTTGTCTTTTATGTTCCCCATCTAGATATATTTTGGCAAGACTTGGAAGCTGGGTCTGACAACAAGGCAGCACCGTGGGGCTCTCTCCAGCTGGGACAGTTTCTTTCTTCTCTTTCCTCTCCCCCTGCATTCTCGCACAGGTTGATGAGAGGGAAGTTGTACAAAGAGCAAATGTGCATCTCCACCAGCAAGAGTAGGAGCTGTTGTTGGCAGTGAGTACATGGAAGCAGTGAAGGGGTCCCTCACCGAACGGTCCAAGCAACCGTACAAAAATGGGGGTGCAGCTTCCTCCAAGTTCCATGTGATGGTGCTTTACCCACATTACTTAACGCGTGCACATTTGGAAGGAATAGAAGAGTCTTTCTAGGGACTGAAGACCAGGAGGCTTTTAGCTCTCTTCAAATCAGCATCTCCCACAGTCTGTTTTAGACTTGAGGCTGTCAGGGTCATCTCATCCTTAGTGCAAGACCAGGGTCCACATCCTCCTGGGCTTCCCTCAGCCTCCCTGGTGCTGTGTCTGTGACTGGAATCTCTGCCCCTCTGGGGTGTCTGTGATGTAGGATCACAGAGGGGTTTGAGTTGGAAGGGACCTTAAAGATCATCATTCCCATTTCATCCATGACCCTGCGGGCAGCAGTTTTGTCTGAAAGTCTCCAGAATCTCCCACCACAGACAACATTTGGCCTGTGTAGACTGAGCTTCTCCCTTGCACGTGTTGTGGGTCATCCCTGATGGAATTCCTGGGATAGCAGTGGAAGTGCTCCAGAGGATTTTCCTTGCACAGGTATTGGCACCAGCAGCGGCTCGGCACCCTGGCTCCCAACGCTGTCTATGGTGGGAGACTTTGAAGCCTCTCAGACAAAACTGCTGTAAGGATGTGGCCCACAGGCCATGGATGGAACAGGAAAGATGATCTTTAAGGTCCCTTCCAACTCAAACCACACTGTGATTCTACACCACAGAGACCACAGCAGGGCAGAGATTCCAGACACAGACACAGCACCAGGGAGGCTGAGGGAAGCACGGGAGGATGTTGACCATGGACTGGTCTTGCACTAAGGATGAGATGACCCTGACAGCCTCAAGTCAAGAATAGACAATGGGAGGTGGTAATTTGAAGAGCACGAAAGGCTTCCAAGTCTTCAATCCCTAGAGAGGATTGGGGTCCCTCCCACCCACTTCCTCCTGCTGCTCTTACCAGGAAGCTTCTTCCATTAGCCTTTGCCTTACACAAAGAGTACACACCCGCTGCTCCATACAAAGCGTAGGAAAACCCAATGTTTGGTGATTCCAGTGGATTTTTCCACTCAACTTGTGTTGGGAAAAACATTTCAGGAAAATAAAAACACAACAAATCAAGGTCACAGGAGAGCTCACCAATTCAAACTGCTCAGTGGCCTGGATTTATGATTTTTTTTCTTTTCCAATTAACTTCACCTTCCCTAAGTGGGGATTTCACACCCCTCGTGTTAAGTAAATTGGTGTCTGGATTTTTATGAGCTTTGGCAGGAAAAAGTAGCCAGTGAACCAAGAAAAATCCCCAGCTTTTGGATGGGGACACCCAGGATTTTCAGGCTCACATTTGAACCAAAGGAATGTTTGTGAAACGCCCTTTGATGAGTAAAGACAATCATTTTGATGCAGTTTATAATTAAATATTGTTGTGTATCTCCGTTCTTCCAGAACCTCCCCCTGCCACTGGAGTTTCATGGGGGTTATTTATGCATCGGTGATATATTCTGAATGCCTCACTAACATTGACGGATATTACACTTGATGTTTTTCCTTATGTCCCTTTGGTGGTGCAAATGTGAGAAAGGGCAATGAACTTTCAATGACTCTCTTGTAAAAAAAAAAGATTTTTCCATCGGGTTCAAAAGTTCAGCGCGTCAAGAGAAATCATCTTCTTGGCGCCATTGCGCAAGGGGCGGGTGAATTTTGGGCAGGTTTTTATCTTACAGTGAGAGATAATTATTCTGGGGTGCAAGTTTGGCAATTGTCACCGCCATTGGCTTTCACACAACCATGCTGATAAATTATTTGCTGTGTTTTTATCACCCTCCATGACCCACAGGGTGGGTTTGCCAGGCTCAGAGTCGCTTGCGTTGAAGGACAAAGAGCTCTTGGCGCGCCATTCATCGTGGTAAGAGCGCCTCGGGGTCCCTCAGTCTGCGCTTTGCTGAGGTTGGTAGAGTCATAAAAACAAGGTCTTTGCCTTGACAGCAGAGGGCATGATGGGAAGGAAGCATGGAGAAAGAGCACAGTGAAAAATTCCAACAATTCCGTCCCTCTCTGCAAATTCTTGCTGAACTTGGGGCTTGGGCCTTTCCAAAGGCAGCGTTTCCTCAAAGCACGCTCATCAGGAGGAACTGAAGAGCAATTATGTCTAAAAATAAATGTGTTGGCAGGAAAAGTCCAGTCTGGAAAAAGGCCATCATTTTGGGCAGCCAAAAAAACCCCAACCAGCTTCTGTGCATAGGGAGAAAAAAAACCAACAAAAAGCCCAGATGACAACTTCAGTGCTGTTAACAGGATCAGCTTTTTATAGAAGGTGGCTTCTCTGGATGATGGGCCATGGACATAAACAGAATCATAGAATCCCAAACCAGTTTGAGTTGGAAAGGGACTTTAAAGCCCATCTTGTTCCAGCCCCTGCCATGCACAGGGGCACCTTCCACTATCCCAGGTTGCTCCAAGCCCCATCTAGCCTGGTCTTGGACACTTCCAGGGATGGGGCACTCCCCATCATGCTGCTCAAATCTGGGCAAAGATCCCTTGACAGTCACTTTGATCATCATCCAGCCTCATTATGGGACCTTAGCAACAAACCTGAGGCTCCTCCGCAGCCACTGGCATTTTCTCCATGAACCAGTCGATGTTCAGGGTGTAGCAGGGTGGTTTTGTCCAGTGATATCTGTCAGGGCAATGTTGCCCCACTGCTCAATGCCTGTTGGACAAGGGGATGTGGAGAACAGTATTGGGGCAGAAGTGTTCTTCCCACTCCTTCCCATTCTCCTCCTGACTGATCCTGGCTTTGAGACCCCTGCCACGGACCTTTGATGATCCCCGATGGAAATGGCTCCAGCAGGATTGTTTGTGACAGGAGCATCCTGGAAAGCCTTTGGCAGCAATTGCATTGTCCTGTGTGCACAAACGGTTCCAAAGGCACTCCTCTTCCTGCTCGAATAAAACATGCAGCTGATGCCACATCTGAGGACCCTCAAAGCCTTGAAGTAACTGGCAGAGACAACCATCTGCCCTTGCATGAGGGGCTGGGAGTGAGGCTCATCCCACACCACCACAGACGTGTTTGCAGGCACACATATTTATTTTAAAGAGGAAGGTAAAGCCAGATGCACTTGAGCAGCCTTCTCCTCTTGCTCAGGTCTGTCCATGCACTGTAACATCCCAGAGTCTGGATCAGCCCAGCTGCCTCGTCTGACAGCACTGGATTCTCTCAGTCTTGCTGAAAAGTCACAGGTCCTGCTGAGGGAGCTGTGGATGTTGGATGGGATGTCGGCCAAGAGCTTCATCCCACTGCAGATGAGGCAAACCATGGCTTGGGCAACATCAGAGGATTGTGCTCAGCAGATTAAGGGGAAGTACCTTCCTCTCTGATCAGTGCTGGGGAAGACAAATGGACTTACTTTGGCCAGTTTTGGGGACTCTCTCCTGCTTCCAGAGGGATATGGAGAAAAAAATAGAGAGGCCAGAGGTTGATGAAAAGGGTCAGACCCAGGTTCCAGGCCCACAAGCTGGCACAGAGTTGGTTGGGTTGGGTTTGGTTGGGTTGGGTTAACCAGGGGCACTCCAAGGAGCAGCTGCAGTGACCCCAAGGCAGCTACAGAGAGGATGGAGCCCAGTTCTCAGTGGTGCTGAACAACACAAGGGTTGTAGCCAAACATTGCTGAGGTGGTTCACTCTGGACATCAGTAGAAGGGCAGCTCATTCCACTGCACTGCAGGTGGGGCCTCACCCCCATGACAGGCAAAAACTTTGATCATCAAAACCCTCCTTTGGCTACTGATAGATCTGGTGTGACAAAGCCTTGTCCTGCCACTCCCTTCCAACACTTTGACTCCCATTCTGATCTCCTCTTTCTCCCTGAAAACTCCAGAATGTCACATTTGTGACAAATTTACCATTTCATGCCATCTCCTGTTTTGCACTTCTCTTTTTAACTTCCCCAACGCAATCCAATGCGAATACCCAGACCTCGTATCTCTAACTTAGCTATCTCTGCAGTCTGTGACAGATTTTTCAGTCAGATCTTCTTTAACACACCAGCAGCATCCTCCAGAGCCAGCTGAATGTGCCTTGGCCACTGTACGGGAAATAGGGATTTCTGTTGGGCTCTTTGCAGTATCATCCGCATGTCACAGAGTTCTGACTGGGAGCTCAGCAGCTTCCTTGTGTTGATCTAAATCATTCTCCCTCTGTGAGTGTTCTTGGCTGCACGGGAAGAGACTGTGCTGTTCCTTAGGGATAACGCATTCCTAAATTTCTGCTTCCAGGTCATAACACCTGCAAACAAACCCTCCTTCAGTGACAGCAGCAGGGACACCGACAGTAACAGGGATGTTGTGAGAGGAACACCTCAGTTCCTGTCAGCTCATCAGGAGCATCGCTGCAGCCAGGCAGACCCAGATCTTCCCCAGGACAAAGGGTGGCTCCCGCTCCCTTTCCTGTGTTTGTTCTCTTTGTGATGTGTCTCAGACAGCCCTCCCAGCCTTTTCTGAGCTCAAGGGGTTGCACTTGGATCTGGCACAGGTCATAGGCTCCAGCATGGGATCGTGTGACTCTTCAGGGGCCTTTACGTCTCCCTTGGTATGAATCTTTTTGCCACAATGTTCTGTGGAGGGTCTGCAGGTATCTGCTGGTACCCAAGTGTTTCAGGAAAAACGGCACTGGTTGGATGTTGCTGCTGTGTTTCCTGGTGCTGCATCTCTTGAGAAGAGCTGGAACATTTGACTTCCACAGTGACTCTCCCTACATAAGCTGGTGTTACTCCTTCCTTGACTCCACCGAGGGATGAAGCATCCTGAGACAGACTTCAGGACAGCCCAAACACACAGTCTTAGCAGGACCGTCCTTGCCACAGCTGGCCACGAAAACACAGATTGAGTGGATGTTTAGAGGTGACTTTGGGACACGTGCACCCCCTTGGACCCCTCCACCTGGTTTGGCTTGGGCAGAAGAATCCCACGATCCTATCAAAGGATCATAAATTGGTTTGAGTTGGAAGGGACCTTAAAGGTCACTCTTAGCTGGCACTTCCACAGTGACATCCCTCCCACCTGTGCCATTCCAGGTGAGACAGCTCCTGTCCACAAATCCTCCCACCCCCTGGGAGAACCTGGTGTCCCAGTTTCTTGCAGTGTAGGAAAAACTTGATCTTCTCCATCATACCACCAGCCAAACCACTCATCTAGGACTGCACGAACTCCGTGGAAAAATTTAGATGAGAAAGAAAGAAATCTTTGGATTCAGAAGACAGTATTTCTCTGGGATGTTCTCTGTTATGGCTGAGAAGACATTTCACGAGTGTATCAACAAGTGGTGTGTGGAGACAGCTGTCTGTTTGCATCCCTGGCACATTTGGGAAAGTTTTTCCTGGGAGATAGGTTCAGCTGCTGGTGGTACCGCACTGGCTCAGCAGAGCAGCAGATTGCCTCTATTTGGAAAGTGGGAAAGTCACTCCCAACACTTGCTGAGACATTTGCAAAATGATTGTGCTCATCTTCATAAACTGAGATTTGAAGGGTTTTTGGCTGGAATGAGCCAGTTGCAGGGAATGTGAGTGCCAGTGAGGGAGATGGAGTTTAAATTTTTGAGCAGCAGAGTGATTGGGCCAAAAATTAAAAAAAAAAAAAAACAAACAGAAAGATTTTGAGGATTGCGTTTTCCAGTACCAAAGTTCAGCAGTTTCAGAGCAACCTTTGTTGGTTGCTGTTCAGCTCTGTCCCTGGTAGTTTTTTTCTTCTTGGTTAGTGCTCCGTGACTGATGAGGATCTCAGTAAAACACAAATTGATTTGCTTGGCTTTCATGGTCACCTCTGGACTGTAATTACTCAGGCAGGAAAAATTAATTAGTCCAGTGTGGGCCGACTGCTGCTCTCCAAGTGCTGCTGAATCTTAATTGGAGAGCTCCCGAGAAAGGTGCTGATTCACACCATGGCACGATGGGGTGGGGACTTTTCCAGGGACAGAGGGTGGAGGGGTGAAGGGGGCTGAAAGTCAAGAGGAGATATGTTGTCTCTTCCAACATCAGCAGCTGGACTTTCTTTCCTCTCTTCAGCTGTGATAATGAGCCTGTTAAAGCCAATTTGCCTCTTTCAAACAACAGCTGAAACAAGAGAGTGGATATGGTCATAAAATATCTGCACGGATCTTTCTGGAGAATGTAAAGCTCGCTAGGAAAAAAACCAGGACAACTCAGTGGGAGTTGATCTCTGAGACACAGCAGTGATTAATCTCGTACCACTTTCCATGATGATGCCATCTGTGAGGATGGTGTAGCACTGACAGCTCTTAGAATCACAGAACCCCAGACTGGTTTGGGTGGGAAGGGACCTTAAAGTCCTTCTCATTCCATCCTCTGCCATGGGCAAGGACACCTTCCACTAGCCCAGGTTGCTCCAAGCCCTGTCCAACCTGGCCTTGGACATTTCCCGAGATCCAGGGGCAGCCACAGCTTCTCTGGGCACCCTGTACCAGGACCTCCCATCCTCACAGGGAGGAATTCCTTCCCAATATCACATCTAAATCTGCCCTTCTGTCAGCTTAAAGCCATTTCCCCTTGAATGGCTTTTGAGACTCACTCTGCTGTGGTTGGGACTGTGCAGACACGAGCTGCTGACACAAATTCCCAATGGTTCACGACGAGCTCATGGCAATGGAATTGGCTTTGCTGTTGCTGAATTATTTTCATTTTAGCATCTGTCTGTTCCTCTCTGTTCCACAATTATTTGGTGCAATCCGATGCAGCAAGGTGCCTTTAGCTGTGCAGTGAAAGAAATACTGAAGGTGCTGGTTTGTGGAGGATCAAACAGGGAAACATTGCTCAGCCCTCACTTGAAAACTGGCGTGGGTGACTGCCTGAGAAAAAGACGGGGAAATGAAATTCAGCAAAGACCATTTTCCAGACAGTTTTCAGCGATTACTGCAGCTTGGCTGTGGGCTTGCTTCACTTCCCTGGTATTCCTACCCGACAGCAAACATCGGCACAGTGAGAGCCAAACGGGATTTTCTCATAGCAGATCAGCCCTGCTCACAGATTTGCTAATTAAATGAAGTCTCGTTAGCAAAAAATCCTTTACTGAGCTCTAAATATTTCCATTTTGGGTTTTGTTTAGGAGGATCTGAGGCTTGCTGCACTAAATCTCTAGTGAGGACATGGTGCACCCCTGCCTGGGTTCATGATCATGGCACAGAGCCTGCCATGTTGCTCATTAGTGCAGCAGACACCTACATCACCTTTACTGCTCCTGTTCACTCAGAAATTTATTGTCTCAGAAGCACGGTTTTATTGAGAAAAGAGAAATCCCGTTTTTCTGGCCAGCTCCACATCTAATTTACTGCTCCCAGGCTGACTGCTCAGGCTGCAATAGTGTCTTGGTTTGAAA
>VZTE01001003.1:84801-145711 GCA_013397775.1 Eulacestoma nigropectus | reverse complement strand
AGAAGAAGAAGAAGAAGAAGCAAAAGAAGAAGCAGAAGAAGCAGAAGCAGAAGAAGAAGAAGCAGAAGAGGCAGAAGAAGAACCAGAAGAAGAAGAAGTAGAAGCAGAAGAAGAAGAAGCAGAAGAAGAAGAAGCAAAAGAAGCAGAAGAAGCAGAAGCAGAAGAAGAAGGAGCAGAAGAAGAAGAAAGATTTCAGAAGATTGAAATTACTCTGAAGTATTCATATTTCAATTCTGATTTCTTCTGATCCTTCTTCTCTTCATGAGATTGCCAAAGGATACAGTTCATGCAGCAGGCACTGAATTAAACACAGTGCATTTCAATATGCTGCAGCAAGTAGTTTGCTCCACTTCATTTTGCAGAAAGTCCAAGAAATACACCAGGTCAAGCATAAACTCTAAGCAATCATATTCCTTCCTGCCTGCTTTTAAGAAATTCCAGACCCTTGAACATTTCCTTGGCCTTTTTTATAAACGTGGTAACATTTATTCACCTAACTCTCATGTATGGACAAGCTGTATTAGCTCAAGACCTGAAGCTTCCAATATCAGGAATGGGTGATTTGATAGATTTTACCAGGCCTATTCCCTGTTTCCTTTACACTGGTTTGACTTCAGTGTAACTGCAGGGATTTCACTGGAGCTACCTCCATGGTTCAGGAAAGGAGATTTGCAATTCTCAACTTTCTGTTGCTGCAGAGAGGCCTAAGAAAGAGCATATCCCAGTTGACTCAGAAAGTCTATCCCAGCACTTCCCACTACATGCTTCCATTGAGACTTTCTTACCTGTTTCCATAATATCCATTAAATTAGGTAGGTCCTAGGAAAAGACAGGACCCTGCAACTGGGGCCACCTGCACCTATGGAGCATAAATTAGACTCCATGCACACAAAATTAAATCCCAGACTCAGCTGGGCCAACAGCAGTTTGGCCATCGGTTTTTAATGCATTTGGCTTTGATTCACACTGCACAAGGCTCCAGTGTGAGCTTCAGAGATCTGCTATGTCATGCTTTTCCTGTCTTTTCGCAATACAAAGTGTGGATGTCAGAAAGGGCAGAGCAGATCTCAGGACTGGAAATCTGGAAGGGCAGGGCTGGTCTCATGCCAGGCATTTCAGAGAAAATGTGTGAAAGCAGACCCCAGCCACCATTACTGAGAGGTTTCTTGTCCAGCCATGCCTGATACGTTAGCAGAAAATTTCCCTAAATAATCAGCTAAGTTCCATGATGTGCTCCCTGCTAGTAGTTTACAACCTGTGAGCATTAACACCTCAGCACACACCTATTGAACACCTCTGGGTTTGTCCATTTGCTCTTACACATGGACAGGAATGAAAAGACTTCTTTCTTCAGAGAAACAATAATCTGATAGTTTACAGTAACTGAGTGCTGGCCAGAAAGGAAACTCACAGATTTTACTATTCCCAATGGAGTCATATGGCATGGAACTTATTTTTTAAATAGAATTTATTCCCACTAATTTTACTTCTATACCAGCATTTCCTTGAAATGATCCAGTTTGGCTCTTCTTGTTCAGGGACAGTCGGGAATGACAGGATGGGGATATTAGTGAGGGGAAGGGAACCTGTGCGGTTCCAAGACCTTGTCCACACCACGGGATGTGGGAATGAGTGCTGCACTAGCTGGTGGTGATGGGGGAGCTGAAACCCCTTTCTCCACGCTGGGAAACCTGTGCCTGCAGGCCACTTTCATGATCCCCTAAAGCAGGGTACATGTTCCAAAGATGTGGAAAACATTCTATTCTTTGTTCTGTTCTCCACGTCTCTATTATTAGAATAGCAAATGTTCTTATCTCCCCGAGTGCTGTGACCCACACTGTCCCTCCAGGAGCAAGATGTCCGTACAAACACATAGAAAGGAGTTAGAATGTATTTAGGTGAGCAGTGTGTGCTCAGAGCTGAGTTTCATCCTTGGATACTGGAGCAGGCAGCTGATGAACCCTGTGAACCAGGCAGAGTTACTGAGGCCAGAAAGCACAAAAACAGGGAGAAAGGAAGAGCCTGGGGACTATCCCCTCTGTCTGCTCTGGCAACTAGTGTCACACAGCCATAGCTTACGTAGCTGGAGACTCAGTTCAGAAATGCACTATTGAGCTGAACTAAAATATTATACACATGCATTTGAACCATCAGTCGAACACTTGATCCTGGAAAAAAAAAAGATGGAATAAATAATCAAAAGGTTTTGATGAGCACATAAAATAAATCAAAGCAATTAATAGCAGTCAATAAAAAATTACAGAGAATGAGTCAAACCAGTGTAATTTCAGCCTCCAAACCCAAGCCTGTGGCTAGGAGGAGATGGAGTAGATGCCCTGTATCATAAGATCAGTGAAACTCTCAATAGCTTTCACATAAATAAACTACAGGAATGTGGCTTTCATGAAATTATTTTAATGTGGGGACAGGTCTGGTTGCTGTAGGAATGACTGCAGGAAACTGCCTTGGGGCACACAGAGAGCCAGAGGCAAAGGCAGAGGTTTGGAAATACCTGGCTATGCCCCAGCTCTTGCAGAAACAAACCTTAGGTCAAAACAAGCCACTGGCTGAATTACGTCAATGTTACACAAGACAAGGTAAATTATAGAGGTGTATAAATGAGGTATGTGAAGCAGTAATCCTTCTGCTTCACTCCCTTGCAATATCCTGTTTAATTCTGAGCACTACATTACAAGAAGCCCAGAGGAGAATAACGGTGATGATGGGAAGTCTGGAAGATCTGAACCAGGAGAAAGACTGAACTCACGGGTCTGATCCTGAAAAGGAAAAGTCCAAGCTGAGATGGGGCCTGTTTTCAAATAGGCACATGCCTGCTGAAGAAATAATCTAATCTCCAGATCTGTTTTGGATAAGACAGGAATGAATGCACTCATATTACAGAAAAGAAGATTTAGCAAAGATTAGGAAAATCTTTGCTATCATACCAATCTCCATATTGCCTGGACAGGTTATTCAGTTAACATTACTGATAGTCTTTAGGACTGGGTTACATACATGTCCATGAAAAAGGACAGAAATATTAAAGATGCTTGTTTGAGGACCATTTCAGCCCTATGAGTGAAAGATTTGTTTTTGATATGAAAAGGAAAAAAAATGAAATCTGTTTTAAATATTCACAGACCTGTAAAAATATTCTTACTAGCTGAACCCCATCTAGTATGGCATCTGTAATGTGTGCCAGATCTCCTAATGTCATTTCTTTTCTCTGTAAATGAAAGTTGAACCCAGACTCAGCTCCCTGCTTGGGATATTCCTAGACTGGGAGGAAGGTACTGAACTGTATTATGTAGCTGAAGTATTATTATTGATAAATCATAAAGTTTTCACCCTGTGGCAAACTAAATTACAGGTGGTTTTAATTTCCTCACTGTGGTCAAGCACTGGAATGGGCTGTCCAGGGAGTTGGTGGAGTCAAGAAACCACTGGACGTGGCACTTAGTGCCGTGGTCTCATTGATGTGGTAGTGCTCAGTCAAAGTTTGGACTCAATGATCTTGGAGGTTTTTTCCAGCCTTAATGAACTTGGTCTGTTGTGGGCACAGCAAACTCTGACAGAAGCATAGTGCTAAACGTGTGGGAGCTTGGATGTGGCAAAGGCTTAAAACCCTAGAGTTTAAAAAAAAAAAAAATTTAAATTAAGCACATGGAAAGTAACCTGCAGGAATCACACTCCTCAGAAACTTACGGCTACTAATTTCATCTTATTAAAAAATAAAGAGGCCTAAAAGGTGCTGCCTTGATCTGCAGAGCAGAAGAGCAAGCTCTCTGTCTCTGCTGGGTCTCTTGGAATACTTTAGAAAATAAAACGATTATTTTTCTTAAACGTCTGTCTACAGATGAACGTAAGTGGGACTATTTCGTTTAGCAGTGATAGGTAAGGTCCTTCTGTTCCACAACACATCTTGAATAACCAGAACACATCGGTGACCCACATGTGGTACGTTTTCACTACAGACACAGGACTGAGACCCTGAGTCTCAAGGAGTGACTTTGTGATTTCTTCAACAGCCTCTACTTTCCATTTTCTAAACTATATAAAACCCCGAATTCCCGTGCAGCCTTATGTCAGCAGTGGATTACTTCATTTTGCCCATTAGGTTTCTGCAAGACAGTTGGAATAGCAACATTTTGTGGTTTTATGCTTTAATACATTCAAGTGGAAAGGACAAGCGAGGAGCGCGGTCCGGCTCCCCTTCCCACCACGAGGCTCCGTGGGGCTGCTCTGCCCTCTGCCGGGGCTGCGCAGGAGGGAGACGCTCAGGAGAGGCTCAGGACAATGACGCTGGAGAAACCCCTGGAATCTGGGGACGGAAAAAAGCTCCGGAATTGTTCGAGGCGGCGCTTGGGCTCGGGCAGCGCGCTCAGCTGCCGGCGGCCGGGGCTCCGCGGGATGAGCCCAGCGCCCTCACAGCCGCGGCCCCTGCGCCCACAGGGGCGGCAGCCACGTCCTGCTAACATCCGCAAAGAACTGCAGAAGCACAGAATCGGCAGGGTGACCTCTGGAGAGCACCCTGTCCAACCCCCTGCCCAGGCAGGGTCACCTGGAGCGGGGGACACAGGAGCGTGTCCAGATGCGTTGGGACTGTCCCCGGAGAAGGAGACTCCAGGCCCTTCCTGGGCAGCAGCTCCAGGGCTCTGCCACCCTCGGTGTACGGAAGTTCTTCCTTATGCTGAGCTTCTTGTGTTTAGTTTACGCCCATGGCTCCTCGTCCTGTCACTGGGAAGAGCCTGGCATCATCCTCTTGGCACTCTTTGAGATATTTACATGCATTAATGAGATTCTCTCTCAGTCTTCTCTAGACTAAGGAGATACACGCCACTAAGGTCCGGCCATCCAGCCAGCCAGCCGTGAAAGCAGGCAGACAGGGCTTTGCGGGCCGAAAGAGCACCCTCTCCTCACCAAAGGGCGGATGATCCCCGAAACCCCCCTCGAGCCCCGCAAACCGCGCGTCCCTCGGTGTCCCCCGGTGTCTCCCGCCGCTCTCCCCACACGCATGCGCGGCAGCGCAGGACTACATTTCCCGGCATGCCCCGGCGGGGCGGTCTGCGCGCGTGGCAGGGCGCGGCGAGAGAGGAACGGAGCGGGACAGGGACAGGGACGCGGATACGGCCATGGATGCGGGCGAGGGGCGGCCGCAGCCCCACCTGGCCGCGCTGGTGCTGGCGCGGGGCGGCAGCAAGGGGATCCCGCTGAAGAACATCAAGCTGCTGGCGGGGGTGCCGCTTATCGGCTGGGTGCTGCGCGCCGCCATCGACGCCGGCGTTTTCCACAGGTGCGCATGCGCCGCATCCCCCTCCGCCTCCCCTTCCCCTGGGGGGGTTCTGGTTCGGGATGGGGGTGCTGAGGGGTCCTGGTTCGGGATGGGCGTGCCGGGGGTCCTGGTTCGGGGTGGGGGTGCCGGGGGGTCCTGGTTCGGGATGGGCGTGCCGGGGGGTCCTGGTTNTCGGGATGGGGATGCCGGGGGGTCCTGGTTCGGGATGGGCGTGCCGAGGGGTTCTGGTTCGGGATGGGGGTGCCGAGGGGTTCTGGTTCGGGATGGGGGTGCCGGGGGACCCCGGCGTAGGGAGGGGTTGGGGCAAGCCGCCTCTTCGTCAAGAGGGTCTTAGCGGTGTCTGTCAGGGTCTGCAGGGAGGGCTCAGAGCAGGGACCAGGCTCTGCTCCCTGGAGCCCAACAATGGGACAGGAGAAACGTCAGGAACGGGGCAGGCAGGAGCTGATGCCCAGGAAGTTCCACCTGGACGTGAGGAAGAACTTCTTTACTGGAACAGGCTGCGCTGAGAGGGTGTGGAGGTACTCCCTCGGTGTAGGTACCCAAAAGCTGCCTGGATGGAATCCTGGGCAACCTGCTCCAGGTGACCCTGCTGTGGTCCCGTCCAGCCTGACCCATGCTGTGACGCTGCCAATGAGGCAGGAGTGTTGGGGGAGATCCTCACTTAAGACAAGAGGGTGCAATTGCTGTGGCACCAGGTTAAGGGTCAGGCAAGGCGAGCACCTTGTCAAGAACTCAGCTGTCCCTTCCTGCTAAGGGTGAGCAGCAGAGGAATGAAGGAATTAAAGTCTTATAACACAGTAATTTGAAATTAAACTTGTTCTGATGCGTGGTTGGGTGGCCACTAGCTGGTGATGTTTACCAGCAAACATTGATGGTTTTACTGTATTAAGACATCTGCACTACATGGAACTGCCAGGCTGGAGATGATCTCCTATGAACTGCTGAAGCACAGGATGACTTTGGTTCGTGGTCTTGGTACTCGGGACTGCGTGCACTGAGCTTGGGATCTCCGAGGATGGAGACTCCACAGCCCTTCTGTTCCTTTCACTGCACTCAACCAGAAAAAGCTTCCTTATTTTCTCTCTACGTGCCCAGCAGTAAAGACAGCAGTGAAGTCGCCTCCTTGCCGAGATGTCTCTTTGAGCATCTCCTGGCATATGGGTGCTCCCAGGCCCAGTCATCATGCTGGCTCCTGCTAAGCTTGCTCCCATTTTCCTGTCTGGTGTCAGGGAGCCCACAGCTGGACACAGCACATCAGAAGCAGTCTCACTGTAATATCAAGTGGACGGAAATAATCTTCTGTGCCCATGTGACTCAGAAGACAAGCTCAGTTTGTGGCCAAGTGCCTGAAACTGAAAATAATTAGAGCTAGATAGAAACAAGTGTGTTGTTGCTGTTGAGAATATGGGCATTACAGATTTTTCTGCAGACGCAAGACTGAGGATTTTCTACACATTTGCTGAGAGTTAAAACCATGGTTAGGATGTGCTTGGTGTGTAGCACACTTAGGGGCAGGTTCCCGATGCAAACCTGCTGCATAATGCTCGGAGCAAGGACTTGATGCAGTCAGGTAGAAATGTAGCCCAGCTAGATCCAGAGCTGTAGCACTCTGTATCTCATAGCTGCTGTGTCATTATCTAGCCTGGAAAAACTTTCTTGCTGTATCTGAAAAGCAGAGGAATCAGCATTCTGTTTTATTTTTAATAAACTAACAGACAAGAACACTTCTGACCCAGGTTACTGATAATTTCTTAATGATTGTGAATCTATGTTGCTTAATGGCCTGCTGTGGCTTCTGTTTGGCATCTGAATTTTCCCAGCAGGAAGCCAGTCGGGGTTGTGCAGCTTGGCTTTGAGGCATGACAGGTGCAGTAGGTGGACGTGCACCAGGTTTACCTGGTCACCTTTGGAACAGGTGTGCAGGGTACCTGTTACACAACAAAACTCTATGAGTTGAATGGGGAGTGTGTATTTAAGTTCACCATCCCAAAGCAGTTTATAGAAAACGTCTCTTGTGTGTTTGTTCTCGTGGGTGTGACTTGACATTGCTGGCACTGTCACGCATATTTTTCTTCTGATGATCCCACGGTGTCTTTGGGGGAAGAAATGTAACTGCAGCACCATTTGCTGTGGACAGTGCATTGCTGAGAGAGGAAGGGTGGCTTTTCGTAGCTTTTGTTTTTACACCTCACATGCTCTTTTGTCACAACGATGACAGCAGTGGCTTCACAGTTGCTCAGTGTTTGTCATCACGTGATGCTCAGAATTAGCCTTTCCTTTTGTAAATGTTTGTTCTCCCTGAACGATCACAATCTTGCTTTACCAGTACTGGAAGTTTTCTGTGCCAAAACATAGGGAACTTGAACAGCTCCTTCTCTGGGATTGTATGCAGGCCAATTAACACATTTTAACACACTTGCAGCATAAGCTGATCTTTTAACTTTGTGGCAGTTTTACTTGTTGTAAACTAAGCTCTTACATGATTCTGAATGCCACATCCATCCCATTCGCAGTTCATTCATCTGTTAACATGCCTAACAAATTCTGTGTGCTGACACTGGATTTTTCTGATAACACTTCTAAATTTTATGTTGCTTAAGCTTCCTGTATGGAATGCAACTTAAGATTCAGATTTTAGTGAATGTGCATGTTTTATCCACGTTGTTCAAAGCTGCTTCTTGGACTGACTTAATACAAATACAAGAACTAGTTCCTTTCATTGCAAGATGTAGTACAGACATAAATAAGCTGAGCTTTTATTCAGGTTAAATTACAACAGGCAAGTCAACAATGATGGGATTTATTCTTTATATTAATTTCTGTCACTGTCTGCCAACAGCATATGGGTTTCCACAGACCACGATGAGATCGAGAAGGTTGCGAAGCAGTTTGGTGCTCAGGTCCATCGCAGGAGCCCTGAAGTCTCTCAAGACTCCTCAACTTCTCTAGAAGCCATCACAGAGTTTCTCAATCATCATCATGGTAAATTAGGGGTGAAACATGCTGAGCTTTTGTATTGTAGCCCCAGATGGATGATGCTCTTAGTATTTAGAAAAATAAGTAAAGCATTGAGTAAATAAAAGCTAGAAAGATTCTCCGTTTTCTTTTTTTTTTTCAGTGTGTGGTACCTACTCATACCACACTTGGCAGTTGTGTTACTAAAAATATGAATTGTTTCATAAATGTCTCTGTTTTTCTTTAGAGGTTGATATTGTAGGAAACATTCAAGCAACATCTCCCTGTTTACATCCCAGTGACCTTATAAAAGTGGCAGATCTGATCCAGAAGGAGGGGTTTGATTCTGTCTTCTCTGTTGTGAGGCGGCATCAATTCAGATGGAGTGAGGTAAAGAAAGGAGGTAATATTTAGGTGTCTCTGGTTACAGTTATACTTAACTTTTTTGGTTTTTTCAAATGCTTGCTTGTCATACCCATGGTGTTTTAGGAAGTGATGTCTGAGGCATGAGCCGAGTTCTCTGTGAGAGATAGCTTAGGGATTCCTGCCAAGCACTGCTGTCTTGATATTACTGAGCATTGCTCAGCTCTTCTGTAATTGTTTTGTAGAAATTAAAATTATATTAGCTTGTCTAGGCTGAAAATACAGCTCCAAAAAACCTTACATGTTAACTTCTTTCTAGTAGGTATTCATGTGTATTCAGACACGACACTGAGGTCCTAACTAGAAAATTGTTTGTTCTTGCTATGCAATAGCTAACAAATGACCAATGATGTGAGGTAAAATCTTGGGGAGGATGGGATGACAACCTCTTGGCCTGGAGACTTAGGCTTTGTTTCATCCTCATAATTTGGCTGCTGACTTATGTCACGTTGCAGAGTGCCTTTGAGTCATGAGGGCTGAACTCATGTTGGTTAGCTCATCCAGAAGAATATGACTGGTTTTTCCCAGAGAAAATATGCCTCTCAGCTACAGTGGCCAAGATGACCAAAGACTGAAATTTTAAAAATAAAGATTGTACCTTGGTTTAGCTATAAAGCACCTTTTGTCCTGGTACAAAGAGCTATTCCACACATTATGTGTATTGGTTTTGCGTCTGTGGTTAACGCAGAAACTTTTTCCTTGTTTTTAAAAAATCCTTATTTCAGGTACTGTCACACTGGGGTTTTGTTGGGGTTTTTTTTAAATGAAAGTTACTCAGACAATACAACTATTCTGTTGAGATATAAATTCCTTCAGATGAGGTTTTTATGTGATTTTAGAAAGCATCATGCTGTAAAAGAGCATGTGTAATAAATGAGGCTTGATCTGACAGATAAGTTGGAATAAAAGTTAAGCCTTTGTTTCGAATAAACACTTGAGCATTGTCATTGTTCCTCATAAGAGGAGAAATAAATGACACTGTTTGTGCAGTATAAGAGGAGTATCAGAAGCATGGGTGGCAATTTCAGGATTCTGTGGATTGCAGTTTAGAAAGCCACATGCACATCTTGAGATGCTGGAAGGGACAAATGTGAAAGAAGAAATCTCATATGGATGTGTCATGTGGCTTCCTGAAGTTGTTGGTGTCATAGGCAGATTGTTAAATAGGAAAGCCTCGAGGCCTACCTAAAAGAGCAAGTAATTCTCCAGTATAAAATGACATCCTAAAGTTTTTAATGTGGTGAGAGATAAAGAGTCATTCAGCTGCAAGGGCTGAGGAGGATGTTGTGCCAACATAAGCAGCTTATGGATAAATGCAAATGGCCTCTCAGGAGTGTGGTGTTTCAGGGGACAGTGATTCACAGCAGCATTATACAATGGTTTTTCTTCTTTTTATTTTTCCATTCAGCTTTGGAATACTGCTTAAGTTAAAAGAATTTCCTGGGGTTTTTTCTTACTGCGTAGATCTGTTGCTCCTTCTGCATTAAGGTTTAATATTGATAGACCCCGAAAGAGAAAGGTGTCTCTCTCTGACTGGAAATGTTTACTTCAGTGAGCACAAAGCTTCAGGTGGTTATGAAACACAAAGTGTGTGTATATCTACTAAAGCCTCAGAATGTTTTGGGTGTTTGAGAATGCCCTCTAACTATCTCATGGTTACTGGGTCATGAGACCTGGTGAATTTTAGCTGCTTTGTGCATCTGGATTGAAGGGGCTTAAGGACAAAAGCCTCTGGGTCCCTGGTTCACTTTCTGCTGCATGTACAACTGTCATTGGTAATAATATGGGATCTTTTGGGATGATATTTGTGCAGACAGCTGTTTGTTTATTTGTGGACGCTGATTAAACCACTTGTGAAGAGTTAACATAATGCATGTCCTTATATAGGAAGTATTTTTGGGGAAGTGCCAAGATGTTTTTGCAGGCAAAAATTAATCACATATGCTCTTTTTTCACCTTGCAGATTTCAGGTTGATCCTTTCAGGTATCAGAGTGCATTCAGGCATTCCTGTGTGCACTAGGAGATGGAGTACGGGAATAGTATTTCTTTCACATTGGCAAGGACACTCTGGAAGAATGTCTCCCCTACTCCTTGTAGTAACCAATTTTGGAGCCAATAACCTCTTGGGTTCTTGTTGTTGATTTTGTTTGTTTGGTTTGGGGTTTTTTCCCAAAGTTGCAATGAAAAATTTCCTTTTCCACTGCTAGACATACAGCATAGTCCTCCAGTTTATCCACAGTTCCAAGAGAGAGAAGCAATTCAGTGATTCCCCAGAGAAGTTGTGGATTTTGCATCCCTAGAAGTGTTCCAGGCCAGGTTGGATGGAGCTCTGAGCAGCCTGAGATAGTGCAAGGTGTCCCTGCCCATGGCAGGGGGTTGGAACTGGATCATCTTTAAGGTCCCTTCTAACCCAAACCAGTCTGGGATCTTTATAAAGTTAAGCAACAAGAGGCAATAATGAGAGAAGTTGGTGACTGAATTATGCCCTTAATTTTTCAACAGAAAATTATTTAGGAACTTAAGTGGCTCTGAACAGGAATTCTGTAAAGTTTATTTTGTCTTTTTTTTTCCTCTGTTAACAGAAAACAAGATGACAGAACCCCAAAACCTGAATCCAGCAAAGCGGTACCGGAGGCAGGACTGGCCTGGGGAACTCTATGAAAATGGCTCATTTTATTTTGCCAAGAGACATCTGATTGAGAAAGGATACTTGCAGGTTAGTGCTCTTCAGAATAATACATTTACTCTTGCTATAGAGGGTTCTGAATTCAATGCTGTCTTTTCATTTCTGCTGCAGTCAGTGTGAAATAACAGCACTTTGACCTCAGAACACTTTGCTAATTATTTGTAACTTAGCAGATTATAGCTAGAGCAGTTCCAGTAACAGCATCCTCCACAGCAAATAAATTGATGCAAATAAATTTATTATATAGCTGTAATCCTAAACCAATACAATACTGAGTTGAGTTTTGCATGAGTTCACCAGTGTCTCTTACAATTCATTTTAATGCCGCTAAGGGTGTGAAACTGAGCTTCTTGCAGTGGCAGAGCCTTGTCATAATCTGTAAATTTGTATTTTCAGCCAATTTAATCTTATGCCAATTTTGTACTGTAACTTTAGCAGTCTTTTTCCCTTTCCTGATGTTTACATCCCAATGTAGTGATGCAGAACAACACTGAGGTGTGCTGGAGATTTTTCCATGGGTAATTAAGTAGCAGTAAGCAAATAATGATCATAGTCTTCCTAAGAAAAAGCTAGAGGTATTACTGTTTTGCTGATTAAAAGATTTAGTGAAATTAGTGTGATGTGATTGCTATAATGCATAACATCTTGCACACTTTCTCTAGCTGTAAAATGGAAATAGTTATTAAGCTGAAGGTTCCTTCAAATGGTTCTGCATAACTGGCAAAAACATGATTGATGGTTCACTTTTATATAGGCCATGGTGGCCACTGTGTGACCAGGCATTTGGCTTTCATTGCATGGTGCTAAATTGTAGAGTTTTGTGTTTGTGTTGACCCAAGCAAAAAACTTCAATTTTTTTTTTTCCTTCAGGGTGGTAAAATGGCCTACTATGAAATGCGTGCAGAGCACAGTGTGGATATTGATATAGACATTGACTGGCCTATTGCAGAGCAGAGAGTGTTGAGGTAAAAGCACTTTTTATTCCCTTTTTTTCTTTGATGCTGCTTGTTTCAAAGTGTGCTCATGTGAATTCATAATGTATGGAACGTAAGCAATGGAGATCAAAGATAATTGGGCGGCTTTATTTCTGCCCATTGTGTTTTCCTGTCTGTGTCAAAATTGACTGAATTACTTTTGTTATATGGTGGGGTTTTGGTAGTTTGGTTTTTTCCTTTAAAGTTCAACTTGGTGAAAAGTGTGAGCCCCACTATCCCACAGCAATGTGTTAGCATCATCTCTGGCTTTCCCAGTTGAAGTGCCCCACACTGCCATGCTCCACACCACAATGCCTGGTGCACAGGAATGGGAGTGTTTGTGTAGAGGGCATGAGCTGATTCCATCTCACCAGCTGCCTTTTCTTTGCAGCTACGCTAAGGAAACAATGAGTGGGAATGGAGTATATTTTCTGTGCCTTTTTCATCCTAATTTTTAAATGGATGACGTAACTGAGCTGTCTTTTGGATCGTTCTGTTTGTTTCTTTGAAGAGGGAAAATATAGTTGGAGAGTGATGGTGATGAGAAAAAACATTAGAAAAGAAGAATTTCAAAGCTGATTTTTCTCAGTGAAGATTACAGTTGTATGGGAAATAATTGGAGTTTTGGAGTGTGCAAAAACTTCCATCCTAAAAAGATAATTTCTTTGTCTAGCTTTGGCTATTTTGGCAAAGAGCCACTAAAAGAGGTGAAGCTCTTGGTTTGCAGTATTGATGGATGCCTGACCAATGGTCGCATTTATGTGACAGAAGATCACAAGGAAATGGTCTCCTACGATTACAGAGATATTGTTGGGATTGAACTGTTGAAGAAAAGAGGAATCCAGGTAAGTGCTGTTCTGAAGTGTGAGCCTTTATGTCTCATGTAACCTGCACATTAAAAGATGCTAAAAAATTATGTTCTTGCACCATAGAAGTTGAAGTTTCTTCACAGTGCTTGTGATCAAGCAGCATAATATATTGGTTGGGACAAATGTTATCCTCAGAACCCTTAGAGGAAAATAAAGAGTTTTGAGAAAGTTTGCAGTCACAGTAGTTTCAGCATCTTTCTCCATTTCACAGAATCATAGAATGGTTTGGGTTGGAAGTGACCTTACAGATCACCTCATTCCAACCCCTGCCATGGGCAGTGACACCTTCCACTATCCCAGGATGCTCAGAGCCCCATCCAGCCAGGGATGGGGCAGCCACAGCTGCTCTGGGCAACCTGTGCCAGGGCCTCCCCACCCTCACAGGGAACAATTTCTTTCTAATATCCAATATAAATCTCCTCTCTGTCAGCATGAAGCCATTCCCCCTTGTCCTGTCACTCCAGACCCTTGAAAAGAGTCCATCTTTCCTGTGGGCTCCCTTCAGGCACTGGAAGGCTGCACTTAGGTCACCCCAGAGCCTACTCCTGCGAAATGGAGTAGGATGGTTTTTCAGCAGTCCCTCAGCTTCATTTTCTGTGAAGCCAAAGGGATGGGAAGCTTGTAATCATTGTTTTGTTGCCTGTGGGAGCCCATTTCCATACCTTCTTGGGCTTGGAATGTTTCATTAAAAACCTCTAGGTCTTTGTGCTGCACTTTGTTTATTTCTAGTATATGTTGCTGATACAATCCTACCTTGTGCTCTGCTTCTCTTCATTCTGTACTTAAAATCAGTGCCAAGCATTTGTTAGTGTTTAAAAGCAGTTAGGGAAGATAAGCTTGTCTACGTCTTGGACAGAAAACCTGAAGGAGTTGCATCTGAGATTTCTAAAACCCTGCTGCAATTATCTTCTGGTTTTAGCCTACCTTGTACATTATTCCTGGAACTTCGAATTTGGAATGAACTTCCAGAGATAAATGTGCTGTGCTGCTTCAGTCTGTGTAGTGTTGGTTTGATGCTCTGAAATGCTGCTGTAAATAAAATCATGTTCTTCAGTAGAGAGCCCAAGGAAAAAACTTCATGTTCTACAAGTGTTTCAGAAATCTTTCTTGGGAATTCTCTCATTCTATACTGTGATTTAATTAGATGATACTGCCCTAGATAGTCACCACACCACCATACAGTGATATTTAGTGGTTTTTTTGGTACATGTTGCATTTAAAAAGAGAAATGTTCATTTTTATTTTGAGCATCAGGGAGGGCTACAGAAAGGTATTTCACTTTCCTAAAGGAACGTCAGGACTGTGTGATTTTGGATGCTAATCACTTCTGATCTGAGTTTTGAAAACCAATCATTCAATGCTTTTCTGATACCTGAGAGAGCTTCTACGAGCAAAACTACTTTTTTTGTAATAGTAAATCAACTTATATGTCATATTTCTTTGGATGTAGAATTTACTCTGATTTTATTTCCATAGGTTCGACTCATCTCCGACAGAGATTGTTCAAAAACACTGTCAGCCATGCAGCTGGGATGTGTAGCAAAAGTTAGTGCAACAAATAAACTACAGGTTCTGAAGGACTGGCAGGAAGACATGGGTTTGAGCTGGAAAGAGGTGGCTTACTTAGGTCAGTTCCTTTTCTTTTGGTATATTTTATATTGGTATATCTTTTATTTTGGTAGCTTTAAATAGTATAGACCAAGAGAAATTCCATAGTGCTGCTGAGCTTCAAACCACTTTTCTCTTTGTAAATACACTGAATTTAGTGAGATTGCTGTGCAAATTGGAGCACACAATCACCAAAAGCACGTATTTTAAGGTATTTTAGGGTACAATCTAAATGATGAATCAGTGTGTAATTTGGTAAGGGAAGTCTTCACTGTTTTTCCAGTGGGACATAGGAAAGCTTTTGTTTTTAGGAAACATTTTGATATCAAAATGTTGATAAGCATACAGTTAGAACTGACAATTTTGAATTGATTCTAGTTCGTTTCAGAGGGATATTGTATCAATTATGTTCTGAGATGGTAATCAGAAATGGGCAGAATTAGAGCTGAAAGCCACATGGTTCTGTGCTAAACTGTGTTTCAGTGACAGGTTAAGTGTGGAGTCCTGCCAATGCTTATGCTCAACATAATTTTACTTCTCTTAAAAGTACCATTCTCTTGCCTGAAGATTGTGAAGTGTGATCAGCGTTTACATGGATCACCAAGCTTTTCCAACAGCTGACTTGGACATGCAAAGTGCTGTGGAGCTGCTGAGATGAAGATTGTGACCAAAAAAAAAAAAAAAAAAAAAAAAAAAAATTTAAAAAAACAAATTAATAAAAAAAAAAAATAAAAAGAATTTCAAAAATCAGATTAATGCATACATAGAAAAACACTGAGAAAAATACTGATTCTTTCCCCTCTGTGATATTTTGCCTTGTCTGTCATCTTCCTCCCTAGGGAATGAGGAGTCTGACGTGGAGTGCCTGAAGCAGGCAGGCATGAGTGGTGTGCCTGCTGATGCCTGTGCAGCTGCTCAGAAGGCTGCTGGGTACATCTGTAAGAGCAGAGGCGGCTGTGGAGCTGTGCGGGAGTTTGCAGAACACATATTCCTGCTCTTAGAGAAAGTGAACTCTGCAAGGAAGCAGCTGGAAGAAATCAGTTCAGCAGGGAAGGAAAGGGGGAGAAATGAGAACAGCAGGAAGGGAAATAAGGAACTGATGGAAAAAGAGTAACGCCGTTGGTCAGTCCTGCTTTTCTTCCTCAGTAAATCCATATCCCAAAGGAATGCTTACCTTTCAAATTTTACAGCACTGTAGAGCTAAAAAGGTGTCTCCCTCTAATTCCAGGTCCCACGTTCATGATTATATGCTGAAAATATGAACATATCCATGAAAGCCATTTAAGTTCAGTGAGAGGAATGCTACAAGAGAGTGCCCTGTAAATCTCCTCTTAATCATCCCACCTGTCCTACAGGAACAGTGCATCTTTATTTCATAATCTGACTGTTTTCAGGGATCAATGATTTTGCATGACTTGAAGATTTGTAATTCAGGCTTAAAAAAACCAAACAAAACCTCTGTCAGTTTTGCTCATGTGGTTTGCATTTCTTTTATCAAATGCATGGTTTTGTGGTTGTGTGATTGCGTTTTACAGGCTTTGCCCTCAGCAAGGAAGCGTTTTAGCATATGCTGGAGAGGTCAGGTGTAAAATACTATTAGTAGAACTTCTTCCTCTATTTTTAAAATACTACATAGTTGCTGTTACACAAGTTAATATTAGTTTAAAAAAGCACTTTAGCATGTGTTCCATTTTAAGCTCATAAATAATTAAATCGCATTTGGAATTCTGCCTCTTGGAAACTTTTTATTTTGGGTTTTACTGAAGTGCTTAAATTACTATTTTGCCAATTTTGGAGTTAAATTTCCCATTGGCCTTGAGATCTTTGCAGAAACTCAGTTTCTTTGTATGAAGACTTTATTGCAACCACAAAATGAGTTAAAGCCAAATAAAAGTCTTTATTGTATGAAAAAGGAGCTGCTATTTAAGAAAAAAGAAACCAAAATCCAAACCATAGTTGCTTGTGGGTTTATATAAAATATATCTACAGGCTATTTTTAGCATGTTAAAGCTGGTTTACATGCTTTATTTATGGGAAATAGGATTTGTATTGTACATTACAAATACAGTAGTATTTATCAGAGTCAAAATTCTGTTTTGTGTTATGCTGAAAAATAAAAATACCCATGTTACACAAGCAATTACAAGTGAGGTGAATGATAATGGCTTGTCATTTTATTTTCTCTGCTAAATAGACACTCCCAGAATAATATCACCTCATATACTGGCCTCTGATTAATTTTGTGTTTACTTCCTTTCACAAAGCAAAATGCTGAACTGAAGTTATTTACTGCCTATCTACAGTTAACAGATAAATTGTTTCCTGTACTAATCAGCTCTAATTCACCTAAATTTAAGTGTCTCCTTTCAGTCACATTTTAGGGTTCTGTGCTGGATGAATCCCATGGACTTTGATAAGAGGAGAGCCACATTTTGGGCATCCATGTTTTCACTTTGATGAATTCTTGTTTAGAAGAACGTGGTATAATCTTACCTTGGGAAGAATATGAAGGATAAGAGAGCTCTAGAGACTGTTTGTCAGAAAAAGCCTGTTTGAGGATATGGGATATGCATGATCTGCTGCCTGAAAGGTTCAGATTTCTATTGCCCACACTGCAGTAGAAAGCCTAATTAGGATGAGGGATGTCTTAATTACTCATCTTGATTTTATAGACGAGCCTCAATCACATGAAGGATTTAGGGGTCAGAGAGGCAGAGACAGTGAGGGTAACTCTGTCCCCTTAGAGGTGAAATCTTAAGTCCCAGGAAAGCTTCAGATGTGTAGAATATTTTTCCAAGGCCTGTTCCAGTACATGTGACACCACGACTGCCTTTGATTAGAGGGGTGTTACTCACTCAGAGTGGTCATTTTAGTTATACTGGGCTTACTTTGAAATCATCTTTCGGTCACATGAGCACTTGTTTTTTACTTCAAAATGTTTAGTGTATTCCAAAGAAGACCTTAGGTAATGTGGAGTGTTCTATCATGATTATGTGAAATGGAAAAAAGGAAATTATGTAAATATTTGTAATAAGCTATTATGAAAAAATAGCTGATTACCTCAAAATAAACAGCTTTCTCTGGTCTTTTGAGTAGAAAATGGTTATGGGCTGGCTTGTGGTGAGTTTCTGTACTGCAAATCATACACTCCTAAGTGCATGTGCCACATGAATGGCTTATGATGGTGAAGGTGGACAGCTTTAATACCCAAATAAATCACCTGCACACCTTCACCTTCTTATGACTCCATTCATTTATTTTTATCTGCTCTTTCTTCTATTCAGGTTATCTTCCTCTCCAGTTCCTGTAAGGTGATGTAACAAGTTCTGACCTTAATTCATTTCAAATCAGTATGAATCACATATATCTCAGCCTTTTGATGTCAGAGATACTTTTTAATACTTGCTGATTTCAAGTTTTTAAGACTTTTAAACCTTGAGCACACATTAGTTAACAAGTTTTTCCAGAGTCCATGTGGGAAGGTTTTTGTTTTGGTGGTTTTTTTTTTTTTCTGATAGTGTGTTCTTAAAACACTACTTCCTTTTTCCAGAAATAACTCTAAATTAATCTAGTTCCACCCAGCAGGACAAATCCTCCTAATTGTCACCATTATAAGGGCAATAATGCTGTACAAAAGAAAACCACTGTTCTGTGTGAACCTGATGCATAAATGGGTTAGAAAAACTTACCAGTAATGCACTTGTCTGAAAAAATCTTTGGATGGTGGGTTTGTTTTTCTCTCTTGTTCTGGGACAGGTTCGTGTATCCCCATTTCTGATCCTAGATATGTTTATGGATGTGGCTCTGGTTTAATAGAGCATTCCCCCTGCTCTGGGGGAGGCATTAAAGAGAATGAGCAGTGAGCAATGTGAAGGCAATGATACCGAATTATTCAGATTAGTAAAGAGAGGGGCTGGTGAAACTGAGGAGTTATATATAAAATAAGATGAGCTTGGTTGGAAAACAATCCTAATGTCACATGTATTCAAATATCCATTTTCACTGAGCAGTTATAATTCAGTAAAATATGGACTGGTTTGAAGTGTGTGCCAGCAGTTTAAAAACCAGGAATTATTAGAAAAAGAATATATAGCAAATAGGATAAAAATAATTAATCCATTGTATAATTCAGTGGTTTGCATCTTGAATACTGCGTATTTTGTTTCTTTTGCATTGAAAAGGCTCCAAAGAAAAGAATTCCAAAGGTTTGTGGGAGGATAAAATGGACGATGGAAGAAAGGAATAAGGTTCAGTGGCAGCAGTAGCCAAGTCAGAATTCTTCACTTTGGAAGAAGGATGACTAAAGGCAGTTGTGTTAAATTTGAAAGTAAGGATGGGAAGCCATGGAAAGGCCACTGAAGAAGCTAACAGTGGCCAAAATCAGGTGCCTGAGGAATATAAATTTATCATGTTGTATCTGGTGGTGCTTTCCAGTTTTTCTGTGGCCTCAGCACATTTCAGCTTGTGGATTTCCGAAGTTGGACATGGTTTGCAGACATTTAATGAACCTCAGAACACTTAAAAGAGGCTTTGGGCACGTGTTTCATGAGTCTGACACCTGATTCTGTTCTGGTTCTGAACCTTGGATTCTTCCTCCTATTTCTTTCGTAGGAAATACCCAACTGCATTTTATTTTTATTTCACAATGTGTGTTAGTGGTTCATTCCATGTCATTATGTGGTTCTGACATAGTTGAGAAGCAGGACATGGCATTACTATTATCAACAGGAGTAATCTAATCTTAAAAACTCGTGGAAAATAGGGCGAAAGTTCACACATAATTGTGTAAGATTACAGGTACACTGGATGAATCAGTGGTCATTAATATCAGTAGTCAGAGATACAGTAAATTGCTGGGAAAGTTCTTGGCCAAAATGTACTCAGAGGTTGGGAGAACATTCTGGGAAATTCCACATGTTCTTCCTGATTGTTCACATGCTTTGCAGACAAGTTTCTGGCCTAAATGGAAATATATTTGGACTAGTTATGGCTACTCTTGTATTAAACATGGAGATAGTCCATGTATGTCCATCTTCAGGGATGTAACTTTTAACTGAGGGTATAGTTGCACACCTGTTCATGGCTAGTGCAGTCCATGTAGGATTTTGTTTTTACTGTCCCACCTTTTTTTTTCCTGGTTACACTTTGTCCACAGCAGTTCAGGCTCAAGCTGGGGTCAGCCACCAGTTACAGATCCCTCTGAGCAGGGAGGCCCAACAGAAGTGTTTCTATTCATTAGGTAAAGCTTGGTCTAAAAAGCTTGAAAAAGGGATGAAGTATCACAGAATCCCAGAATAAGCTGACTTAGAAGGGACCCATCAGGATCAGGAGTCCAACTCCTGACCTTGCACAGACATCCCAACAGTCCCACCCTGTGCATCCCTGAGGTTGTTGTCCAAATGCTCCTGGAGCTCTGGCAGCCTTGGGGCTGTGACCATTCCCTGAGGAGCCTGTTCAGTGCCCCACCACCCTCTGGGGGAAGAACCTTTTCCTGCTATCCAGCCTAAACCTCCCCGGCACAGCTCCAGCCGTTCCCTGGGTCCTGTCCCTGGTCACACAGAGTAGAGATCAGGGCCTGCCCCTGCTCTTCCCCTCGTGAGGAAGTTGTGGACTGCAGTGAGGTCTCCCCTCAGTCTCCTCCGCCTGAACAGACCCAAGTGCCCTCAGCCACTCCTCATTCACCTCACAGCCTTTTACCCAATTTAGACAAATATAAAACACTCCCATTCATTTCACTTAATGAACTTTAAGTGTTCCTGAATATATTTATCATGATCTACCTTTGGATTAATTCCATTCTCTGAATGGAGAGATCTCTCTTAAAGGACCTGTCTGGAGTCTTGTCCCTGTCTGGAGTCTTGTCCCTGCCTGCAGTCTGAACAGATTTTATGGGCAGTAGTTCTGGTAACTTGCAAACAAGCCCTAGTCCTGACTCGCCACAGCAGTATTTCAACTTGTTGAGCACTTTGTTCAGAGGAAGCACAAGTTTGATTTATAATGGAAGTCAGGAGGTTTCAGGGAATCTGGGGGCAAAGTTGCAGGCAGTGCATGGCAATGTGGAGAACAAACTGGATCTGTGCCTTGCAGTGCCTCTGTACTGCTGCCCCTGCTGAGGAGCAAGGGAACTCAAGTCTGGGCTGCTCCAGTTAGGCTGGTGTCAGAGCTTGGATAGCACAGAGACACATGGCCTAGCCCTATTTCATTCATCTGCTAAGTCCTGCTGTATCTTTTTTTTTTTTTTAATTGTAATCTAGGTAAATCCTCAATTCAGCCAGTAGGCAATGCTGTAAACTGATTAATTCCTCATCCCCCTGGAGCAGCTAGGGAACTAACTGCACTTTGAGCAGCACAGTGCTACCTCCCTGGCTGATGGGTAGGTTTAAGTAGTTTACCAAGCTTACCTTGCTGCACAAGGCAAGTCCTCATCCTGTCCCTTCGCACACAGTTCCATGCTGTGAGTATGATGTTGATGTAAACAATCCTTTATGTGTCTGCATACAATGTGTGATGCAAATGCTGCTTACAGCAGTCTTAGTGCAGCTAAACTCGCTTCCAAACCTCATTCCCCCAAGGACCCTCTGGCTTTTTTTCCATACTCAAAGGGCCAGAAAAAAATAAGTCTTTAAATAAAATGTTCAAGCGTTTTCATTAGCTGATCTTTTGCCATTTATTAATAGTGGAAGAATGACATCTGAAAGGAGGGCAACAGTGGCGTTTTGCAGGGAGAGTGAGTGATTTTAGTGTCGGAAGAGCAAAGTCACACATCAAATGGGTCATTTGCCTAGAGCAGGGCGTCATCTCCCTCAGGTTGTGTTGAACTGGTAAATGGCAAAGGACTGCACACAGGCTTTTCTCCTCAGCATCATAACTTCTGTGTCATTTGTGTAGGTACAAAATCAGTAGGTGTTGATGCCAGCTTGCACAAACCAGCTATGAAATGAAAGGGCTGCCTGGCAAGTGTGAAGTGTGCGGCTGGAGAGAGATTGGGGTTGATGAAACAAGGCTGTACCTCAGAAACAACGCTCCCAGAGGAGGAGCTTCCCTCACACACAGGAGTCAAAGCAGAGTCATGGTGCTTGTGTGCACGAGTTTCTTTTCAGTCAGCTTTTGTTATGATTGTTCTGCCTTGGAACTATGTGGTTGGGTGGAACAGTCCCTGGGATGTGGACGCAGACAGCTGATTCTTGGGAAATCTGTCTTCACCAGGGCAGAGTAAATAATAAGTGGTGTTCAGATTAAGCTGTCTCTGAGTTGTGGTTTGGTTCTGTTGCACGAGGAGTGGGAAGTAAAATAGTTCTCATCAAAACATTGGGAACAGGCATTTTGCAGGAAGAAAATCAAATGGAAAGGGAACATTTACAGTTGCCCGATATGTGGTGCTGAAATTTTTTTTGATTTGTATTAGTTGCATTTAAAACACAAAGACTCTCCGGTACCTAAGCCAGAAATAAGTTACATCAATGAACTACATACTGTTAAAAAAAGAAAAGAAAAAAAAAAAAAAGAAACATTTTTGTAAACAGACTTCAAATTTTCAAATGCTGCAGTTTTCAACTTCATTATCAATAACAATGTCCAATAAGATAGGCACTTCCAAACATGGTGTATCACAGAAGGAGCAAGTCTGGGGTCAAATTTTTGGTCATTTTCTTATGATGTGTTTTTAGATTTCTTATAGATTCAGTTTCTTAGAAGTTTGGTTTTTGTTTTTCTTTTCATATTATCTTGGGTAAAATTCCTAATTCAGGTCTACGAAGTCTGTTCATATCCCCTTGGAGCAAAAAAAATAAATAAATGATGAAGTAGATTTGGTTGTCAAACATGTGACTCTGTGAAACCGTGTACACCTGCCCTCTGAGAACTGAGTTTAGCTCTGCATCGTGTCAGAACTTTCCTGTTCTCAGAAACCCCATGTTTACAATCCTTCCTTACTGGAAGCATTATAACTTTCAGCATTCAGAACTTTCCCCCCCGTTGATCTGTGTATGTTTGTTGATAACTGGATGTTGTTCTTCACGTGGACTCAGATTTCATAGATGAATCTGTCTGCCATCTTGCTGAGTTTCATTTTCTCATTAAATATCTCCTGAAACCTAATATTCTGCTTTGGAGTGAAGTAGTTCTTCCAATCACCAACGGCACCTAGGAAAGCAGGAACAGAAGTGAAGTGAGCAATATGTGGAGCAGAAAATGATTTTAAACCAGCCTGGTTTTGTTAATGTTGCAGTTGGCACAGATATTAATATATTCTTAACCACAGTCACTGTGGTAGCTCAGGATCATAATTGTTCTGCTGAAACTGGTAGAAGGATCTGAATCATCATCCATAAAGGCTGCTGAACCCTCATCCTCAGAGCTGATTAGTGCCAGCAACACAAGTGGTGGAAGAGCAGCAGCTTTCCAAGGTGGAATTAGAGCTCTTGGTCATCTGGGCAGAGGGACATCTTGGCATGCCTTAGTTGAATGTAATTGAAGGTCTCTATCTGGGTGTTTTCACAGTCAGTAGAGGAAATTACAGGATCACAGAATGGTTTGGGTTAAAAAGGACCTTAAAGATCACCCAGTTCCATCCCCCTGCCATGGGCAGGGACACCTTCCACTATCCCAGCTTGCTCAGAGCCCCATCCAACCTGGCCTTGGACACTGCCAGGGATGGGGCAGCCACAGCTTCTCTGGGCAACCTGTGCCAGGGCCTCCCCACCCTCACAGGGACCAATTTCTTCCTGATATCCAATCTAACCCTCCTCTCTGTCCGTGTGACGCCCCTCCCCCTTGTCCTGTCACTCCAGGCCCTTGTCAAGAGTCTCTCTGCTATGTGGTCTTGTAAATAGTCTGAAAAATCATAGATTCATGAAACAGTTTGGGTGGGAAGGGACCTTTACAGGTAATTGTTGTCACCATCTAAACTTATGAAATGAGTGGTAGCCGAAAAGCCACTGACAAAAGAAGATTCCTAGAAAAGGAGCCCGGAATGGCCTGATGGATGAATCCCACCCTCACACCTGCTCCTAATCTCTAGGAATTTTTATGGATGAGATGTCCAGCTTAAATGGGCAGTTAAATACTACTGGGTGGCCACGGGCACTGGTGATCAGAAAAGTGCTTCAACTGTTACCCAGTTCAAGCAAAAAGGAAATTGGTTTTTAAACTGACACATTTTTATGAGACAATGCTTACAGTTTCCCCTCATGTGCATGTTCTAAGGACCCTGCATCCTAAACCTGAATAAAATAGTCATCCCATTTTCTGACTAAAATAGCATTCAGTCAGAAAGGACAGGAAAAGAGAGCCTGAAGCATAATATATACATATAAATCTTCTGTAAACTGGCTGGAACTAGCTAAATGTCTGGGATTTGCATAGGAACTACTTGTAAGTGAAACTGCTGGGATTTTTCAAAATTTTCATCCTATCTTTGTCAAAGTTCACTGACTTAGAAAAATGCATCTCATTTTTTTTCTTCTTTTTTATTGACAGACTGTATGTTGTCATTTGTTTCTGCTGACTGGTAAAACCATCGTGAATTAACAGAAGTTAACATTTCTCTGTTTATTAATTGAAACAACTCTTAGTTTTAAACTGTCAATTATTGTTCAAAAATTAACTAAATCAAAAAAATCAAAATCCATGTAAAAACAAGGGGTTTGATTTACTTATTATCCAAACCTCTGGAAGCTTCTGAAATGCCAGGAGAAAGAAAACAGCTCCTGTGGGTATTTTAAAATCACATCTGAGCTAAGCACTGTGGAAGATTTTCCAAGGTCTGGAAGTTACCTATGACCATTCTTTTGCTTGTTGTTGTCAGCATATTCCTTCTTTAGGAATATTTCAGTAAGATAAGGGGTGATAAGAGCAGTCTCATGCAGAAGAAATGTGTCTGGCTCTTTTTCATTCTAGTCAACTAAGTGACCTTGGCAGGTGCTATCAGAGAGACGTGTTGTAAAACACTGAGGTGGTCAACTTTTAGATGGAAGAAAAAAAAAAGACAGATAAAGAGTAATGCTGGGTGAACCTTTCCTTTTGGCTCAGCAGCTCCAACGGAGCAATATGAGTCAGGCTGTCGTTCAGACTCCTCTGTGCTTCTCTAGTACAAGTCTGAATTTGCAGCCAGAGAACTTAGGAAGTGATTTTTAAGAGGGCTTTAGATTGAAGAATCCTGTCATCGCTTCCCAGAGCTGACCCAAAGACGCCAGGAAAGACCTGCACTGTGGCCTCTGTCTGCATTCCCACTCCTTCTGCTGTGCTAGGCACACGGGAATTTACCTTTTCGGAAAATCAGCCTCCTGTTGGATGTCAGAGCACACACGGTGTGAGTGGGATCGCTGTTCTCCTTTTCTGTGTCATTCTTCATCTCTGAGAACGAGGACTTCTTGCAGACGTCTTGGATATCACTGTCACTGATGTTTAAACTCAGGAACAAAATGATTTCCTTTACAACCTTAGGGAGATCCTGAGGTGTAAGAAAAATACAGCTTTTATATTGCTGGGCTGATTATCAGACTTTTAGCTGATTTGAAAAGGATTCTCTTTTATTACATAATGAGTTTGTCACACATTTATTTGCTTTCAAGCAAAGCTAAATATGTCATTGGACTGTGCAGATGACAGGTACAGTAAACCTGCTTCCTCTCTTAGCCATACTCACAGAAATGGATAAATACAGACTATGCCATATCCAATACACTCACATTGTCATTTTTACCTCCCAGTTCAAGAAAAATATTCTCCTGTCTCTCAGAATTATTTCACTGGAAATAGAGGAATACTCAAAGCCCAGCTCCTGTGTAAGTAGCTTATTTCATTGGAGGTGCTATATCTAGAGATCTCACAAGTGACTCAGCATCCAAAATGGTTTGGTTTTATTTCTAGTAGTGGAGGGTTTTTTTCCCCAAAAAATGAACAAACCTGTTTTCATGGAGACAATAGAAAGTGTTTTAGTGTTTTCCATTCACCTAAAAATTCGTTCTCTGAAAGCTAAGGTATGTTGATATTTTACTTTTTTAAGAATAGCAAAAGGTTTGCAGGATATTTTCCTTTCATCAAAATTCTTTCTCCACCCCTCCAGCCTCCAGTTTTCTTTTTTATTGGGAACACAAGTCCCAAACATGAGTAGTTCTGTTCTCTTACATCACTTTTAGATAATTTCACCTGAGATGTCAGCGATAGCAAATTAATGCGTGGCCCTCAATAGATGTCCTTAATTGGTCTTTCCATAGGACAAAAAAAAAAAGAACTTGAAATTTTCCCTGAACCTGAAGAAAATTGTGTAATATGAGTCCCATTCCTGCATCTAAGAAATGCAACTCTCACAGGATTTAATAATTCTATAACTTGTGCCATCAGAATTATTTCACTAATATAAAATTCTATGCAAATATAAAATATGTCCAAAGATATATATTCACATTTTCCTTCTTTCTCCTTTTTCATTTTATCTTCCTCTTTGATGTTTTAATGATGCTAATTTACAAGTAATGCCTTCTGAGAGCGTATTTACCTTCTTCATGTCTTCATAGAACAAAAAGAGGATGTTTTTTTCATCTTCATGTTCTTCCCAGCTTAGGAAATGATCAAACCAGGATCCGCAGACAACTGAAAGGAAAACCCACGTAAAAGAGATTCAGATAAACTTTAGTCATAAATAACTGTGATGGTATCTCACTCATGTAGGGGAATGATCCTTTTGTGATATGTACCTTGTATTCCTCTAAAACAGAGGCAGTTCTTTGTGTCAAGTGACTCAACCTTACAAAAGTAACATCCAAAAAGGTTTCCATTCTTGTTGGAATTTGTTTTCATACCAGATGCTATTCTGAGATATGAGTCTGTAGTGGAAACAGGCTCCAGATCTAAAGAAAGGCCAATGATGAAGGAAAACACAGTGGCCGAACAAGATCTGAACACCTCACAGATGGCTGCCTGTCTGTGGTCACAGAGGTATGATCACCTCAGCAGCAGATGAAATGAGCAGTCTGGTAAATGGAGCACACTGTTGTTACCTCTCTTTCATCCCAGCAGAAGGGAATCTGTATAATTTTTAAATGCTGAAGAAGAATTACACAAAGAACTTACGCAGAAGCCTCATTCAGCCAGTGACACAGATAAAAGGGTTTAGAGCTGACTTGTTTTGTCTGAATGCCCCATTTGCTGAACCATGGGAACACAGCTGAATTTCAGCTTTCTTTTAAAAACCAAAATTCTGACCTCTCCATTTCAAAGGCCAGATGAAAACCTCTTGCAGGGCAATGAGAAGAGGCCTGAACAGAGCAAGCTCAGCCAGCATTCTCCAAAACTGTGACTTTGCTTTACAACCACCCCCACCACCAGAAAATTATAATCTTGTAATGGGCATCATTTTGGTCGCAAACTGTGAGTTATAATTAAGTATGAGTTACAATTAATAGCTATAATTAAGCCGAATGCTCCAGTCTGTGGCCCTCTCCAGCACATACAGCAATTTCTAAGTGCAAGGCATGTGCAAGGCTCCACAGTGTGCAATTAAACCCTGCTTGCCTGGCCAGCTACTCTGGGGATGTGGCCAGTGATAGCACAGTCCTGGTGGCTTCAGGAGAGCCTTGGAGACTCCAGAGAATTCACAGTTGTCCCTGTGTGTCCTAACCCTTGTTTTGGACTGATACTAATTCTGCAAGAGTACTGCAGGATTTGGATCAAGCAGCACAACCTTGAAATGTTTAAACCTACTAGCAGCAAAAATTACCACCTTTCCCTCCTCTTACATCACCTCTTACCTAAATTTCTGTTGTAACCAACATGGTTATCTATTCATGCCACACATAAGCACTTAGAAAATAGAAGGTGGCTAATAATTTACGGGTAAATAGGAGATGCTTTTAAAATTTAATCATTGAAACACAGAATGGTTCAGAGTAGAAGGGACCTTAAAGATCATTTAGTTCCAACAGAGCCCCATCCAATCTGGCCTTGAATAGAATCCTCTTTCCTTTTTCTCACTATTGTATGTTCAGAGTTGATACTGAACAAGCCAAGCAAATCACTGGAGAATGTGCCTTAGGGCTGCTGTGAGCTCAGAACACCGGACCTGAGCCAAAGCCCGGAGGAGGCAGCAAACAAATCGACTGCTGGAGCTCTGATGTGAGCCTGTGATAGCTGCAGTGGCACTTTTCTTTCAGTTTTCAAGCTGAGCAGTCGTTATTGCTGTTATCGTCACTGTGGTGATGCGTGTCCTCAAAGGAGTAATAAAACACTAAAAATGGGAGTGGCCAACGAGAACAAGGTCCTGCTGCCAGCTGCCATCCCACCACTCCTAAAAAATTCTCCCTCTTGTCCTTGGTCTTTGGACCCCATTTCTGAGGCAACACATCAGGGAGAGTGTGTGCAGAAGGGCTTTAGGAACATGTCCAGGCTCCTTTGTTGGGCTGCCCAGGGGATAGAATTCTCTTGGCATTAGAATTTATCCCCACCAGCCCCATACTGGATAAGGAGTGCAACAAGGAATTTTCACACAGTGCAAATTTCTTACCTCTTTCTGTGCATAATAAACTAACAAGAACTGCAAGGAGAAAATGTTTATCCTTACCCTTGCCTTTTAAGAACAAGTCAAAGAAAGCAGCCCAGGTGTCTACACTGGGAAGGTTTGGGTTATCTCTGTAGTAATGAAACATGGAAACTGCAGTGTCTTTTGGATTTCTGCTGATGTAGATCATCTGTAAACGAAGAAAATGTAGTTATTAATGATAATATCCTCCCTTTATTTTACAGGAGCTCTGTGTGTAAACAGAGCATTGTCATAGGCAGTTTGCTGTGTCAAAACCCTTTCCTTTAGGATTCCTCTTTCGGTGACCATGCCATTACATTAGAAATGTATTTATCTCTACTGAGTAAGGAGTCCATAGTGATTAGTAAACAATTCCACGTGGACAGAGGTGTGTTTGTCCCAGCTGGGTAATGTTTCTGTTTTATGAAAGAGTCTGTGTTAACTTCAACCTTGAGTCAGTATACTATTGCATATATCTCACATATGAAAGTATTTAGTAATTAACATTCAAAGGACAGCTGCAAAACATAAATATTGGCCTTTCATTCAAATTAGCTTTGTCCCAAAAGTCTGGATCTGAGTGATCCTGAAGTTTTTGACTTTCAGTGTAAAATCTGAGACCCAGAGCTTATTTTTTAAAGATCTCCCACATTAGCATGGGAGGAACTGGTCTGTTAAGTGTCCCTGCCCATGGCATGGGGGTTGGAACAAGACGATCTTTAAGGTCTCTTCCAATCCAGGTGATTCTGTGATTCTATGAACTTAAAACTGTGATCTGAATCTGCCTCCCACATTTCATTTCTGCTTTGTTTGCCCAATACCTTTATGGGCTCTTCCCAAAGCTCCAGCAGAAGGGGCAGAGTACCTTCAATCCCAGAACAGCCTGTAAGTACCCAAGATTTTCTAAGACAGTAGGAAATGGGGTCATGAGAACACCCCCATTCCTAATGAGAGATTTCTGATTGAAAGATGTTGATGTTCTGTTTTGTGTGGTGCCTGGTGTGGAAATCACCCATGGGAGCAGTGGGGCAGGAGCAGAACCCAGTCCCTAGTCCAAGTCTCTGTTCCTGCTGTTTTCAACTGCTGGTCAGCCATGCTCCAAAATTCACAGCAAAACACTTCTAAAAACTGCAAATCATTCAAAAATTATTAAGGATCATCAGGGCAAAATAGATTCCTAGTAGACTTTCTCTGTATTTTACTGCTTTGATATCATTTTTTGCCTTACCTTGCATTTATTTTTCTTAAAATTTGGAGGCAACATGTTGTAGTCTAAGTGTGTTGGGATAATTCTCTTTGATGAGAGTTTATTCAGCTCTTCCAGTTGAGAAATATCTCCAAATTCAATGGGAGATGTTATTGTAACTTGAGTATGGTAAAGCTTTGCTATAACTCCTGCAAGCCAGTGGGTCCCTACAGAAGAGTAATTTTAAGAAAACAAAACACACAAACAAACAAATGAAAAAGGATTGATATTTATTGCTGTGAAACATGCATTTTTCATATGGAAACATCTTGCTAGTGGACAAGTTATATTTCTAACCCTCCAGATTCAAGAAACTTTACATGACTAAATAATCCCATTGGCTCCAAATACAGAAACACTTAAAAAAAATAGGGCTGTAGCTGAATTACAGTGTAACTCTGAGAGAAGTGTTAATATTGGTACCAAAACCATCTCATTAGACAAACTTCTGTCAGCTGAGAGGTGGCTATTTTGTTTTAATAATTTGTTTTAGAATAACCTGTTTGTTTGGTTTTTTTTTTTCCTTACAGTAACTTGAGTCTGTATATTTGGAAAGTACTGATTGAGCTCCCCCTTGCTGTGGGCTCCTCTGTGCAAGAGAGGTGGGTGGAGAGAGGATAAGAAACTAATAAATCTACAGCCAAAAGCCATACAAATAACTTCATACAACTCTTGACTAATTGAATGTAGAAAGTCCTCAAGAAAATCTTGCAAGTGCAGATTTTGCTTACAGGCAAGGATTACTTATTTGCTTTTCAACATGAAAACTCCTGAGATTATTTTCAATTACAGAATCTAAATGTAGGTTAATGACCCATCTCTCTTGTGATCTGAACACTTACTGACAGAATAATATATTCACATACTCAAACATCCTTTCCTATTTCTTTTACACAGACATTTCCCAAGCAGTTTAAGCAGAGAACATGAAACACACAAATGAGACTTCGTGCAATTAACATTTAAAACTAGAACTTACCAGACTTGGGATAGGAAACCAAAAGGACATCATCTTCTCTAGCATCAAAAGTATCCAAGGATTTTAAAAGTTCTGGAGAAGACCTGGTGGTAAAGGGAATCCCCTTAAATGTGTGTAGGAGCTCTGCCTCGCTGGAGTTGGACATGGTTGCTTGAGTTCCTGCAAATCAGATAACAGGGATATGAGGAGGATTTAAGAGTCACTTCTCAGTCAGATGGTTCAAAGTGACAAATGAAGACTGAGCAGCATAAACCTCATGCTTATATACTTTGCTACATACCACGATGCCCTATCAGATATTGATTTTTTTTTTTTTTCAGGTAGTTGATAAAGGCAACTGAAATATTAGAGCTAACTTAATAAATAACTGAAATGCTGAGTCATGAAAAATGCGTCCCATTTGTCATTTATTGGGTCTCCAGATAAAGACATTAGGTAATAGTCAAAATGTAGTTGTGAAAAATAGCGAGAATGAAAATTACATGGTGCCTTAAAATATGCTTAACATGATTATTCTGTAAATTATACTTCATTGGAAACTATTCTTACCTTCCAAGGGAAAAGCTGCATCTTAAAATAATTTTGATTATTAGAAAAACAGTGTCTTATTTCATGTGAATTAATTTTTTTGTTTGTTTCATTTTATCAAATATACAACAGCTTGACATTTCAAAAGTGCAAATTGATTCCAAGTGCTTGAATCTTGTGATGTTAAGGAACCAGCGTTTGGAAGATTTCCTGATTTCAGCCTGAGGAACCTTGAAAACAGAGGCACTTAGAGCCACAATCCTTTTTTAAGATGTTATATGTCTCTATAAGAAGAGTATAGGCAAAAAAAAAAGTCATCAACTGAAACCCAGATATTTAAATAGATGTATTATATAGATATTTAACATTGGCTTTAATCCTGCGTGTTTCATGACCAGAAGTGGTTGAAGACTTTGAAATCTTTCCACAGAATATGCAGACTTACCAAAATAAAAGTCACTTGCAGGAAAGAGGCAGTTGTCCATTAATAAGGTGGTTTCAAATGGGGGTTTTTTGGAAAAAAAGCTTTGAATCTGTGAAATTTATCACTAATATTTTTCAAACAGAAAGCTTCACTTTTGTTTCACGTGACCTTAAGCAATGTGAATGTATCACATTAAAATAAATAGCTCAGTTATGAACAAAAACATTTTAGAATGTTTAGTATTTTCAATTTTCCTTTCAATGGCCACAAAGTAATTTACTTTTTTTTACATTCTTTTCTTCAAAAATCCAGTGGCTTCACTATTCCTGGTGAAAGACTGCCTCAATTTATTCAGCTGAGGCCCTTCAATACCTTCAACTTGAGAACCTCCATGCAAAGCTTGGTTTAAAATGAAGCAGTGCTTTGGTAATTTTCCAGCTTTACCAATGTTCTTTTTTTATCATATATAACAACTTGGGTTTGGTCAGAGGAGCTGATTCCCAGATGCACTCCCACGAGCCCTGGTGAGAAGTTAATAAATAGACATATCCTTCCAAGAAACACCTGAGCAGCCAGGATTGCTCACAGGGGGTAAGGATACTTACCAGCTTCTGTGCTTGCTTATTTCTAATCCAACCTCCAGAAAAGCCAGCACTGTAAAATTGACTTTTTCCTCCCCTTTTCCTTTCTCAGCCTCGAAGAGAAGTGATCTTCTCGCCTTT
This sequence comes from Eulacestoma nigropectus, assembly GCA_013397775.1. Taxonomy (NCBI): domain Eukaryota; kingdom Metazoa; phylum Chordata; class Aves; order Passeriformes; genus Eulacestoma; species Eulacestoma nigropectus. Next base: position 113,487 of record VZTE01001003.1, on the reverse strand, counting down.
AAAGTTGCCCTTAAAGAGTTATCTCCTGCAAAATGTGCCCTGTGCTGTCAGCAAATTCTGAATTCCACTCATGCAGGGCCAGGTGGGGTTGAAAATCATGGTAAATATGCTCTGGAAAGATGTTCCCTATCACTAAGGATAAGAGGTGATGGGGAATCTTTCTAGTGGGGGTACAAGAAACACTTGGATCCTAGTGCTCAGGTAGGAATTAGGGAATCTCTCAGAGGAGCTCAACATTTTCCTCTGGCTCCCAGGCTGAACACCTAAGCCACTGCTTCATACCTTAAGGTGTAAATACTGAAAAATCTATCCTCTGTCAGCAGATTTCACCGTGGATACTGCAGGTATACAGAGTATGTCCAAAGGCCTAAAAAAAGCCCCTGTTCCTGTGTTATTCTGAATGTCCGTATTAATCTGAATACAGACATTTCCAAGATTTATTTTGCAAGTCATAATTCCAGTTACATGCATGTAGCACAAGCTAGTAAAACTTTATTTCCTTGACCTGGCAGAAGTAATCTCATTGTAAAATGACTTGCATATTTACCATGCTTATTCTCTTTCATTTCCTCCTGCATTCCTGTTATGTTTTGAATCAGCACATTCGCCTGATCTAACAACTTGGACCTGAATTAATCATTCACAACAGAAATTGCTAAGGTGTAAAACAGAAGCAATACAGTAGCCACAAAAACACCAATTCTTTTAGCCCATTTCAATTGCTTTCTGAACAAGCTTATCTTTTCAGCGTGTGTAATGGTAATCCAGGGGAAATGAAACCAAAATTTGCCCTCCCCAAATGCTGCCTCTACTTGGAAAATAAGTCTTCTCCCTGCAAGGGAACAGTATCCTAAATTGCAATAACTTAAGGGAAAAGAGAATATTCAGCACCTTGCAGGAAAAAGGTAATATTAAAACTATGCTAACTACATTGCCACAAAAAAGCACATTATTACAGCTACATTACACAAAGGGGGCACAGGTATAAAGAAGACTGTGCCGAACCCTCCATCCAACTTTGATTTTCATCTTTACCAATGTATATAGGTCTATATATATATGTATAAACGTATATATAGACACACCAGGACTGCAGTACTTATTGCCTGACCTCTGCACCAGGCTCTGAGGAGTTTTTCCCAGCGCCAAGTTCTCCTTGTCCTGGTCTCTGCCATCCATACCGATGGAGTGTACAGGTTACCAGCAGGTTTCACAGGTATTTGCTTGCCAGGGAGCAGTGCCAAACTTGGAGTTTGGGGGTTCTTCATGATTTGAGGCAAATGCAGCTGGGCAGTTGGACACTGCTTCAGTCCAGCTCCTCCTGTCTCCATGTCTGACTTACCTTCTCCCATCTACATCCTTGTCAGGTGAGCAATTTCTTTCCTTTTTAATGACTTTAAAGTTTCGACTGTTCTGTTCTTGCCTCTGCCCTGCAAACTCCAACCCAGACTCACCATCCTCTTCTCTGCTTGATAAAAGGCGGTGCCATGTACATCTCCTTCAGCTGAAGATTTCTCAGCTGAGGCCAGTCTGTTCCCCTCCAAACCCCTCTCAGGCATCACATCCTAAAAAGACATTGTGATATTGTGGAAACAGGCAGGCAAAGCCACACGTGTTGGTTGCATGAGTGAAAATTTGGGTGTACATCCACAAGGTTCTGAGTGGTTTTAGCTAGCACTCTCAAGCATCAGGTTCCTCATTTTTTGAAACGTCCTAAAGCTGTGAAGTATTTCAGTGCTGTGGTAATGAATGGAGTGGTAGAAGTGACGTGGCCAAGAACTGAAATGTTTCAGGTGTGATGAACCCGCATGTCCTTAAATGATGAAGGATTTAGCTTCACCTGATGCACCCGGGAGACGAATTTCACTTGAAGGGCTTCACTGAAATCCCTACTTGTTTTAATGTTACAAATGAAGCGTCTTCTCTAAGTTTATGGCCAACGGCTGTTTCATAGAGACAGCCTGCAAAACGTTGGATGCGGCACGAGTGCTCGGACTGTTTGGGAAGTTAGGGCACTTCAGTGTCTGGATGCTGAGAATTTAGGAACCTAACCAGGGGCTTTTGTGTAGTTCTAAAGAAAGTCAATTGCAGGATGGGTGTAGGGCTGCCCAGAACACATCAATGCATCAATGTTACAGGACGTAACGCATCAGTTACATCCTGTAACTCTCCCTCAGTGTACTCTGAGCTGGTCCCAGCTACCAGGGAGTGTGACTTAGCCAAGGCTGCTTTACTGGAATGGGCTGTATTGGATTCCTGTACCCTTCCAACAGCAGCTCTCTTCCTGGTAGGGCTTCCCTGCAGTGTCTAAGTGCTTTCAGAGAAGCCTCCCTTCATTAGCCTGTAGTTCAGCACTAACCAAGAGCTATGAGTTGACAACTCTGATTTCAAAAGTCTCCAACTTCACAGGCACTGCTATCTGAGGCAGCTACACCTGTGTTTAGGTAATGCCCTGAAGGCAGCCAGTCCTACGTGCAGTCGTGTTGTGTTTATGGCACGGCAGATGACAAACTTCTCTGATCTTCCTCCATCCCCCTTAGCACAAGTCATCGCCTGAGGATGTTTTGTGCCACATCCACAGCTGGTACAGCTAATCAGGCCAGTGCCACTGCTCAGGTCACCGCTCTCTCTCCTGCCCTGCAGCTGCACTTGACGACACCTCAGGGGTGTGGACACACACAGAATGAGGACATGAAGGGATGGCAGGGGGACAAGTGGGCAAAAAAGAAAATCAAATGAGAATTTTAACTTACACTGGTCCAAAAAAAGAATGCCGTGTGCATGCAGGTGGGCTCAGCCAGGTAAGCTCTCTCCCTTGTTTGTCAAGGTGGGGTGGCCTAGGGGCATTCCTGGGAATCCAGGGAGAGAGGACAGGCCATGGAGGCCTAATTTATTTTCTGCTTATCTTTATTGGCTTATTGGCACAGGAATTAATTACAAAAACTTATGAGTCACCCTGGAGCTTCATTGGTGGCTTGAAATCGTTTCAACTTGTTTTGATTTGTCAGCGTAACTGGACAGAAATATTTTGAAGCACATATACAACAATAGGCCAAAGCATTCTATGGGGAGCCAGAAAAGTTCCAGAAAGAAAAAGCCTTTTGATGTGTGTGTTTTTCAGAGACCTACACCATGTGGAACATCGCTGCACACAGCAGAATCAGCAAACAGGTCTGACAGCAAATGCTATCCTGTTGGTCCACACATTGCCTTTAAATCCAGCATGTAGCTGGACACAGCTACATCTTAAGGTTATCCCTGATTTCAAGGTTCTTTAAGGCATCTCAGTCCCAAGTTATCAGACATGAGCTGTAAAATGCTACAGGAAACTTAGGAGAAGATAAAGAGGAGCTGGGAAGCACCAGGAAGAAAGTTGACTCCTTCCCAGCCAGCACCAGCATAGCTCGGTCTTGCCCAAAACTGTTAGTCACTCCTGGACAGACAAATTAATTCCATAGTCCAAGGGGAAGTTACTGGGCTGGTATTTATGACAACTTTCTGTGATTTGTGGTGGGAACAGCAATCAAAACACAGGCCAGATCCAGACTGGATAAGTGAAACACAAGTTTTGTGCCAATTCTCTGCCTTTGTGTCGTTCAGGGGCTGGGTAATATTCTACAAAGTTTATATTTCTTCTCTCTTGTTATGAGTTGGGGTTTCTTTAATATGTTCTTGTGCTACATGAACTCTTTAAGCACAGATGACTTATACAGGAAAGAGAATTCCTACTGCATGCTTGTCCCCTCTGGCAGAGTCAGGATGTAGCTCAGAACAAAGGAAGAACAAATCAGGATTCTCTGCCACACAGCATTTTAGTCTTAATATTGGGCAGAGTTTAAAAAACCCCAGCTTTTTGTGGTTCTCAAGGAAGCTTTCAAAACAGATGTTTTACAGCTGCCCAGACCTTTCCCTGGGACGGAGCACAGCTCATAACTCTTCCCATCCTTGGAGATCCCATTTTGGTTTAGACTAAAAGGTACAAATGGCTCCATAGCCCCTGCAGTCGAACTACAAGTCTAACACACTGTGTAATTTCATCCACTTGCACCTGACCAGATGCCAAGAGCCTGTTGCACACAGCTGTATTTTCCATCTAGTCATGTTTGAAGTCTTCCTTCAAAAGGCCAGGGAAGTCACTTCAGCCATGCCTTTCCTGGGAGCTAATTATTGTCAGTTATACCCCGCGTCTCACTGCTGACTTAGAAAAGGGATTTTTCCGAACGGGAACAACCATGAACCAACCTACCTTGTTTTTTCTACGCTTTCTGGGAGGTGCTGAAATAGAAATGGCTTAAAATCCATCACTCATCTTACCTGGATTCTCCATGCACACCATCATCCTGAGAGAAAGCATTACAACCGAGATTTACAACATACAGTGCAGGAGACTCAATGGGTCCCATTCTCTTTGGGATTTATTTCCACCATAACTCTTGCACCAAGCAGGGACAAAGGGGGAGGATGTCTTTGGGTTTGGGCAGCAGAATGCCATGAGGAGTGGCCACTGGCTGCCCAGCTCCAGGGGCTAAACACCTGCTGCACTCAGAGACCCCAGGTGTGACCAGGATCCTGCTGGGCTAACATAGCACGCAGACCAGGACTGGCACAGTCTGCCTGTGCTCTGTCTGTGACACAATTACCCTGGGAACTGCTGCCTGGAGTGTGTCCAAAGAGGCTGGAACATGTCCAAAGAACGTCAGTGAAGCTGGTGAAGGGCACAGGTCCCACAAGGAGCAGGGAGCAGCATTTTCTCTTTTAGCCTGGATAAAAGGAGGCTCAGGGTGTCTCTAAACCCCCCTGAAAGGAGGTTGTAGCCAGGTGGGGGTCAGTCTCTTCTCCCAGGTAAGAAGTGGCAGGACAAGAAGGGCAGGACAAGAGGAAGCAGCCTCAAGTTGCAGCAGGGGTGATTTAGATTAGATAACAGGAAAATGTGGGAAATTTTTTTCATGGAACAGCTTGTCAAGTACTAGAACAGGCTGCCCAAGGAGGTGGTGGAGTCAGCGTCCCTAGAATGCTCGAAAAACACGTGATGTGGCACTTGAGGACATGGTTTAGTGACAAACGTGGTGGTGGTGCTGGGTTGAAGGTTGGACTTGATGAATGGTCCTTTCCATGAATCTAGAAACCAGGATGATTTTAGGCCAGCTCAGCTCCTCTCTGAGTTGACATGATCATGGTTGTAATCTGCAGGTTTAGCAGCCCTTTGTCTCTATCAGATGTTTGAAATTGGGAAGGAACATAAGTTGAATCAAATCAATTAACCCCTTCTGTCTGGTTATTAGATACTGCTTCCATTTATTAATCTATATTTATAGAATATATATATTCGTATAAACACCAATTCCAGCAGCTATTTTGTGCATTCAAGTTACTGCAACTTTTTCCCTCAAAAGGGACACCCCAACAATCCCACCCTGTGCCTGAGAGCGTTGTCCAAGTGCTCCTGGAGCTCTGGCAGCCTTGGGGCCGTGACCATTCCCTGAGGAGCCTGTTCAGTGCCTCTGGGGGAAGAACCTTTTCCTGCTATCCAGCCTAACCCTCCCCTGACACAGCTCCAGTCGTTCCCTCGGGTCCTGTCCCTGGTCAGCAGAGAGAAGAGATCAGTGCCAACTTCAGTAAAATAAATGGAGTTAAAATACTGATGGGGTAACTGCCACTGCAAGATCTTTCTGAGAGGGTGTTAAGCACAAAATTACCACCTAAATAAGCAATAAGAGAACAAACACCCCAAATCCAACCACAGTTCTACCTAGGTCAGTTTTTGTTTTCATTAGCAATTACTTTTTTTTCTGCAGAGTATACCAGCAAATCCCCGAAGTTCACTGATGCAGAATGGAGGTGTCTTCCACATCACCACTAATGAATGATCATTTTCAGCCCTAAAAGTCTTGGGTAAGGCCTCCAACACCTTTGTAACTTTTAGAATACAATTAAGGAGTAATGTATTATATGCAACCACATCACAAAAACCACAATGGAACTTAGCTTAAATAATTATCCTTATTTTACATGATTGAGAAATCAATATCCAATCCAGATTAACAAGGCTAAAAATCTTTAAAGACTGCTGCACCAACAGCTACATCAATCTTTAAATTCATGGATCCACATTAAGACCTCCTAGATGTTGTCCAGGTCCCCAGGATTAATATTTCACATTGGCTGTCTCTCTTTTTCCAGAGTTATCTTGCCATAATAAGTTGTGTGATTAAGGTGTGATACAGGGTTAACTCACAGATTTTTTCATTATTCTACTTGTTGACTCACTGGTTTCCACACAGCCAGCCAGCTCCAGAAACTTCCATTCACAACAGAAACACCTCAATTACCTGCCTGAGTGCGTAATTTCTTCAGATGCCCTTCAACCAGCAAACTTCTTCAAAATTCTCTCCTGCTGTCAGCTGAGTAACAACTTCATGAGTTATTTTATTTTTCTCTGAAGAAAAGAAAATGCTTCTGAAGGCCAACAGGTTAAATGCAAAATTGAGCAAATTAATGCCAGCATTACAGATCTGGAATTCCAGCTGCTTTTCACAAAATTGCCCTCAGTTTCCAGCATTTTCAGACCATAATTTCTTATACTTGTACCATTCTGTTATCATTATTATACAAAGAGAAGAAAATGGAGCTGGCTGAGGAATAAAAAGAAAAGTTAATGGAAGAGTAAGGACATGCAGTTTATTTCTGCATACTGGATTGCAGTCAAATTCCTAAAATTATCAATAAAATAAATTAAAATAAAGTAAAATAAAATAAAAAATAAAATAAAATAAAATAAAATACAGACATAAAGTATATCAAAATACAGCCGCATATATCTTCATGGTTTCAAATGTCTCCACCATTTTCCCTCAAATCCTTATGCCTCATTAAAAATATTTCTTCCTTCCTTGAATGAATGCAACTCTAGGCTCAGCCCTGTGTTTTGTCTTTAAAAAATGGGAAATAATATTGGCTTTATTGGGAGCGGCATATTTATCCATGGATGGCAGGATTTTTCCTTACTAGGTCTGACTGATGGCAAAATAGGTGGGTTTTAGCCTAGAAATAAAGATATTAAATGTTACCGGCTGCAATAATGTCACTTTGCAACAATTGTTTATGGCTGAATATAAAATGAAATAATTATGTGCAAGACTTCTTTAAATGTGTATCAAGAATTCACACACGTATATGAAAGACATGACTTTAGAATGTGGACATGAATATATGAATATATTAAATGAATATATATGAATATATTAAATGAATATATGTAAATATAATCTGGATTTTCTTTTACTGTTAAAATCAGAGAGATGGTCAAATAAATATTTATGATTTGTGCAAACATCTTACTGAGTTACTAGGTCTATTTCTTTTATTTAAGCTTGTAAAGTGACTTATCCTGATGACAGTGAAAGATTTGGCATTGCAGGTCTGCCCTCATTATCTGGCAGCACAACAAGCAGTGGCTACATCACTCTCATCTGATGAAGATGGATTCAAATCTCCAAGCTATTTTTCAATTTCCTTGGTCGCTTTTTTGATGGAACGTGAAAGAGAAGTGCAGCAGAAAAGTGGTGCAGCCAGCCAGTCTCATGCACCTTAATGCAAAATTAATGCTTATCAATTTTTGAGACATAAATCTAGAGGTACACCTTTTGTGCTGGGCATTTTGCCACTGTTTGGCTTTAGGTGAGTAGATAACACTTTGATTGATTTGGGTTAATTTCTATATAGCCCCTAAGTTATTTTTATGGTATTTATTTGCTTAGTGAACAGAGGCCAGTTCTATCATAAAGGCATATTTCTGCTGACCAGCAATAAATAGTATAATAGACATTCATTCTTTAATAAATGTATGAAATAAGGTGTGGCAAAAATTAGGGCTTGAATGCAGTTCCTAATCTCTCCATTTCAAGCTCTGGAATGTGATGATCCTGGTTTTAGACAACAACAGAAATACCAAATAATATGAACAAGAAAGTCAATTTAAAATTCATAAACGGGTGTTTGTCTTCTGAAGCTGAGGAAGTGAAGTTCTCCCTCTGACTGACACTTCTTGCTGCTGTAGAGGCAGACCAGAGCCAGAGGGTTGTTGGAGGATGTAAAATCAGGCACTTTATAGCTGCCACATCTCTCCTGCTGTGTGCCTTCACTCAACAGCACTGAAAGTCCTTGTGCTCCTTCTCATGTGAGGGAGGGAACGAGAGGTGCAAGACCCAAAGACATACAAGACAATTACAACTTGTCTGGAGGCCTTGGAGAGGTGTCTAAGACCCCAAGGCTAAGTCCCTTTGTCTATTTATATATGAGCAGCTCCAGAGTCAGTGAGATCTCCCCGGACACCCACAGCACACGCAGGCTGTGGGTTTCTCCAGAGAGCAGCTCGTGTGCTGTGGGCAGTGAAAGCAGATCAGCCCATCCTCTTTCTAGCCAGGAGACCTCCAGATTTCTGATCAACAGAGAAAGGGAGAAGGATGGTCAAGCCATGCTCCTACCTTGGAGAGATGCTTCCACTGCCTTTCTTACACCTGAGACCCTCCCCACCAGCACATGCAGGATCCCCCTTTCAGATCCAACCGTAGCTTTCCCCTGACACTCTCCTATCCACACCAACCTGAGCCACACCTCTGCTCTTCTCCCCTCCCTTTCTGGTTAGCTGCAGGCCTCATAATCCTCAGCTCTTCTCTTCCTGAATCCTTTGCCAATAAGAGTGCACCAGTACAAATTTTATTATTTAAAACATACTTCAAGATTTGCATAATTGAAGGCATCCAGACCCGACAGCATTTATGACCCTCTCAAACAATACTGACAGAGGCAGCTTGTGGCTTCCTTTATCTGGTTTCTACCTATCACTTCAGTGTTACCCAAGTGCAATTTAGATTTGATAACACAAGGTAGCCCTTTAGACTGTTCAAATTGTGTGAAAAACAGCCTTACCAAAACCACCTTAAAGGGTCTTCCTGCACATATGCACTGGGGGCATTTTGCACAGCTGTATCCAGACAGCTTCAGTCTTTTTGTGTGTTACTGTGTTGGTACTGCCCTGAATGTGTAGGGTTAACTATGCAGCAAATGAGAAAATTGTAAATGTCTTATATTTGGGGATCACTATTAAAACTCTGGAGAATGAGAAACATTGACGAGTGCTTTGTTTCATTTTTCAACCCAGAAAAAACCCTAATTCAAATGACCCCATTTTTAGGCTTTACAAGCCTTTAATATGCAAGCAAGCTTCAAGAGAATGAAGGCTTTCAAACGCTTAGAATTGATCTTTAAATTTGAATTGGTCTTTATGATAAGCTGATAATATAAATGATGGTGCCCTGTAATACAGGGTTATAGGCAGGATGATTTTGTGCTTGAAAAGAACAAGAAGCTTTTAGGACCTGTGTCTCATACAGAACCTAAGTCCTGTATTATCTTCTGGAGGATGCTGCAGCTGCTAGCTAGAAAATCAATCACTTGACTTGCATTAGATTTGACAGCTATGAATGTTTTTAGAAGCAGAGTCTGGTGGGCTTAGCTTGGTATCCTTAAAAGTGAAACATCACACATCAGCGTAAGCTCAGGATAAATGCCTGAGTTGGAATTTACAGGGGACCAAGAGAAAAATGTCTCATATTGGGTAAGTGGGTTGATTTGAAAAAGAAGAAAAAAACCCAAAGTTAAATACTGAAAAGCAAAAATACAAGTATCTGACTTAATACTTCTCGCATAGTAGAGCAAAAGGCACCACAGTGAGATCAGGCTCAGCAATCCAGATTCCTTGCTCTGGAGGGCTGTTTCGCTATTAATTTTTGTTTGTTTGTTTGTTTGTTTGTTTGTTTTCAGGGGGCTCCATTTATTTTCTTGCTTTTCTGAAATGCAGTAAAAGCTTTTTAAAAAGCTGACTGATGAACCGTAGTAGGCAGATTTCCAAAGCAGAGGCATCTTCCAAAGCCTACTGAAATGAAAAAAAGGCCCTCACATGTTCATTTGGTCCAACGGAAATATAGATCTGTTGCTCCTTTATTTGGAGACCATCCCCTATAATTCACTGATTCAGGCTGACCAGTCCTTTAAGTGCTCAGCCCAAATGAGCTTCATTCTCTTCCCACATAATCTAAATAGTAGTCTCCCTTCATCCATCCAGGGCAGGCCTATCTCTGCCTCCAGAAAGAGGACAAATCTCCTTTTCATTGACATCAGTTCAGGCACCAAGAGATGACCAGCCAGGCACCAGAGTAACTGTGACAGCTGTCTGACAGATTAGTGACAAAACATTTATTTCAGTCCTCAATTACCTTGAATTATTTCTGCCTGAACATCTAATTTCAGCCCTGTCTTGTGCAAAGCTTCCTTCTGAACTAACTTGTTTTGGGCTGATGGCATCGATTGATGCCATTAGCAAATGAGCCAAATGAGCACCAGGCCAGTTGAATTATTCAGTCTGGCATCCAAAGGCATAAACATGCATAAAACAGGCTGCTGACTGCCCAACACTCTGCAGGGCATCAAAGTTTCCCGAGGCACCTGTCTCTGAGAAGTGCTTCTCAGAACACAGAAGCTCAGCTAAGGGGATTATGTGTGAATGACAATCAGTTTTCCCCCACTTGAGCCCATCCGGAGAAATCCTGAAGGCTGAGCCTTTGCAAACACTTTCTTTGCCATGGTTACTCCCTACACTAAAGCTTATTGATTTTTTGAGATATCTGCTTTATCCCTTAGAAATATTCCCTGGCCACCCACACAGCAGATTGTGCTTTGAGGCACCCAGCGAGTGTCAGAGAAGCTGAGGAAATTTCTGTTTCACATCTATCCCTCTCCTGCAGAGACAAAGGTTTCAGCAGGAAAATCACTCAGCTTTTAAAGAATCAATTCAGATTCTCTCCTGTGTGAGCCTGAAGCATTTTGCAGGCTGTGGATTTTATACTGGACTCATGTTCAGTGCTCTCAGGCTCAGTCCTTGACTCAGCAGAAGCTGGGTGCCTGTGGCCTTTCCCCTGTTTGCACAGCAGAGGTGACGTGGGGATGTTGGCACAGAACTTCTCTGTCAAAAGATCTAAAGTCAGAAGGATCAGATGTTATTCACTTCAAAGCAGTGGTCCATGGCACTTTGTTACGTCTCTTCACAGACAGAGTTGATTTTGGGGAGTTAATCTGGGAGGTGGATGTTTATTTCCATAACACCAAGGAGCTTTGCAGTCCTAGCTCTCTTCCCTTTTCCCTACTCCTACTTTTAGAAGGCTGTGTGTATTTCAACTAGATGTAATATTGATCTGGTAAGACACAGAATAAAACCCTAATAAAATAAGCAAGTGAGGGGACGAAAAAGGAAAAAAGAAGTGGCCTGAAGTTGCTTATAAGTGCTTGTCCTATTTCTAATGCTTTACAGAGATCAGCCTTCAGTAACCCAAAGGACAATTTTGTCCTTTGTTCTCTTGCAAATTTTTTCAATGTGCAGGAAAGGATGCATGTATTTGACATAAATCAGTTACCTAAATATCATTTTTAGCTAAAGCCAGGCCAAGGTGAGAAGAAGGCAAAGCATTTATGAAAAGCAAACAAGGCAGTTTGCAAACACTTCTGAAAACAGGAACAAGCAGCCAGACACACTGAGGTTCCTCTCGCCCAACTTTAGGGTCCACCAAGGGGACACTAAAGCTCCCTCTGTGATAAATGGGAGCAGCCTACAAGATGTGTACAGAGGAGATCCAGCGTGGTCACTCTCAGCTGACTTTGCCCAGGAAAGACAAAGGCATTTAAGGATGCAGCTCACTTAATTTAGAAATCGACAACAGACTGAGATATATTGTGCCCTAGAAATGCTAATTTCTCTTTGCTGACCAGAATGGAAACTTGGGGAACAGTTCAGGTAAGGACTAGGTTTAGGTTAGATACTGGGAAGAAATTATTCAGTTCAAAGAGTGGCGAGGCCCTGGCACAGGTTGCCCAGAGAAGCTGTGGATGCCCCATCCCTGGAAGTGTCCAAGGCCAGGCTGGATGGGGCTCTGAGCATTCCCCACTCCATCTGCTCCACATGTTTAGTAAAACTGGGCATATCTCTCGTCCTAAAGATAGGTGAGTGCTGTACTCCATAGTCTCTAATTCCCCATCTGGCAACATATTTGTATACACAGATTTTCGGGACATCAGCCTTGTTGCACATCCTTCTTGCCAGAAGGGATGGGACCTGTGAAGCCTAGGAGATAGATTATTTTAATCTATAGGTGTAAATACAGGGGGAAAGTCTGCAGTCTGTGCTGTCCAAGAGTCTCAGCTATTATTTGCGTAAAAACTCCAAGCCCTCCCCCTATTAGCCACATAGGATGCCAGCTCTCCACCTCCTGCTCTTCTCCTGCAGAGGTGGGAGGGGTAACTTCACGTCTACATCCGTATGAAATCATGGGAAACTCTGGAGTCTGGTTTTAGATGTTACAAAAGTTCCAGACAGGCCAGTCACCTCAGACTAGAAAGTTGCTCATTTTCCTCTGTGCTGAGAAACCTGTGGGAGCAGTTTCCCTGAAGAAGCGAGGCCAGCTTCCTGCTATCAGCAAAGGGGACCTTGACCACTCTGCATGAAACAACCACATCACAACCCAGATAGGAGAGATAGCGCATTTTCAGTCAATTCCTTTCCTTCAGGAGGCCCTTTGCTTTTTGTGTTGTACACCTCGTGCAAACAGAATGAAGTAAAAACCTGTGTCCTAAATAGGGGTGGACTGCAGAGGCATCAAGTTTATTGAGAGACAGAACAAGGGATCACAAAACAAGGGGGGCCGTGCTGACCTGTGGGTGCTCTATAGTTACGAAAGCATTCTCCTTGCATCAACAGAAAAATAAACTGTGCTTTTACCTGTTGCCATCTGACACATACAGTTCAATCATAAATAACTAACTGATGCACCCACTGAACTGCTATTTTCAGGTCGGAGTTTCTTTCTCTGCTCTCAAGAAAAGCAACATCAGCATCATTTCCCAGACTCATGGAAAAAGTTAATCGACTGTGTCCCATAGCTGTTTCCCTGTATCTTTATTTCTTCATTTCACTAGGTGTGTGGCCCTCCTTCAAGTGTAGGTCAGTCTGAATCGCAATAGAAAGCACAGGAGTGACACCACTGAAGCCTGTAACATAAGCCTGGATATATATAGTATATTTTTCCCCTCGTGATGGCCTCCATAGATGAGCTAGCAACGAATTTGTACAATCCTGCACTCTGACTTTTCAGGATTCTTGGACACTGGCATATGCAGTCATTTCAAACTGGCTGGTGGGCTTAAAGCTCAGTTCATTGGTCTCTAGCTATATTAAACTGTACTTGTTTTCATCATTTTGCACTAGCTGCTGTCTTGCTTTTTTGGGACTATGCCAGGCAACTCTAGTACTTGCTTTCCTTTGTGTTGTGTGGCTGAATCAAGGGAATTAGCACAACATGTGGCATTGCTTCAGTATCAGTCACTGAAGGAAAAAGCTTAGTCTTTTCAACAGCCTGTGTTCTCTGCAGCTTTTAGGAGGAACATTTGAAAACAGGGTTTGCCAAAGCTTTTCTGGTCTCTCTCCACAGGATAATTTTATACACCATTTGTCTGCAAGGTTGGCTGGGGGGCAATTTTATTAAAAAGTTCAAGCTAAAGGAGTGGAGAAAAGGAAAGAAGGCAGAAAGCAAGGGACTTCCCTTATCATGACATGTGGAAAAACCAAAAAATAAGTCAGAGTGGAATGAACTGTCCAGGGAGATGGTGGAGTCACTGTCCCAGGAGGTGTTTCAAGAAAGACTAGGCATGGCACTTATTGCCATGGTCTGGTTGACGAGGTGGTGATCAGTCACAGGTTGGACTGGATCGTCTCAGAGGCCTTTTCCGACCTAAATGATCCTGTGATTCTGTGACTGCTAAACCAGAGCTGTCTCAAACAGCTGGAATTACACCAGGAACCATAATTAGGACTCAAGACCCTGACTGGAATGATATACAAGTGATGTTAGATACATTGTTGGTTAGTACAGAAAAAAATATGGTGTTGACCGTGGGCAGAAAGCAGGTGGAGGGGGCACATGTTCACGGAGACTTAGAAGGAACTGTAGATCAGAATTTGCCCTCAACAGACCCAAGGTGGGACCTTACTTTACCTGGACTGGAGATTGTTTAACAAGGTACCAGAGATGGGTATTATTTGGTGTAAAGCATGCTAAACTGAAAGCCATGAACTGGTCAAAACTGTACGAGGTAAAGCAGGACAGGAATGCAACTCTCATCGAATGGTTGAAGGTGACTGCCAGAAAATACACTAATCTGGATCCTGAGATTCCAGAGGAGGCCATACAGACAACAACTATCTTTAAAGGCCAGTCGGCCCCAGATATGAGAAGGAAACTCCAGAAAATGGAAGGACCGGAGTGGTGTGACTCAGGAAAGTTGTTAGATGAAGCTTGGAAAGGGTATCACAACAGGGATAGGGAAAAGGAAATGTGACCGGCTGGAAGGGAAAACAAGAGACGCGAGGATCTACTTGCAACTCTAGAGGGTGCTAAGGGACCGTCCAACAGGGGAGGGGAACGAGGAGGGCGAGGTGGAACAAGGGGAAGGGGAGGCGGGAGGCTCCCATCATTTTCCCGACAACAATTAGAGGAAGACCAGAGCGCACTTGGTAAGGAAAAGGGGCATTGGAAGCAGGAATGCCTGCAGGCTGGGAAGCTGGACCCTGCCTTACAGGCTGTTACATGAGAAGATGAAGATTGAAGGGAAACGGGTGATTCTATGCCAGCTGAACCCCTGAGGCTGGGGAAAGAAGAAGTGGAATTTTTGGTAAGCACAGGGGCAACTTATTCTATATTGGATACATGTAAAGGAAAGCTTAGTAAGGATGTGGTAACTGTAAAGAGGTAAATTGGTAAATTGTAAATTGTAAACTGTAAATTGTTAAATGTAAATTGGTACATGTGGTGAATGTACACAGTGTGGTAAATGCAACTGGCACTACAGGGAAAAGTGAAACTCGGTCCTTTTACAGCCCGTGAAATTTAAATTAGGAAAGAACTGCACTGCTCCTCAGTTCCTATATATGCCTGAATATCCAATCCCCTTGTTGGGAAGAGATTTATTGGGAAAATTGGATGCTTAGATAACTTGAGGAAACCTGGGGGCCCTGACACTGAAGCGGGGAACCTGGAGGAGACCTGTGGGCTATTTCTCCAAAGAGCTGGACAACATGAGCAGAGGATGGCCGGGATGCTTGCAAGTAATTGCTGCAGCTGTTCTAGTGATCCAAGAGGCCAGGAAGCTCAGGACTGGACAGCACATAACTGGTTTTGTCCCTCATATGGTGACATCCATATTAGAGCAGAAGGAGGGGCACTGGCCATCCCCCAGCAGGATGCTCAAATACCACGTTGTGCTCTTGGAGCAGGATGATGTGGAATTCAAGATGACAGCAGCCACGAATCCAGCTGTCCAGAGGCAGTGGATGAGGGAGCCCTGACATAAGATTGTCTCCAAAGCATGCAACAGGTATATTCCAGCAGAACTGATTTACAGGATGAACCAATAGAGAATCTTGATTTAGAATTATTTACAGATGGCAACAGTTTCATGAAAGATGGAAATAGATGGCAAGATATGCACTGGTGACTGCCACTGAGATATTAGAAGCTCAGTCTTCACCAATTAACACATCAGCCCAAAAACGCAGAGATAATAGCACTAAAACAAGCATCAAACTTTACAGTGGGCAAAAGAGTGAATATTTGGACTGATCCTAGATATGCATTTGTTGTGATTCATGCCCACGGAGCCTGGAAAGAGGACTGCTATGGAAGGAAAGAGGACTGCACGGAAGGAAAGAGGACTGCACGGAAGGAAAGAGGACTGCTGTCAGCTCAAGGGCCATCTATTCAACACAAAGAAGAAATTTTACAACTTTTGAAAGAAGTTAAAAAACCAAAGGAGGTGGCAGTGATGCACTGCAAAGCACATCAATCTGGACAAACTAATGTTAGAGTGGGAAACTGACTGGCAGACAAAGCAGCTCAAGGAATAGCTGAAAAAGGCATCCCAGAGTTAGCGCCACCAAAAAAAAATAGACATATCTGACTTTAAGGCTAATTCTGACAGTGAGGATCAATGTTCAGACAATATATTAAAAGCCACTAAGAATCAAGAGGGATGGTGGGTAACAAACAGCCAACAGGTTATAGTTCCGCTTCCCGTAAGGAGGAAAGTAATGGGAAAAAAACACAACAAAACCCACAGAGGAACTGAGTCCACGACATCTAGTCTCCAAAACTCTGTACTTAGTGTGGGAACGACTGAAATAGAAAAATCAGTAACAGTGAAATGTCCAATTTGTTTAAAAAACGACTCCATAAGCAGGAAAAGGCCACCTCCTGGAACAGTTAAAGACAAGCTTCCTAAGCCTTAAAGGGGGGAATGTTGCCAGATGAAGAATTGTTTGCACCTGGTGGGTTAACACAATGATCATTCCTGAAAAACCCCTGGCCCATGGAACTGCACAATGCTTATTCTGTAGGAAGAAGAACTAGAGAGCAACCAGCCCAGTTGTGCCAACTTTTACCAGTTCACCAGGCAGTCAGGTTTGACTTTGGGGTCACCAACCACCAGGGACCACCAAAGAGACCCCCAGGATAGAAAAATTCATCTGCAGAGAGGAGGGAAAAGATGTTAATAATTTTGGGAAAATTATTATCAAATGTATGTTTATTCCAGGAAAATCAATGAATATGTATGTAAAATAAAGCTTCTAAATATGAGCTTTTTCTGTACTCACCATGCACAGTATTTTAGAGGATATCCCCTCGTGCATCCAGCCAAATAAAGAACGCCTGCTTCTTAATGCTCCATTGGTGTTGAAGAGTTTGTATTTTTACCTATTTTTGGTAACACTGGAAGCACAGCGTTAATAGCAATGCCATAGAAATTGAAAAAGAGAAATCAGTAAGTTTCAGTAAGAATTAATTATATTGTGCTTTTGGAGAAGTCGCTGTTTCATGTCACACTGCTGCTTTTGCTTTAGCAAATTTCTTGTCACTTTATCTGATATTTCTCCAGCTGGATCCTTGTAGAATTTGAGATATCATATAACTGAATTTCAGCTAAAATCAAGTGATGATCTATTGAATTATCACACTGATAATTCAAAGCCCCAAAAAACATTGGTAATTTGTACTTCTTTTCCACATTTAATCCCTCCAGTTTCAAAAGCCGTGCATACAAGAAAAGCTGTTTTACAGTTCTGCTGGGTCTTATCTTCTAAGACTTCTATAATACACCAAAGAATTTAGGAGAAGGAGACAAAAAGAATATTGGTCAATTTCTATGTAAATACAATCTCAGTAGGTCATGTTTCTTTCTTTCTTTCTTATTTGTCCATCAGGACTCAGAAACCTCCTTCCAGCAGAGTAGGATGGATGGATGGATGGATGGATGGATGGATGGATGGATGGATGGATGGATGGATGGATAAACTACTGCTAAGACATGTTTATACTGCACCACTACTTTTATAATTAGAGAATGGCAAATGGGTTTTAGCCTGCCTTGGGAGAATACATTATGTTCATGAATCCATTGGTTCTGCTCTGCAACTCTAAAATGCACCACCAGGGCTAATGATTCACCAGTTTAATGTGAAGGGGCTGTGATTGCAACAAGGGGCAACAAGTCTCACTGGCTGCTATCCTGCCTTTAACAAACATTTATGCACCAGTCCCAGGTGGTTCCCAAACACAAATAGTTACACATTACTGCAGAGCATTTTTTTTCTGTCTCAGCTATTCAAAAGAGAAAGATTAGGAGAACACAATTACATGCCTGTAATAACACTCTGGACAGCCATGAGCACTAACAGAAATTTGAAGCAATTCTACAAGACAGAGAAAATTAATGGGTCGTTGCATGGAACCTGTGACTATAACCAGCTGTAGGACTAATAGTACACAGAACAGGAGAATCAACATGTATTCCCTCTGCTGCAAGGAATTTAGGGGGACTTGGCTGGCCAAGCAGGAAGTTTGGGAGTGGGACCTGTGAGTGGTCAGACTCTCAGCTGCAGGACTGACACAGCAGGACACGACCAGGTAGGAGGGGTGATGGCAGAGCCTTAAAATGAGAGGTACAAGAGTTGCTGCATATGAGTGTGTATATATATATATATATATATACACACACATATAAACATATGCATACATAAATGTTGCACATATATACACACATAGATATCTACAGACATACATATACATATACCTGCATATATATATATGTATATATATATATATATATATACATTCAGACCATTTGACACAAGTGGTGTAGAAGCTAACAAGGAAAGATGTGCTGCTGGACTTTGNTATATATATATAATGCTGGATATAGTTATTATATGGCAAAATCTTTCATTTCCAAGTCAGTAGACTGGCTTGTCAGAGGTAGGACCATGAGAGTGCAGGGGCAGAAAAGGTACTGGAGGACAGAGAGGAATCTGAACTCCATTTAAACAGGTCAGTAACATGACCTTCAACCCACTCCCCTCAGGGTAGGGGCGGGGAGAGAAATAACTGGGAATGAACAAACTCAGAGACCCTTTCTGCTCATAGAAGGGAAGGGTCAGGCCTGCAGAGATCTCATGATGCCCTTCACTGAACTAGTTAAACATCTAAAGTAAGAACCTGTAGCCACTGCTGTTCTCCTGATCTCACTGGAAGGCTTCAGAAATCCCTTCAAAGGAGGAAGAGAACCAGGCCAATAGAATAACAAAAAGAGACAGGCAGAAACAATCAGGAATTGCCAGCGACAAAAAGGGAAAGAGGAAAAGCAAAAACCTGAAGGTCAGAAAGAGGTAGAGTAGGAGGAAGAGATTGGATTCAACACACAGCATAGAAGCTGCTCCTTCTCCTGGCCACTGGACTGGTGAGGATGAACTGAAAATAGAAAGGACAAGAAGACTCCGAGCAGCTTGAGACACCGAGGCCACAAGAACCACCTTACGGGGATGCGTAACTCAGACATGATCTGCTTTGTTGTAGGGTGTTTCTTATGGGTAAGTCATCTTTGACATTCCTCTTTATGGGGTCTCTGCTCGGATATGGAGTTGCCTTGGGAAGATGGAGGGCCATTAGCAATAATAATTTCCCTGATATTAGAAAGAACTGGCCATATAAAAAGCACACACAGACAAGATAATATTTGCTGCTATTCCAGGGCTGGTAACTCAGACATCAGGGTACCCAAGGAAGAGAATGAGAAGGGTAGGAGTGCTGGAGGGAGAGAGCAGTTTTCAAGCCAGAATGGTATATAATATGAAGCAGGGTATTCAAATGTTCTTAATATTTGAGCATGGAGAAGGATCTACAGCTGGAGAATGACATGGCTTGTGGTGGAGAATGACACGGCTTGTGGTGGAGAAAGGGGAATTTGTGGTGAGAATGAGGGTAAGAACAGTACTAAATAGGATTTTAAGGACTGCAGGAAGTTAATACATGAAACAATGCCATTGGTATCACAGTAACTTCAAATCTACAGCAGAATATATGATGGAAACAATGGAAGACAGATAACAGTAAGTCTTTACCATAGGAGATGCGGACTCATAATGTAAAAGATATAAAAGATGCATATGACAAAGACTTAATTCACTCTAGCTGTGTCTTTTCTGGTTTTCTCCTTCTAGTTCCCCCAGGTGAGAGGTGAGGAAGGCTGCCTCAACAGTGAACTGTAAGTATTTGTCAGTCTTGCTCTTCTTTCGAGAAAACAATGAACACCAAAGGCAATACTGGACATGGGTGTTATGACCTGATGGTTGACATTTTCCAGAAAAGCTTATTTAATTGTATTAAAAACTCATGCAAAATCATTACTTTGAATGTGAAGTGTATTAATTACTATTTTTATTGATCAACATATTGATTGTGTGGTACTGCTCCTGCTGCCTATTTGCATTACTGCAATAGTTAAGAGCTTTCTGGTGTAATTTCAATTGACTGGGATTATGAATTTAGAATCGAGCTCTCCTTGAAAAAATGGTTTGAAATAAACTGCTTTGGTGAATATTTCTATCAGTGATGTCACTTGTAAGAATAACTGAAATGACAAAAAAGAAAAAAACAAACATGAATGAAGACCTCTGACGTTTGCAGTTGGAATTGGGCAAGAATAAATATCAGGAAAACAATAAAAAGATAAAGCCAACAGAAGGGAAATTTGCCTAACAGGGATATTGATGAGGTTGGACAACTGTGTCCTCCACAAAGCACAACAAGTTTCTCATCATCGTGCCATTTAGAATCTGGACAATAAGTGAGGAGCATGAGGGGAGATGGAGGAGGGTACCAGAGGGATCTTCCCATTTATTTGGTATTCTGTGGATAACTATTTCTTGTACCCTCTTCTCTTCAGCTGCTCAGGTACAGAATGGAACCGTTTGTGGTATATCTGGTAAGATAACATGTTTAATCTAAGTATCTGCATCTCTAGACAATTCCAGTACCAAAGGGTGGGATTAAATGTGACCTGTTCAAGAGTGATGCCATCCCCTCCTTTTCCCTGGGATTCTCTAAAGCTCTACAAGAGCAAGGCAACCCCTCAGCTGTCTCATCATCTTTAATGGAAGTTGACCTACCAGCCTCCTTTTTTATTCCAAATATTTAGTCATATGAACAATATTAATAAAGCATTCATGGCACAATATGCCTTTTAAAAGACTGATTTTAAAGTAAGTTCTGTCTGATTTCTTAGTCATTCTCACCAGGATGAGATCAAAAAGGATGGTAGTTGTTGAACATCTAGAAGGCTGAATTAATAAGAGTATACCAGAAGATTGCGAGATCCAATTTTTCCTCTCTGCTCATCACTCATGACGAGATGTCTGGAATACCTAGTTTTGGAGCCCTAATACAAAACAGATGCTGACAAACTGAAGCCAGTCCCCTGGAGAGCCAATAAAAAGAACCAGGTTTCTTGAGCCTGGAGAAAGCTAAGGGGACACAGTAATTGCAGTTTTCCACTGTCTAAGGGGGATCTTGAGAGAACATAAAGACAGAGACTTCTCAGAGGTGCTCAGTAGAAGCACATAAGGTGGCTCAGCAAGCTGCAGACAGGAAAAATCTGATTAGACAGGAGAAAAAATGCTTCCCCTGAGGATGGTGCAGCACTTGAACAGGTGCCTGGAGGGGACAAGGGATCTGCATCCCTGGAGACTGTCCAAACTCAGCTGGACAAGGCCCCGAGGGACTTTGTTTAGCTTTGAGGTTAACCATGCTGTAAGCAGTCAGAGACATTAAGAGGTGTCCTGCAAACAAAATCTTTCTGTCTTAGTCCAGTGTCCCCTCCCGTTCCAGGCTGGTGCTGGTGATCGGGGGGCTCCTGCTCCTGTGTGGCCTGGTCTCTGTCTGCGTGAGGTGCTGCTTCCACTGCCATCAGACAGGGGACGAGTCGGGCCCTCAGCCCTACGAGGTCACCGTCATTGCGTTTGACCATGACAGCACCCTCCAGAGCACCATCACTTGTGAGTTGGCCTTGCCAGATCCTGGGGATTTCAACGCCCAGTGAAGTGAGGGGGCTGCACTGTAAAGCCCAGCTGGTGACACCCCAAGGCTGACTGAGGGAAGTTCATGGCAGAATGGAGGGAAAGTGACCTCTGTACATGCTACAAACTAAGGTGCTCAGCTGTGAGACATGTTTGGGTGGAATAGGGCAGCTACAGGCTTCAGGGGCATTTCAGGAGAGAGTAATTGTGGGATGTTGCTAGCGGGATTTCACACCCACTCCTTTTAGGGAAGACTGAAGGGACAGGAAAAGGAAATCAGTCTGGCTGTGGGGAGAGAAAACCCTGTGGATATCCTCTAATCACACAATGCTTTCAGGATGAGGCAAACAGCTTTGGTCTTCTCTCTTCCAGCTCTCCACTCGGTGTTTGGACCTGCTGCCAGGAGGATATTGGCGGTGGCACACTCCCACAACGCTGCCCAGGGAACACCTCCCCTCTCCGCATCAGACACCCCTCCAGTGTATGAAGAAGCTCTGCACATGAGCAGGTTCACAGTCGCCAAGGCGGGGCAGAAGGTGCCAGACCTGGATCCGGTGCCGGAGGAAAAACCGCAGGCATCTGCCGAGGGCAAGGATGCCCAGCCAGCCCTCCCAGGACACTAATGCCTGCTTTTACTAACAGCAAACAACACAGGACAGTTACCTGCAGAGACTAATTCAGCTGGGCAGGGTTTTAAGAATTTCAGATTAACTTCCTTAGTCAATTGAGAAAAGGGGGGGGAAAGGAACTGAAATTCCAAATATTTTCAGATCTAGCATAGTCTAATGGCTCTTTCTGACACCTCCTTGAGATAATTTGCATTCTCCAAGCCCATTTATTATGCTCACACAACACTAGAATCACACTTTGCAGAAATAAGCAGGCAGCAGGATCAAGGTGCTGAGCCATTTTGTAGGCTAGTGATCTGCAGGGTGGCTGCAGATGCTGTCTCATTCCTCTTGCCTTTAGCCTAAATTTCCTCAGGATGGCAGAGAGGTCTTCAAAACAGGAAAAAAAAAAAAAAAGACATTTGCAAAGGTCTATTATGACCCAATAGTAACACCAAACTTATGGAAAGTGCCAACCATTTACAGTAAATTAAAAAAAAAAAAGAAAAAAAAAGTAAAAATCTGCATGTAAACAAAAGATAGCATACATACAGACAGTGTGCCCTAAATGCCCTGCAGAATACATAGAATGTATCTGGTTCTGAATAGGAAAAATAGCAATTCTGAAATAGTAGTCACAAGCTCTTAGAGTTGAATTAAAAAATATTATATATGTACAGATCAAACAAGGGAAGGAGCAAGAACACTACCTCTGAAATAAAGCTCAATCATATTTTCAATGCATTCATATGGTATCACTTATTAATTCCTTATGTTGCTGTCAAAACCAGACCAACTGAAGTAAGATCATTTAAAACATGCAAACCATTTCTCAGATAGAATAATTTGTGAGTCCCTCCTGGTCAATACAAATATGTTGAACCATCCAGAAATATTAATGAAACTGGATGGACACAGGTATGGCCCATCTGTAAAATCTTGGACTAGGCAGTCAGGAGAAGGTGAGTGTTGAATTACATCCGTGTTGTCTCTACCCCCGATTCAGCACCTGAAAACATTAAAGCAGAACAACATAAAATATCACATGATGATTCATTCAGCCGTGAATGAATGGCATGTACATGTTCATGTTGATATGCATGCACAGGTCACATCTTTTTGAAATGCCTGCATAGCCCTTCCTGCTGAAGAACCCAAGTTCCCACTTTAGTTAATATGCTGGTCTTCTTTCCTTTGAAACACAGAAAATACAGTCATTTTGTAGACAAGAAGAACAAGGACAATATTGGACAAGGTCCAACAAGGACAAGGTCCCAAACATGTTTAGGAACCTAACTGCTGTTGAGATTACAACCACAGAAAATTCTAGAGAAGGTTGATAAGATAGCTTCAGGGATAGAATAAAGCTGAACTGAACAACCAAAATATCTTCGATGATGCCCCAGACCTTGCCCAATCACAAGAATTTTGTATCTAAAGGAATTTAATGAGGGTCTTGATTTCAAGGCCACGAATTTCTTCCTAAATTGTCCAGTCATTATTAACTGTATCATTAGCGAGTGACAAACTGGAATGGAAAAAGTAATGAAGTGACATACAAGTTTATGTCCCTTCTGCTATTACACCTTTCTTCAATCTTAGAATTCTAGAACGGTTTGGGTTGGAGAGGACCTTAAAGATCACCGAGTTCCAACTCCCCTCTCATGGGCAGGGACACCATCCACTATCCCAGGTTGCTCAGAGCCCCATCCAACCTGGCCTTGAAATAATAATAATTATAACTGATTTGGAGCACCTGTTAGAGTGACCTATTTTATCAGCAGCTCTCTGAAGTGCTGTTCAGGCCTGACTTCACCAAGCTGCAGAACGTTTCCTGGAAGGCTCTTGTTTACTCCACAGTAAAAGCCCAAAGCAAGCAGAGACATTTGAGTCTGCTGAACATGTGTCAAGTATCATCAAGCCCAGAAACTCCCTGGAAGTCTTCACCGTGGTTTTCCGCTCCTCCTGCCTGCGAACCCTGAGCTGTGCTGGCATTTAACACGTGAGGGTCACTCTTCTCCACGTGGCAGCAATTCTGCCTAGCAAGCCCAGTAGTCCCAGTGTAGGAGCAGTCATTAAAGCATCTTTCAATTCCTGAAAGCCCTTCCTGCAGTCAGGCTCAGCTCCCTCTTAGAAAGAGGCTCAGGATTGGACAGCCAGCCTCCTATCCTTCCTGGCCCAGATTCCTTCGTCCTTGTGAAACAGTGAATCTCCTAAAGCACAAGTCCCGTTCCGAGGTAAAGCCTTTCCACATGACATTCCCCGAGCAGCCCCAGTGCTGAGCTGCACCAGTCCCTCGGCCGCAGGACAAACTCGCCCAGCTCATTGTGCCACAGGAGCCCACAGCCACAGGCTTGGCACTGGGGATCCAGCCTAGACTGCAGCCAGAGCAGCACCCGTTGAGTGGTCTCTCATCCCTTCTCTTCTAATGCTAACACCATCGGATCTCTAGGCACATGAATACATCCCTTCCACTAACCAGGATTATTCCACAAATGAAAAAAGTAAATCAGCGTACATCGGGTGGTCCGTTCCATTCCTTCTACAAAACAGCATTAATTGCTAAATGGTATTGCAATTTGCAGTCCCATTAACAGGTCACTTTTCACAATCATTAAGTTTAGGCATCGGCCATCAATGATTGCAATATTCAACAAGTTGTTTTCGAGACAGGGGGTCACCCCTCCCAAACCCCCGACCTTTTCCAGTTCCTTAGGACACAACACAAAGGGGAGCCCTTTGGGATCCCTTCTCCTAGGAGCTATGAAGATAGCCCCATTCCCATGTTTACCATCTTAGGGAAAAAAACCTTTTAACACCTTTAAAACCTTTTACAAGCTTTCTATAACCTCTTACAATCTTTTACAACTTTTTACAACTTTTCCCAAAACCCAAGCCAGTAAACACTTACAAAACCCTCTAAGCCTCACACTGCAAACTTTCTATTGGTGCAATTTATGGGCAGGAAAAAACACCTTCAATTAAAGTACCTTAAGTAATGTTGTATTCGTTTTCCTAGAAAGGGCAGAGTGCTCTACTCACCAGGCCAGGAAATGGGAAGATCTCCCTGAAAATACTTCAGTGTGCACTGGAGTGCTGACAATTCCTCTGGTCTGTGGAGCTGCCACCTCTTTGTCCCATCTGGGATACGAGAAACTGCCACCAAAAGCTGGGAAATAAACTCTTTAACCAGTTTGTTGTTAGGGTAGAAAGTCAGCATACCTTTATTCAGTGTTGGGGTACATGGGGATAGCTCCACAGAACATGTATGCCAGTTATCAAAACCTTTAGCTATTCATACATTTGAGCAAACAAAGGAATTAGTGTTCATTGGCTTACAAGTTACATAGTTCTCTTCATTAATTCGTATTCTATCATCTATTGTTATTTATTTATTGCTTCTAATGCTAATCAGTCCACATTTTTAGTCTTTTTATTATCTTTTTCCCGGACAGAGAGAATCTCATTAATTGTCTTTGTTAGTTTCTCCTTCATCTTTGGTTTCTGTAAGTGTCTTTGTAGTTTATAAATTCTGCATTCTTTGTGTCCAGGTCTCAACAATAAATTTCTCTCTCAGGTCTAAGAGCACTGAAGTGTGTCAGTCCCTGCATTTGTAATTTGTCTTTCTAACACATGGGCATCACCCAGATCTTGCCTTATCCCAGATCATCCATTTATCCATTTCATGGATTGAATCTCCTTAAAGCAATTTCCCTCCCCACACCGCTCTACAGGCTCCTTTTAAAAGAAATATTAACTTGTTTGGTAACAGTGCCACCCTTAGGTTCCCCTAAAACATGGAGTACTTGAGAAAAACCGGTTTTCAGAAACACCCCGCTGGCCCCACTGCTGTTGCTCCTTTGTTTTCACAGGAACAGTGATGCCCCTCCCCAACAGGCCGCTCCCAATCACTGGCTGGAACAAAGGGATCTCAAACTCTGCTTTTGAAGTCTGGGGGTTTGTCCTTTACTGCTGCTCTCGATCAGGCAGCAAGGTGTGTTCCTTAATCTCCTGATGACATCATTTGTATGCATTTAAGCAACTTGAGCTGAAGCTGGGCCATACAAGAAATATGGGAAGAAAGAGCAGCTTTTTTGTAAAAAAAAAGAAGAAACAGTAGAAAATAGAGCAGCGAGACAGCAGGCCAGCACGGACAATACAGAGTCCTTTCCTAGACGAAAGGAAAACATTTACACAATTAGACATTGTTTACTGGGAGTGACTAACCCTGTGCCCTCATCCAAGACCAATGTGCCCATACTGGCTCTGAAGGTACTACAGATCCAGTGCCAAGAGAAACTGGTGACCAGTCACGAGGGTTATAGGAGAGACACCAGGCAAGGACTGTGCCACGGATGGCAGCAAGCAGATCAGAATCACAAGTGCCTTCACGTATGCCATCTGTGGTTTAATCACCATTGAGACCACAAAGCACAAATTTTCTGACAAAAGAGACTTTGATATGCAGAGTCCACACTAAAGATTAAAAAAAAATAATAAAGTCTGTAGAGCCATAAATAAAGTACCCAAGGGGAGGTAATAATGAAAGAAATATCCAAGAGTTATAAGCAGGACTGTACAGTACAGCACAGGCTGCAAACCCTGCCCCCAGATTCTGTGCAAATATTTTTGTCTCCTGCTCCTCTGGCTGCAGCATTGGCAACGCTCGGGAAATCCCTTTTAGAATGTACCCGCATGACCTGCAGACAGCAGTACAGTACGTGCTCAGAGCTGTTCCGACACTCTAGGTTAAGAAAAAATACATTCTTCTGACAGTCTGTGAAGGAGCACTTTGTGCTGGCAGTCCTGGGTAGGAAAATTAGCCAACACCATTTCCAGTTCCTCCCTCTAGCAAACAAATCCAGAATGTGGGGTTTGTCAGATGCCCATGGGATGACATTTTAACAACCCTAAGTCAGATGTTTAGGTGTTTGTCACTGCTTCTGCATGTATCATCTTCCTGCCTGTTTTGCCAGTGACGTTATTGTTATTATTGAAGCTGAAGGAGAGAGCTGGGAATTCAGTGTCTGATGAAGTGGGGAAGCAGGAGGAGTGAGTCTTGGGGCTGTACCAGGGCTGCACCATCAGTGCAGGGAGAGTTCAGTCAGGGGATTTGTTGAGAAGTCACCTAGCAATCTGCTTACAGCGCCGCGTCTTTGCACCAGAACAGGAAAAAACCCTGTCACATCTCTGATTTGTCATGAGAAATTCAAACCAGGTGTTATCTTAGCTGCCTTGGGAGCAGTCCTGGGGATGAAAACAGCAATTCACATTACAAAAGGAGTTTGAGATCAGCCTGTTAAAATAGCCAGAATATGTTGGTGGCTTGGGTGAAACAGACTAGAAAACTTCCCCTCTTTTTCTCTCGAGGAAGAGGCACCCACATCACTACAGACCTTCAGTACCCCTCAGCAGCTGCCACGCTGCAGGCAGTTAGGAAGCCAGGATGCCACACGTGGGCTTTATTAAAAAGGTTTAATGCCATGAAACCAGAATTTTCCTTGGGTCTAAACCCTGGGGTTCCTTCTACCCAGGCTATTTGCTATTTGCAAATTTGGGTATTTGCTATTTGGGACAGCAAAAATAATGCCTTCCTTCTGACTCACCCCTCTGAGCTGCTCTGACACTACCTGGCAACTATGGGAGAATGTTTACATGTCCTAGGACAGACAGAAACGTGTTGATGGTGCTTCCTGTACAAACCTTGGTGAAGGCTGGGACACACACTGGCTGGTGACATTCCCACTGTGGGCTACTTTATCCTTAGGAGATTCGGGCATGCATCTGCTGGAACTGACCATTAGCAGGAGCTCACACTACCCCATACTAAATAAAAGTATTTAATATAAAAAAAGTACTAGTAATAAAAGCTTAGAAAGTAAAGGACCTGCCAGAGTTTTTGCAGACACACTTCAGCCATCCAAAAGTAGATGTCATGATTCAGGTGAGAAAAATCACACCCCAACACACCTTTTCCTACCCTTGTTCGTCCTCAGTCAAGACACGGGGTTGAATCAGGAAACCTGGGTCTTCTCACCTCTGCCTTTGGTGTGGCCGTGGAGAATCACCTTATGCATCTGGCTGTTCCACTCACTTTCTACTACAACTAAAACACCCGCACAGATAAAAGATCAGCCTTGGCAAAACTCTGCTTCCTCTGGGTAAAGTATGCAAAGAAAAAATAATTTAATACAATCCAATTCGTTGTCCCTAGGGTAGCAGCAATTGATTTTTGTGCTGATTTGAGCACGCTGAGCCATTCATTAATACCTGCTCTCCTGCTGATCAGTGAATAATTGTGAGTTGATCTACTCCTAGGGGGAAGAAAACCCAGATATTTTATGTGTCCGTTGAGTAACTGGGCCAAAATCGGCTCGCTGTTTTGGCTTGTTTGTGGACAGTTACCTTTATGTGCCTGCTGTTTGCAACACGGATCTGGTGTGACACATCACATGGCACGCTTTCTGCCACCGAGATGCTACAAACAAGGCAACAATCCAGATCCAACAGCCACGGGGACGGTCCGAGAACAAACCATTTCTTTTTTTTTTTTTTTTTGTTTTTTGAAAATGA
>VZTE01001003.1:10307-83277 GCA_013397775.1 Eulacestoma nigropectus | reverse complement strand
CGGGGCCGGGCGGAGCTCTTGGCGCAGCGCCGGTCGGGGCGGAGGCAGCCGCAGCAGCAGCCGCAGCCGCCAGCGGAAGGACAGCCCGGCGCCATGAAGTTCCAGTACAAGGAAGACCACCCGTTCGAGTACAGGAAAAAAGAAGGGGAGAAGATCCGGAAGAAATACCCCGACAGAGTCCCCGTGAGTGCGCGCTGCCAGGGTGGCCGTGGCTGCGGGCCCGTGCTCGGCCGCCTTTGTTTTCCGTGCCGGCCGTCGGCTGCTGCTCGCTTTATTTTGAAGGCGAAAGAAATGAGTTTAGTACGGATGATGGTGATCTCGCTGATCTGATTCAAATCCCAGGCTGCTTTTCCCCCTAGTGCAAAGCTGGGACTATTTATGATGCGGGAAGGGCTGCCGTGTGGGCGGGTGCGGGGTGGAATACACCTTTTTCCCTGGCATCCACGGTATCTCGACAGTGGGAACACAGCTGATCTTATCCTGGCTTGCGTGGGGCTGAGTGGGGAAGGAGCTCACCCTTGTCTCTGTGAAAATGGAGATCAGTGAGTGGGTTAACCGGGTGCTCTTCACAGAAAACATGCTCTGCATCCGGGTCATCTCATACGTCCCTTTTATTTTTATTTTACTTCAGCTTGGCTTGTCTTTTCGATAAAGCCTTGCTCTTTTCCTTTGCATGAGCAAAAAAATGATACTCCTCGATCCTTTTGCCCTCCTGTTTGATCATCCTGTGGAGAAAATGTCACTTGGAATGCAGGGTCATCTAGCTAAATTTTGCTTCCTCATTCTTAGGCCCCTTTGGAGTGCCTGTGGGACACTTCTGGCTTCATAATTCCGAATAATTATTGGGGGAAAAAAAAAAGAAAGAAATGACAAATCTAATTAAGTGTGGAGTGTTTTTTCCTTTGTAATAAACATTTTGCAAGTATTCTTTCTGTCCATCCCCACTGGAGACGTCTGCCCTCGATTTACTGCTCAAGGGTACTGCATTAAAAAAAAAATTGGACTCCCCGGTAAAACTGATGACAAGGGGGGAACAGTTACACTCCCATGTTTTCCCTGCAGGCTAACAGCATTTTTTATCTCGGGAGTGACCCTCAAATGGCCTTGAAAAAGTTTTTGGTAGTCAGTGCTTGAGTGCCTTTGTTCTCTCTGGTTTTGGGAGGCCTGGCATAGCATAGGTTGAGCTTGCAGCAGGTCAGCTTGAAGTGTCTTGGGTCGGGTATTTGTGATGAGGGCTCTGTAGGTGTGGAATGAGACAAGGTGTAAGTTGAGGATTAACGTGGCAGATTGCACAGCAGGCCGTGACAAACTGTCAGGAAGAACCGTGTGGGGAGCCCAGGATGAGGCCCAGTCTGGCAGGAGGTCAAGATGTAAGGGGGGAGGCATCAGCAGAACTTTGTAAAGAAAACCAGGACCAGAATAACAAGGTGTGCTGGAGTTAAGGATAAATGGAAATGATACACGGCAAAGCCCTAGATGTGAATCGTTAGGGATAGCCTCTTGTCAGAGCTGCATACAAAGAAATGAATGCAGCACTCTGTTCTTCACATCACTTCTGTGTCTGCCCTTCCTGACAGCGGGATCCTTGAAGATGTCATCCTTTTGGCTGCCTACACTGCAGTGCCGTGATACATCTCAGCATCTTGATGAGATTTTACTGCCCTGCATTACCACAGTCACCACTCAGTAACAACGCAAGTGTAGATAGTCTATATTTTACCCTTGGAATTGTCCTTGTAGGTTTTTTTATGTATGTGAAGGGTTTAGTGCTTCAGAAGGGATAACCTGCATTATCCAGCAAACTGACTACAGTTGCCAGTCAGATTAGCAGAGCACCTCCATTCCTTCCCTCCATCTTTGCCGGAGGGTCATCTCTCTTAAGATCTCTTAAATCAGTGGTGATCTGATTTAAATCTTTCCTAAATCTTTACTAGGGGCTTAGAAGCCCAAACACTCACCTCGTTCTCATCGGCATGACTTCTTTTCCTTTATTACCTAACGACCAATCTACATACACACACAAACTCCCCCTAGTCAGGGTAGTCACAGCAAGCTGTTTGGCTTGTCAGTAGTTTTTTAAATTGGAGGCAAGAACTAAAGGTTTCTCCCCACTGCAATTTATTGTGTTAGATAGATCGTTGGCTCTGCTGGTAAAAAATGTGAAAAGTGCTGTTGCTGTTCAGCCTGCACGTGTTCAGTGAGATTGTGGCACTGTCCTTCCCTCATGGCACTTACCAAGCATTTACCAACCGCACCTTGTACAGAAATGCATGTCCTGCCACAAACTGCCTAAAACAGTTTGAGTGCCTTCTACTAACTTAGCTACCTAAAAATCGTGAAGTAGCTGAGGCAGCCATGTTTCTATTTTAAAATCAAACGTGGAAATTTCAGAGGGGTTGGCTGTGCTGGCCCCATTCATGTGGAGCACAGGGAAGAGATGTCCTAGTTGGTACCTCTCTGGTGTGAGGTGTTTTGCAGACATTCACTTGGCTGTAGAAGGATTCGGGTTAGCATGGCACTGTGTCCAGGCTAAATACACCAAGCTCATGATAACATTTTGTTCTGGCATGGTGTCTCACTGATGGGGCAACATCATTTTGCTTCCAGAGAATGCTTGGTCCATGGCAGTTCAAACTTTTCTCTTACACAACAGCTGTATTTGTCGATTTGGGTTGCCAAAGAGCTATGGGAGCGTGGAACCCTTAGAAATTAGTCCCACAGTGTCTCAGGTGGAGTATTTACAATTACGGGGTCTGATGAGATTAAAAAGTTAAGGAAGTTCAGAAAATCCAGCTTTAGATTTAGTGTAGATGGTCAAAATGGCTTCTGCAGAACAGCAAGCCACAGAGATTGAACTGTGATGTATCTTTTACCAGTTCAAAAATACATACCACAGAAAAACCCCTGCAGTTTTCTTCTGCACAAACCCAGTAGTTCCAAAGGTTCCAGTGGAAAAGGAGATCAGGTCACTTTGGAATACTTCCTGCTTCTGAGGTAAACATTTTGCCTAGCTCTGCTAACAAAACTTATCTTTTAGCAGAAGATTTCTTGGTCTTTTTGATCTTAAAGCTGCTGAGCTTCATATTTTTCTGTGTTAGAATATAAGGAAATTCGTATTTTGTGTCAGAGGTCTCTGTGGGTCCAGTTGCCCAGATGGTAAGCTGGTTTTAATTATTGTATGTTTATATCATTAGGAAATGTCCCTAACTATATGAAGTATGGATAATAAACTTAAAGGATATGAATTTCAGAGTAGAAGATAACTACTGAAAAACTGGAGATCTAAAAAATAATCCCCAGTTAGCTGTAGTTTGTCTTTAATTCTTTGCTTCATTCTAGAGCGCTTGGTATGGGTGAAAGTAGAAATTAGGATGTGGGACTACTGGGAGTAGGACTGATTTTGTGCAAGGCAGTTTGGAACTGTAACCTGGAAAGAGTTTAACTTACTTGTGTTCATGTATTAGCCTCCTGGCAGCTTCTTCACACAAAATTAACCTGAATTGGGAACATCAAGGTGTCCTAATTTTTTTTTTTTTTCCCTCAGCCATTATGGTTTATTTTTATGTCAGTTCTGGACTCTTTTTTTCACTCTCCATGCTTACGGCTGCAACCCTGGGCTCCCAGCACAGCTATTGGGAGTGATTTTAAGTTGTCTTCTGTTCTTCTTTTAAGTCATCTCACCTATCCGTTCTTTAATGTTGTGTATTTGTTACAGATTAAATAGATACCTAAAGTCCTGGTAGCACCATCAGAGGGTAATATCCTAATCCACTGATGCTTTTGGGACCATTTTGCTTTATGATACTCATTATTTGTTTCTTGCTTTCTCTCTCTCTCTTTCCAGGTAATCGTGGAAAAAGCACCCAAAGCCAGAGTACCTGACTTAGACAAAAGAAAGTATCTCGTGCCTTCTGACCTCACAGGTAACAATGTCTACCTCCTTTCTTCCTGATTTTCAGTGAGAATGTCTCAGAAGTGCTTTTTACTCTGTGATCAGCACAAAGAAAATATCCAGACGGGCTCAAAATCTTGTTTATCTGCTGTCATTGTTATATTTATACCTTATAGCCTGGATTACAACATGCAGAATTCTCTGAGATCTTTTGAGATATCTCACTGGCTTAGCTAGCATGTCACAGCTGAGTTCTAACCATGATGGCAGTGACTAAATTGTGTATCTTGGGCAGTGTCATCATCACCAGTTAGTGATGACCTAGCTGCAGAGTTGCCAGAGGCTGTACTCCTGTTGCAGGAGGAGACGAGTTCTTGCAATAGTCCCGTCCTTTTCCACCCCTGTGGCTGGAGTCATAGCTGTAAAGTTCCTTTTCTGAATGGTCATGGTGATTTTGAGTGTGATTACATATGTTTTTATTTAAGAACGTGAATGAGTTAAAGGAACAGCATTTCTTTTTCTTGCAGTATTTAATGGACTGTGAAAAACTTTCTTGTGCAACATAGTTCAAGAAAATAGTAAGGGTTTTTTTTCAGGAATGGTATAACCATTTACACCAAGGCTAAATTCTCTAAGGTGTCTTTGATCTACAGGGTTTAAAGGTTAAGCTAGTTAAAGGTTTTCCCACCAATCCCCTCAGCAGAGCATTTCATACCGTAGTAGGTGGAGTGTAGATTTAGAGGGTACATGGCATGAAGTCTGTATTTGAGAAACTGCCAGCTGTGAGTGGATTGGCTGCTCATGTGGTTACAGTCATGAAGTTACTGCTTTCTTTTATTGCTTTTTTTCCTGCATTCTTCATTTTCCCCTACTTTTTATATACAGCATGTGACTTCCACCACTAAAAGAAAACAGCCATGGTTAGGGTTACAATACAAAACTAAACAGCAACAACAAAAAAAACCCCCTCCAACATTCCTTCTGCATCTAAGGCATTCTCTGTTCCCCTTCAGTTGGTCAATTCTACTTCTTAATCCGAAAGCGGATCCACCTGAGGCCGGAAGATGCCCTGTTCTTCTTTGTCAATAACACCATCCCTCCCACCAGTGCTACCATGGGCCAGCTGTATGAGGTAAGCCTTGCCCTTTCCTCTTGCCTTTTGTTGGCAAAAACAATGTCCAGGAGTGGCAGCAGGCCCAGCTTGGTGACACGTGCCTGAACACAGGGACCCTCCTGCCCTGAGCTGTATGCCGTCACCTGGTCAGGGGAGTTCCATCCCACAGTTAGGAGGCTGGGGAGCCTTATCAATTCAACTGATTGTTTGCTAGTTGAAAGAGCTGTGGCAAATGGTTGCCTCAGAAGTCATATGTTGGTCCTACTACTTTAACAAGATGTTGAAATAAACCACTTTGTATTTCAGAGGAGGGATTGGGGCTGAGGCTGGGGAGGGCAGAGACCATAGGTTTTGCTGTGAATACAAAAGAGATTTCCTTTTAGCTGGTAAAAATAAAAAGCCAGTAAAAGGGCCAGTATCACTGGGCATCCATCTGTCTATAAACAGTTTCTTAGGGAACACTTACTCTTTGTCTAGAATTACTTTTTCATGGCTTGTACTGTATAAGTGAGGATTATGTAGAATGCTGTGAACATTGCTGCCCATTATTTCTGCTCAGCAATGTTATTTGATCAACCTTAAAGACATATTGGACACCCATATTTCTCAGTTCTATAGCCATTATATCATGGGTGGTTTGCAGCCTGGATTGATTTCTCCTTGATTTCTCCTTCTGCTGGGTGTTTTAATAAAAGAGCTCTGGCATGGTGCTGTGAGCCTTGTTTGGTCTGTCACTTTTTGGCAATAACTGGACACTTCATCAGTCTGTGTACTGATGGAGATAATAAAAGGTAACACAGGCAGGGTGCTTTCCAAATCTGAACACATCAAAGGAAAGTGTCTGACTGACCAGAGCTGAGGTCAGATCTCTGTTGCTGGCACTCTGCAGAATTTTTGTGTCAGTGTAATCATTTAATATCTCAGCTCTACTGTCCTTATATAAACCAGGACTTAGAAATACAGCCCCTTGTCACAGTGTTCTGAAAAATTAAAAATACCATCTAGAGGTGATTTTTGACTTGTTAAAGCCTTCCAAGTCTCTCGTCTCGATCTTAAGACCATACCAGTGCTGAGAAACTGCTGCACAGCCTGCAACAGTCATAGCTGTTTCTGTTGCATGCTTGCAATACCGCCTGGCTGTGGCTTTTCAAGTAAATTCCCTGTGTACAGAAATGTGTCCTGCCTGTATTTAGAAGCAGAGCTGTGGCCAGAGTTCTCTTTGGTCTTGGGAAGCAAAGCCTTCAATGTAAACAGAGAGAAACAGTGAAAGAGAAGTTACCTGCTCATGTTACAGTGATCTCTGGGTTGGGCTTTCTCACAAGCAGTGAGTTTCCAGCTTTGGCTCCTCACTTTGTCCCTTTCTCCCCTGGCAGGATAACCACGAGGAGGACTATTTTCTCTATGTGGCCTACAGCGATGAGAGCGTCTATGGCAAGTGAGCAGCAGCCCCCCAGGCTTGCAGGCTGGATGGACTGATGGAATGGATTGGCGGGGAGGGGGTTGCTGGAGAGGCAGGAGGAGGATGCATGAGAAGAGAAAAAGAGAACTGGAAGTGAACCACATGCACAATGTCATCAGCTTCCACGCATTAATTATAACCATTATTTTCTAAATTGAGGGGAGTGGGGGTAGGGGGACAGAGTGAACTGAAAGGCTAATGAGAGGTTCCACACTGGGGGATGGGGAAACTCCACTGTTCACAGTTCTTCTCTTGCCACAGCTGGAAGTAGTTAGTGCTGGAGCCTGACAGACAAGCCAGTGTAGTGAAGCTCCAGGAGAGTGACTGGGCAGGATGGCCATTTTCATGTAACCCTTGCACTGGATGAAGAAGGCATGCCATGTATTGTACACTGACCTTGTCCTGTCTTGTCCATGGCTCCCGTTCAGTGAGCTGTGAAGTACTTCACTCTACCCACACCAGGCTGTTCTGTGCTGACAGTCCTCACTCCAGCTGCTACCTGTGAATTGTCCCAAGGGTATTGTGTTTCCCACCACTTCCATCAGTATTAGAAGGGCTGGTAGCTCTGTCCATCAGTATTAGAAGGGCTTACTCTGAGGGCCAGGAACTCCTCAGCTGTGAGACATGAAGGTTGGGGAAAGGAAGGAAAGATTCTGCAATTTTTTTTTCCTTTGTTGCTTTAATTGCAACTGCTGGACAGAAAAATCAGAGATTACCCTTTTGTTCTTTTCAGTGAAGTCAACTGACAAACTCATAAGCACAGGGCTAGAAAGGACCTCAAGAGCCCACACCAGCTCTGAGACAGGACTGAGTATCCCAAACATGTCCACCATGGCTGCTCATCACACTTGTTCTTACTGAACTTCACTGAGGAAGATCCTGGAGGCTGCTGAGATTGTCTGTTCAGTTCCTAGCTAGCCTACAAGTGAGATTGCTTTTCCTGATACCTAACTTTAGTCACCCTTGCTGTGCATTAAGGCAACTAACTACTAGTGGTCTTGTTATTGGTGAACACAGAAAATTATCTATCAGTGTTGTCCTTGTACCAGTCTTCTGCAGATTTGAAAATGGCAGGATTCCTGTGGGTTTAGCCTTCCCTTCCATGTCTCATCCCTGTACAGCCCTTGCACCACATGCACAAGCGTAGGAAATCAGTCACTGCCACGTGTGTTTTGCTGGCTTTTTGTGATTGGGTAACAGCGCCTCTCTATGCCACAAGAGAGGTTCTTTCAGACTTGAAGGGAAAAGGGAATAGATTATCTGTAGATTTTTTTCTTAAATTATTTTATTTTAAACCGGTGTTGTTCTTAGAAGGGTGTCAAATGGGTGCTGTCCTGTGCAAGCCTTATGCTGTCATGCCAAAGCAGTTTCTTCCCAGTGGCACAAACAGCAGATTTTCCCATTACTGCCGTAACTGTGATGAAGGAACGAGTCTTGGAGAGTGAGCTGACTTTCAGGAAAATTCTGGGGTCTTACCTAAAAATCAGAGAACTAGACCTGAATTACTGTAAACATTCCTACATTTAAGAGAGGGACCAAGAGGGAGGAAAAGACAAAAAGGATGGAGAACACAGGTGAATTCCAAGCTAAGTTGAAAGCATTTGCTCAATTTACTTACCTGTAAAGTTAGATCACTGTTCCCTGTGTTCCTCAGGAATGAGAAATCAAGATGAGTGCCCCTCTGAGTGTGGGGAACAGGAAATCAGGTTTCAGCCTTCTCTGACCATTGTTACATGGAGGTGCACAAGGCAGGAGAGCTCATAGGAGTGTCAAGTGGGAGTTTCTGGCAGAACTGTGTGAAGGTCAGGGAAGGCAGAGTAGTGAGGCAGGAGGGTTACTGCCTTTGTGGGGTGGGAAGTACCAGAGGAATGAGAGAGAAGGGAGGAACCACAAAGGATGCAGACAGAGTAGTCAGAACGGGCAGACAGAAAATGAGGGAGCAAAGGATGAAGTGGATGGTGTAATATCCACAGTATTGCATCCTGAACTTCAGGTTTGCTGTTCCATCCTGGAATAAATGTGTTTGGATGAGTTGTACCTACTGCCAACTTAGATAACTTCAGTTTCTGCCTGCATTGCTCAGTCCTCTCTTTCGACTCACTCTCCTTCAACTACCAGGCTCTCTTCACATCCTTTGGATGCAAATCTGCATCAGTCTCTTGTTTTAGGAAGCTCTGTTCTGAAGCAGAGAACAGCCCCAGGAGGCTTTTTGGATAAAAGAGAAGACACAGGCAGATGGTGTGCATCTCTCTGCTGCTGTCCCACTCGTTCATGCCAAGCACGTGGTTAAGCACACTCAGGGGAGAAAGAGTTGGCATCTGCTTGGTTTTGTGTTCAGTCCTCCCCTCCCGCTGCTGGGTTTGTAAATGACACGTGGGACTAATCACAACTGTTTGTTACATGTAGACTTTACGGTTTGATTTAGTTCTTTTACAGTTTTTTCAACTAAATTGTGGCATTTCTGTTTTTGTGCTAGTATTGTACAAGGTAATGATGGTAATTTTTTTGTGTTGGTTAGCTGCAGGTTCTTGTAAAATAAAGTTCAGACTAGAGCTTAATCAACTTACCAATAAAAATGCATTTGAAAATCATAGATCGGTTCAAAATGGGTGACTAGCATTTCTTCCCGATGTGGGCTTGTAAATAAAGGGATGGCTTTGCCAGAATTTTTGCTGCTACTTTTTCCCACAACCCCAGGTTTACTCTGTCCTGTCTACCAGGACAAGTCCCTTCTCTCCTATTTTTGGGTGGTATTGTCACATACACACCTAGCTGTGTCTTGCCATGCCACCAATGGGAACTTTAATTAGACCTGGGCAATGTGAGAAAGTCTTAAGACGCAGAATGAAAACTCTGATGCATTTTCTGCCACTTTAAGGCCCTGAACAATGATGGGGCCTCGGGGGCATCACCAGCCCTGCCTGTCCCTGCCAGGCCCCTTGGGCCACCCATCCCGATGCCCGTGGCCCAGGACTGTTGGCATCTGTCCTGGCACTGTCCCTGTCAGCCCCTCAGGACTGTGGGCACCTGTGCTGCTGCTGCTGCAGCATGGCTGGCCTGCAGCTGCCCACAGCCCCACGCAGCCATGAGCCCGCCGAGGCCCTGCCCTCAGCCCTGCCTTCGCCAGGCCCTGGCCTGCCAGAGGGATTCCTGCCTCGTCACCCATGGATGGGGCTTGTCACCACCTCTGGCTGTGCCCCACTGCCTCTGGTGGGTGCAGTAGGACAAGGTCCCACGTGCTGTGCCAGGGTCCCTCACGGAGCCATGCGTCCTCCCTGTGTCACCACAGCGCAGGCTGAGGTGGGACTCCCTGTGGGAAGAAGTGGGAGAGGCCCAGGGGGTCCGCCATGCCACAAGGCCCTCTAAAGGTAGGAAGGGCAAAGATAAGGAAATCTGGGATTCCTTGAAAAGGAAACTGCAGTAGTGACAAATTAGGTTGCTTTTTCTTGTGGATATTTGTGCATTGAGGGGGAAGGAGTCCTGCTGGGAGCTGGCAGAACGAGCGGGTGCCGTTTGTTCAGCACCATGACTCCGAGCCAGGCTCTGGCAGTGCGTGAAGAGGAGAGGGATGCATGCTGTCATCTGGAGAAGCAGTGACAGACATGCCACTTCTTCCCCCTCTCTCCCTCCTTCCATGTCGCCTGTGGTTCGTGTGGGTGGGTCCCTCTGGCTGAGGGGGCAGGAATGGGCCATGGCAATGCTGCAGAGGGAGCATTGGGTCCAGCCCTCAGCCCTGAGCACTGAGCAAGAGAGTTGCTTGGGGTGATAAAGCCAAGAATTACAACACTGAAATTCATAGGAATAAAACTTCGTATGCTTAATAGGAGTTTCTCTTCCTGCTGCGTACGGAGTGGAACCACTGTGAAAGCTTCTGTTGCTGCTACTGAGGGAGAGGCAGTAATTCATCCTGCATTGGAGCCTGCCTATAGCAGCAATTTCTGTGCTCATATCCACCACTGTGACTGAAATAAGCTGCATGTATGGCAGAAGGGTTGCTGTGACTACAGCCAGCTGGGCATAGATGCAGCTAAAAGCATACACTATTAGCTGAAATAATTCGAATTTCAGTTTCAAATACAGTGAAGATTTTTTTGTGTGGGTTGTGGTATTGTCTGCTGGCTCAAGTAGAAAACCAGTATCAAAGCAATCATCTCCCACTCCCCATCTCGCCCCTTTCCTAGGAAAAAGGTGCCAGAGGGCTGTTTGTACCTGCCATGCTGCTTTGCATGTTTGTGTCAGTGCATTTGCTGAGAGGCACTTAACACAAAATGTGCAGGCCAGTACATTGCTGAATGTAATTTGCCTGGTCCAAATGGGAGACATTAGCTTGTGCTCCAAGGCTGTTTGATTTATAACCTTTGTTCTGTGGGTTATAGAAATGGTATTAAAGCAAGGCCCAGGGGAAATGATGAGCTCAGCTGGTTTAGAGTGGTTAAATAATTAATGCTCTGCCTTGGTCACTATCACTGCATCTGGGATCCTTTCTCCACCCTGATGCTATCTTTTGAAGAAAATACTCTCCTGGAGCAGAGAGTACCCGAGTTAAGAGATCACTTAACTGGGGGCCTTAAAACATCACTGTGAAGGACATATATGGACTGATATAAAAAGTCCCAAATCATGCTAAAACATCATGCTGATGTTTTCACGTAGTGAGATGAAAGAAACACTAATTAAAACAGACATAAGACTTCCAGAGGGAGAAAATCCAGCTCATTGTTGTCACTCTGTCTCAGATAAATGCTTCCCCAGGGTGAGGCACAGAGAGTGACTGGAGAGCTCATTGCTCTTGCAGGACTGACCCAAGCAGAGCACAGCTGACCATGAACAACAGCTGCTCCAGCTTGTGTTGCCAGTTTTTAGGAGGTCTTTGTGTTTCTGGAAGCTTGCAGGCATCCCAAAGCACAGCTCAGGCCTGGATATAGCTGTGTTATAGGAATTAGTTAATATTCTACTGAAAAAGCTGGATCTTGCAGCACCTTTATATAAAGGAAGGGTCTGATTCTCCCCGATTTTGCACTCTGGCCAATGCCATCTGCATGTTGTATTGTTCTTTGGGAATTAAAAGATTGTTAATAAATGCTAAAAGCAGTGATACATGGAAGCAGGGGGAGAACATAAAGGTCCTAACTTTCAAGTGAGGACATTGCTAGAACTGCATTAAGATTGAATGTACTGAAGGAAAAACTGATCTGATTCATCTCCTGTCCACTCTTTATTCCCCCCATATCTGGGAGGAGTCTTTGTCAGAGCTCAGGACCCTGTTTTGGCTTTTTGTCACAACCCTCTCTCATCACTTGAGCTGCCTCTTACAGTGTCCACACACCATTCAGAAACCTAGAGAGCTTTCAGGAGGTAGCAGTCCTCATGCCTCACCATCCTTGAGCCAGTTGATACAACCTTTTCAGGTTGATAAAACCTTGGGTTTGCTAGCTTGTTGCTTGACCCCTTTACAGTTTTCCATGTAGCAGCAGGCCTTTAGGTCAGTGAATGTAAATGCCTACATGAATAAATCCCTACCGTTTGCAGAGGATGTAACTCTTTGCTGTTGACTGGGGCAAAAGCGCTCCCCTTCAGTGTTCCCAGCACACGTGGCAAGTCTCACAGCTGCCACCAAATCTGCAGACTGTTTCCTTGCTGCAGGAAGTCTGGCTTTCCTCTCCCAGATACAATCCTGCTAGTGCTCAGCATTATGGATGCTGTTCCCAAGAGACTGATGGAGCACGGGGGGTGACAAGAAGGTGGCAACTGCCTGCAGAACTTGAGAGTGTTTCCTAGTGTGTCAGGGAGATCAGGAGTTTGTGGTACTTGTACAAACAGAGTTCTGCTCCTTGGAGTAAACCCTTTACCTTTTCTTTGCCTCTTGTGTCCTGCAGTATCCTACTGTTCCACCAGTAGCACCTGCCCTTTTCCAGCAAGATTAGCATGAACAGAAAGCTTTCCTTACCCTTTTGATGCCTTGGGTGGCTCCCTAGAAACAGAGACTAGACAGGAGTAAGGGAATAAAGGTGGATATTTATTTGAAAGGCCTTCAAAGGTACACCCTGTGGAGCCAAAGGCCACATCCAAAACAGACCCCAAGATGGACGAGGAGTCACGAGTTCTTCACACTTTTATAGGTTTGGTTCATTTGCATATCAGCATAAATTCGCCAATTAAAACTTTAGCTAATGATGTAATTTCTTCATTTCTCCACCTGTCCAGAGGCCCTGGTTTACACCTTTTGGGCCTAGGACAGCCTGAGTGTCCTTGAGAAAAAGCTCAGAGAGGCTTTGTTGTGTCTATCTGGCATAAGGGAGCAGCAGCCAACAGGCTACAAGAAACTTCAGAGTTACACACTAGGCAGCACAGGATTTTAAAATATAAAAGCTACAACCTAAGGCATCACTTTGATGTCCAGCCACGTTCTCTCTCAGAGATGACAGAAGGCTGAGATGTTTTCTCATGCAGCAGCCATCCCCTATCTCCATGACCTGAGGTTCAAAGAGATTTTGC
This sequence comes from Eulacestoma nigropectus, assembly GCA_013397775.1. Lineage (NCBI taxonomy): Eukaryota > Metazoa > Chordata > Aves > Passeriformes > Eulacestoma > Eulacestoma nigropectus. The sequence goes on along the minus strand of VZTE01001003.1, from coordinate 70,317 downwards.
AGCCAGTGAGCAGGCCTGAAAACGCCTCACATCCCACATCATGCCCACAATGAGCACACACCTGGGAACACACCACCTTGGCCATACACTCAGAAGTGTGGCTACTTCCTGTACCTTATGCTGGAAACACCACACCATGCTCATCCCAAACAGACCTGTAACACAAACATGTGCACCTTTTCTGCCACGTGTCCCACCACAGAGAGGAAATGAATAGTGAAACACAGGATGGAAAAAAATGCATGGAGTAATACACAGTCATGGGCTTCAGGTGATTACAGAAAAACTTGCAAGTGTAAAAGGAGGGGAAAAAAGAACCTGTAGCCCTCAGAAAAGTCTACAGGCATTAAAGTGCCTCTCATCTATGGAGTGCAAAGGATGCCAAGAGAACATCATGTCATAGGAAACCTTGAAAAAAGATAGCCCACTACATACAGCCATATTTCAGATGTGAAGAACCTTGAAATGCCCCTCTTTCTTTACACTTTGCAACTGAAGGTGAAAATTAGAGCCTGAAAAAGCAGGACCCTCCTGACTAGGACCAGATTGTGCCGGGATAAAAAGAGGGAGGCAAAGCTGGTGTATTTTCAGTTTGTGGAGTGCAGATGGAGGTAGTAGCATGGTGGAAACAAGGTGTGGGAGGGGAGGAAGGACAGACGAGTGAGGAGACTGCAGGATATAGATGAACCTGGCAGAATTGTGTGGGAAGCCCAGCACTGAAGTAACACATTGGTTGCCAAGGCAGGAGTGAAAAGGACTTAAACTAATGCCAAAGGCATTGCAGAAAAAACTCCTCCAAATTAGGTGGGTGGTTGCTCCAACAGGCATTCAGGCTGCAGGTACAGGACATCCTTAGTGCTTTTTCCTGGTATCACAGAAAATTCGTGGCAGAGCAAGGGAGGGAACAGTTCACACTGTGAATGATGATCCTTCTTTTCCTTTAGAGATATTCTGAGCCCAAGAGCAAAATGAGCATATAATTGAAGGAGTGGTATCACTATGCAGATATGCTGGCAATTGAATAAAGTATTTAGGAAAGAAAAAGTAGAAAATGATGGGCAAAACAAGACTTTTAGAATGAGAGCCAAGAAAGGCAGGAGCGAAGCTGCAATGTACTGTTAAAAAATGTATATAAAAATGATGGAGAAGGTGGTAATACAGATTAGAATCTGAAATAAGTATTGTTTCACTTTCCAGTGGTTGTTCAGATGTAACATTGGAATATTTCAGACCTCACTCAGTGCATTTTTTCCAAGGGGCACACAGCAGAAAATGGGCAGTGACAGGTCTGATCATATTTCATTAGTTTGCATTTCATTACTTCACACTTACATAATAAGTTCTATATGCCAGTCTCAGTTCTTTCAGAAATGATCTGTTTGGACTCAGAGTGGCCCCACGGGGTAGCTCTTACTGTCTGCAGCCTGCTGCTGGGGAAATGGAGGTGCAGACATGTGGACTGGCTTGCCTCGAGGCCATTCAATGAAACAGAGTAAGAAAAAAAGAGCCTTGTCTCCCTGATCTCTAGAACTTCTAATAACAAGTTTCTGCTCTCTACACAGCACAATTTGAAATGTGGATTCTGTACATTCATTTATCTTTCATTAAAGGAAGAACGCCCTCATTAGCTCCAGGAACACACCATTGTAACATTTTGATGTTCTGCTATTTGTGGACTGGAAAAGCTCTGATTTCTTTGCCAGAACCAGCAACAATAAGGTAGTTCCTCCTCTTGACATACTGCCAAGGAAACACTGCTGAATTGTCTTTGAGCAACAGCTCTCTTCAAAGCTCATTGATACATTTATCTGTGCCTTCTTTCTCTGGAACAAAATAGAAATCACAGTGCAGGCCTGGGAGGAAAAAAAAAAAAGCATTTTCTTCTTGTCATTTGCATTTTGTTGGATTTTTGGCAACTTAAAAGTATTTAGTATCTGCTCTCCTATTTTACTAGGAACATGTTTCATAAAATTTGCAAACTTTGACTATTCCAGAAGGCAGAATGAAGCGGGTATTTGGACCAATTTCTGGGCTCTTGAAAAATCACAAAGCTGCTAAGGCAGGTTCATATTTCAGCATTTCCTTTTATTGTAATATTCTCATATTTTTCCAGAAAGCAGAAAACACACACAAGTAGGACATCTCATTCATTGTAGAATGAGCTGTAATTTCATTCATTGTAGAGTGAGCTGCACTCACACTTCTCTTGACTCGGGCGCTGTAGGTCAGTTGCTCCCACAGCTCGGACATTTTCTCCACTTTGTGCAGTTGGTGTTGGGTTGTCCAAACTACAAAACTACAAAAATTTCATTTGCAAAGGATTTTTGGTCAGATCCTGCTCCCCAGGGAGGATTTGAACATGCCACCTGGTCTAGTAGCATATTCTTGAACAGGATAATAAAGAAACAATTCTAAAAGGAAAGTAAGCTGTGCTGGGCAATTCGGAGTTAGGTAGCGACAAGAAAAGACCACTCAGTGACTTAAAATCTAAGCTTTGCTTGCTAAGGAAGGTGGTATTAGCGGGTGGCTGGCAATTTCTAGCTGTGAAACACACACACACACACACAAATAATCCAACTGAAAGCTCCATTTGTGTCTGTGAGTGGTACCAGGGGCAACAAGTCCATATTGAGCCGGGTTTCTGTAGCAAGGCTGCCAGGCTGCCATGTGCAAGAGCAGCCAGGGAGCTGCCTCACAGCTACTTCCAGCTAACTTTGATATGGATGTGAACAGCCCAGGATGCTCCAGAAACCTCAGTCTGTCAAAGCCGGTCAGAAGATCCACAACAGAGAACGTGACACACCTGCTCAAACAGATTTAAGAAAGAGCAACACCCACAAAAGGGAGGAGATACATGAGGAGACATTCATTGCTGGGGACATGGTTGGAGATGCACTCTTGGAAGGAGAAGCTCCATGCCAGAGCAGGGACACACCTGAGGGACTGTGGCTTGTGGAAAACTCAGAGCAGAGGAAAAGGAGCCAAATGCATGGACTGGCAAAGAGAAACCACTGCATTCCAACCTCAGCTTCCTGCACTGCCCATCACATCCTTGGAGGGACTGGCAGAGACTGAGTGTAATGCATACCAAAAACAAGGCAAGTTGGGACCTAGAAGGGTGGGAGTGGTTTTGGACTGAAATTGAGTTGGGAGGAAGGGGGAAAAAAAAGGTGTTTACCTAAATATTCGTTTCGTTGTTTTGTTTTTCTTCTTTTCTCAGTGGCCGAGTCAGTAATTTAATATTTGGTCTAGTTGGTGATACATTAAAATCAATAAAATTCTCCAAGTCAAGACTGCTTTGGCCATGACAAGTGCCCTTACTCCACCTGGTAAAAGTGTCCAAGAGCAGCCTGGTGGCACAGCTTATACATGTGCCAGTTCCAAATCAAGTTTAGCCCTCTGTGCGATGGGGTTCCTGCCCTCAGCAACAATTGCTTTGCTGCCTGACGGAGATGGCCAGAAAGTCACCAATTACTTCATTTTCAGGTCAAGCAAGGCTGCTTTAGCTTTCTCCACATGTTAATTAATGGTCATTTCTGGTGTCACTAATAGATTGCAAGGATGTAAGGTTGTTACAAGTTCCTCTGTGTTTCTTTCTGATCCATACCTGAATTATTTGGAGCAGCAAGGATGTAGTTCAGAGCCTTGGCTGAGCTTTCCCCCTAACAGCTGTTTGTGCCTTCCTTGTTTTCCCTGGGACTTACCAGATTCAGGTTTCATTTTGTCTGAGTGATAGTTCTGGGCAAGTTGCATCACATGACAATCCTAACTTCCATTTTCAAAGGATCTCAAAGCAATCTACAGAGATTGATACTAAAATGATCATCCTGCTTATAGAAAGGCAGCTGTTCTTTGAGCTGCAGAAAACAATCACAGATCAGCTACCTACAGGGTAGAAAAAGCATTAAAACATCAGGGCTCTGAAGCAGGAGAGGGGGGATACTGTCTGCTGGAACTGGATCAATACTTGCAGAAATACTGAGGATAATTCACTCATAAGCATAGTTTCAAAATTATATTCTGTTTCCAAATGGCATGGCTTTGTTTGGAAAAATGAAAGATGTAAGCCATGCCTAATGTGGGAGTTTTGAAAGCAGTAAAAACCAAAGACAAATTTAAGTAAGGAAAGAGCAGAGAAAAATTATATAGCATGGCGACAATTTGGGGATAGTGTGTTTTCTGTGGAGTCCTGCATTGCCTCTTAAAAAGTACAGAAACAGAGATGGGTTGAACTAGTCTAACCTAGTGTGAGGCAGAAAACTCCCAGTTATTCTGGTTTCCCACTTTCAACAACTATCATAAGCATGTTCTATTAAAAACTCATGTCTTAGTCAAAGGACTCAAATAACCACTGCTTACGTGAGATATTTATTTGTCTGCCTGATGGGGCGTGGGAGCTGTGACTCTCCAAAGTGTGGAACAGAGATTATAAAGTCATCAGATGGGACAGATTCAATAACATTAGTGCAGGACCCAAGAGCATAACACTAAGCAGGATTCACTGCTGTGAAATTTAGACCAAAAACTTGTCAATCCTGTCAATACTGTGGAAGTATGCACAGTATAAAGGAGAATAACCATATCCTTCCAGCTGGATAACAATGACAAGGTAACTAATACACTTCTCTGGAGCAAGAAATACCAAGGAGTCTTTAAAGGTTGGGAAAGAGCATCGAAGGAGCCTTAAGAATTCCTGCTGGGAGAAAAATCTTAGCTGCTTGTTTCTGCTTTCACTGGCACTACAGAAAATCTTCAGTTTGGTTTTCATCAGAGCATACTCTGTGTCTAAAATCTGAGATGAGATTCTGCTCTAGGCTACATTCACGGCACTGGGATTGGCAGAGTTGCAGAGTAACATCTTGCCTTGTCTGTAAGCACCAGCTTAAAATCTCTCTCCTTCTCTGGCATCAAGACAAGTAATTTTATAAAACCAGGTTTCCTTTAAGCAGTCTTTTTTCCCCCTGGAGGATGTAACACTAATCAAATGCATTTCATCAAAATACTTGGGAATTTGGAAATAAAACCCAAACAACAAACAGAACAACAAAATTAATTAGCGGGTCTGACTCACCTACGTGCTTTTATTTGATGTCAGTTGACAAGACTCCGGTCAAGAAGTAATGAAAAAAAATTTAAAAGGAATTTAAATTAATTTAAAATATCAAAATTCAAGTCTGCAGAAATACTGCGTTTAATTGGAAGTTTATTTCCAACATATTACTTGCTGCTTGTTACTTGCATATTACTTTGCTTGTTGCAAAGCATATTTTAAAGGTTCAAAGTGCTAAGAACTGCCAGATCTGGCAGCATCTGCTCCTGTAGGAAGTTGATAAGCCCGGGTTTTTTTTACACACATGATATTTTCTTCTGCTTTCCAAACTAGTTGGTTAAAAATAACACCTCTTCTCAAGAAGTTCTCAGCTGAAAATCAGCTGAAAGTTCCACCTCAAACCAGAATAGTGGAATTACTGGATATTTCACCCTTCTAATACCCAAAATGCTGGCAATACAAAAGAAGTCAGATCACAGTGAAAAATTGCCTTCTGCCTCTGTGATTAATATTATTAAACAAAATAGACTAGAGATACAAACTCTTTTAAAATTGCTGATTATCTAAACTTGTTTTTTCCCCATTTTTTTCCTGACACTGTGCACACAGCAGAACTGCTTTCAAATGGTATAAAATGCCATAAGAAAAAGCGTAGTCATTATCCCTGAAGGCAGCATAGAACAGAAAGCTAACAGGGTTTTCACCAAGACAAAAAGCAAGGCAGATATATTTAATATTCTCCCTCTGTTTTTCTGATGAGCACCTTGGCAATGTACAGTGCCTTTAAAAGAAAGCTGTGCTTTTTTTTTTTTTAAATGTGTGAACACTGGTTTCACTCCATAGCCCAAATAATCTTCCACATCTCCAGTGTTGTCAGTATAGTTTATAAATCTAATAGTTGATTATGGAAACATCACAAACTTGCAGAAGTAACACAATCCTATTTCTTTCATGCCTCAGACTCTATAGGGAGAACAGGACAAAAATTTCATGTGCAGAGAAAAGACTTGTATATTTATGAGGAGCTATCATACATATTAAACAGGAGAGTGCTCCTCAGAGGCTGAAACAACACCCCAGGTGAGAGAAATTTAAAAGCCAAGGATCCTGCTTGGTTTGCTTTACATTCTGCTAGGAAGAAATACAGAAAACAACAGAATTTACTGAAGTATTTGGAGCACCTCTGCTGTTTTTCTCACATGCTGTGTTGGGTTTTGTAATTCAAAGTGAATAGCTCTTAAAGAAAACTAATGAACACAAACAAGTAACTTTGCAAAGCGTTAATTAATTGCTTCTGAAGGGGTTACAATTTTATAATAAACAAATGTATTATGAGAATTAAACATTCTTTAAGGTACCTATGAAGAATGCAGGAAAATAATAATCTACTACTCTTGCATAATTTTAATTAACCTTACATTTTTTTGAATACTAAAGGGGTTCTAAAAATGAGATTTTCAGAAATATTCTTTAGGCAACAACTGTGTTGTCATCTCAAACCTCCTGGGTGTTACACTAGCATCTGAATTTTATTGGTAAAAACGAGCTTTATTGCTGTAACAAACATACTTCTCCCAGCTAATTCTAATAATTTCTTTTGTCATTGCTTAGGGCAATGAACCTAGCAACATAATCATCGGTATTTTAAGAAATACTATCATAAAATACCACCAGATTATCCCTAAAAAGTCATCACAGTCATCCTGTCAGGTAGCCAAGGTGTTGTTGCAAAGCACAGGACTTTGTGTGACTGTGGCCTACGTGTCACAAAAATTGGAACCAGATTTATCTGTCTACTGAATCCCACGGGAAGAAGTGCTGGATGAAGGGTCTGGCAGGACTTCTTTAGGAAAGGAGCTATTCTGGAGGCAACTCTGAGCAGGGGGCAAACAGACCACTCAGGGGCGGTGCAGGGCACTTGAACCATGGCCAAGGTGGGCCTTAGGACAAAGGGACTGGAAGACGAAGGGCTGCACTCATTTGGCTATAGGAAAAAGTAAATTTGTCTGTCTTGAATCCCTTGGGCAGAGCTGAGGTAGGAAACTGTTCAGTGGCTGTAGCTGTACTTCGTCTGCTGCAGTGTTATTGCAAAGTATTTCATCCCCTGGTCTCCTGACTCTGTTCCTGCCACCAGCTTCCTTTTGCCCATTTATTAATCACCTAATGCATTAAGCAATAACATTGGAGAGGAAAACAAAAAAAAAGTGACTACTGAAGAAATTGTTAGAAGCAATTCATGTTTATTTTCATCTCAACAGGGTAGCAGGTTCACTCCTTCGCAGCTATTTACACAGCAATGTAACACTAGAAGCCACGCTCCAGCTTTCTCCAGGTACAAACATAAACCACAGAAGAATTTAGGTTAGAAATGTCCTGTGGATATCGTCTGATCACTTGCAAAAAGAGGCCAACTTCAAACTTCAGGCTAGCTTTCAGTTTTGGGGCATGTCACTAGGGTTCACAAAAGAGGGAAATAAACTCAGAGCTTGTGTGAGCTCACAGATTACAAGCTCACCTCTCCCTAGGATTTCAAAACAGCAGTGACAGTGCTCAAGTACCTCTGAAAATGACTGAGAGACTCAGAGAAATCGCTCCTCCCCCTTCTCTACTACTTTGAAGACTGTCACTAGGTGAGGGCTGTGAATGCGAACATCACCAGAGTGATCCTGAATGGAGCCAGGAGCAGCACTCAGACCTCCTGTGGCAGCTGCATTCATTCCTTGCACTGTGGCAGGTGGCACAGGAGCAAAGGAGCACAGCTCCTGTCAGAGAAACTTCACAGGAATCAGGCTTTAGCACAGCTCTCCAAAGAATACTTCCTAAGGCAAGGTCCACAGAGGTGACTGAACAGGTTTCTCACAGATCCATGGGGCAGGGACTTCACAGCTGGAAGCATGGATGGCACCATTCAGCAGAACAGCGCAGTTCTGTACACGGCTGTTGGACTCGACCCTGTGGGAGGCAGAGCACACAAGCAGAGGGACATTAGAGAAGGATTTCCGCTTTGGCAGGGGGAAGAACATCTCACAGCTTTGGAGGGAAGAGACCTCCTGAAGTTAGACTTCGTGACCTTATGTCAGGGAGGATCCATCCTGGGACAGGGAGGTCTGGCAGTGGGACTTGTGATGCCTGGAGCTCAATGTGAGACTTGCAGTTTGCCAGTCACATACTGGACTCTCCATTTCCCATCACTAAAGAGCAAAACATTCTGTTCCACAAGGGGTTTTTTGCTGTTCTACTAAAGGCATTTGGGACAAAAAGTATAAAGTATCCAGTTAAAATCATCTGTATGGGTATGGGAAAGGTAATGAAGAAGCCTCTGCTTCATTAAGGTTATCCAATCACTCCTTCAGTGCAAAAGAGCATAATGAGGACCAAGTGATGAAACAGAAATCCACAGACAGAAACATTCAAGAAATAACAGACAAAACTGCAAAGACTAAAAGTCTTCAGCTACTAATTGATGAGCGGTCAAAAACCTCCAGGCACAGCTTTGGACAGGGGCACCCTGGGCTTTGTAACTGATAAGAAAGGTGGGGTGAAAGAGGAGCAAGAGGATTTGAGTACATTCAAGGTGGGCCTGTGTGCCTGTGCAAAAGTTGTTAAGGAACTTTTAGGGGACAGGGAGCAAAGAGAGGGGATCAGGTAAAGCAAGGGATGGGTCTGAGCCTCTGGGAGCAGCTGATGATTGCAGGCAGCTGTGTCACTGTCCTTTGCTTGCATGTGTGCCTGTATCCGTGTTTGTGTCTCTGGGACACAAAACCAGTGGGACCTACAGACAGGAATGTAGCAGCTGTGTCCATTAGCCTGGGATAGAGCCTCCCAGGTCTACGTGCACCCAGCTGGGATCTGGCAGCTGGGCAGGAGGAAGCCCTTATCTGCTAGAGCCTATGGCCACTCTGAACATCCCTTAGCAGCTCTGTTCATTGCTGGCTGACTTCTGTCAAATACCCATGGGACTTTTCATGTAAAATGGGGGAAGGATCTCAAGCCTTTTATCTAAAAATACAAAGGAAGCACCATACTCACTTTTCGTCACTCAGTTTTGAGCCGTCTTCCCAGGCCCAGTCACCATCAATGCTCTTCTGCAAACCAATCCAGTGGGATTTGGTGTGTTGAATCTGGAAGAAGTCCTAGGAGGGATGCAAAGGCAGAGAGATCAGTAGACTCAGAGAAACCCAGCCAAGCCCTGGGTTCTGAAGGGCAAAGAAAGGAGTGCTGTGTGAGAGAGGAAGTTTTGGGGCCATTTCTCAATGTGAACACCTATTCCCTTCCTTCCTACAGGGACCTGCTTTGTGAGACTCAGCATTTCAGAGCGCCAGGCAGCTTCCCCAGCTGTGGGTTCTGAGGGCTGAACTCATGACAAACGAAGCTCAGCTGCAGCAGGTAGAGAGAAGCGAGTCCCTCTTGCAAAGTGTCTAAGGGAAAGCCGTGTCTTTGCCAACGCAGGAAGGTGGTGGGTGGGTCCCAGGAGCCTTTTACACTCTCCCTTCCTCCCAGAGGGGAGGAACTGGCCATAACAGTGCCTGGGACTTGCTCCCACTTCATGCTGCCCTTGCCCCTGCAAAGGCACCCACCATTTCACTGGTATTGCTGATCACCAGGAGATGAGCCCCCTGTGCCCGGCAGGATTCCTGGCTGGAATTCCAGTCCTTCTTCTCCTTGGAGAAGGAGTAACACTTGCCTCTGTAGGTCACCCACTGCTCAGGGCAGCATGGACATGGACAGCCTGAAAAAGAATCATACATGTCTCTTCCCATTCATAGTCATAGCCAAAGTTCCTTACAAACACATTTCACAAATACGTTCTTTCAGAAAATGATTCTCCCTGGTTACAGTAGTGCCATTCTTGGAGGTCTTCTGAGACTGGCAAAGAATCAGAGTCTCAATATTTTCAGTGAAGGAGATTTATTTACCCTTGGTAATAAAACCCACTGTTGTTCCCAGCAATGCCAAGAAGAGGATCCCTAAAATCACTGCAATAATCCAGCAGGTAGTAGATGAAACAGGAGAACCTAACAAGCAGAAAAAGAATATAAACGTGAGAAAGGTGAGGTTTCCTCAATGGGATCAGCTCTAAAAATATCATTCATGTCAAACTGCAGTGTCAGTTTACCTCAGCCTACACTCATGTCAGAGTCCAACAAGTCTGACAGGGTTCTTTTCGATATTCCACACTTTGGTAATTTAACATTTAATAACAAATTTGCTGATTTGAAGATATGTGATGTTTCATGAGAGTCTGATTTAGCAGAATCAACCACAGCTATGTGTTGGAAACACAACACAAGTGCAAATTAGCAAAATGTAGCAATTTCAATACAGACACGAATCACAACACAAATGGGATTCTCACTGGCAGAATTTATGATTTGCTCACAACTGCAATGCTGGCTGGCACCAGGAAGCTGGCACCAAGAAGAAATATGTATTAGGCTGAGCACTATAAACACTGCCCACATGCTGATCTGGCTAACTTAGAAAGACATTCACACTCTTTCAATTAACTCATGGACAAAAATTTACACAACCAGCTGATATGATCAGCTGATCCACCCAAATGATACAAATGTTAATCGAAAAAATGGTATCTCTCTGGTTCCCTTATCTTTTTTCTGCCAGCCATATTCAGTCACTGCATACTTCATGAGTACATTGCACTTTCCTCTGAGACTGCCTCCCTTGAGACTTACCCCACTCTAGGGGCTTATTGATCAGTCACATCGCAGGTTTACATCTGAAGGGAAGTCCAAATACAATGAGTGTTTTGATACAGCATCAACAGAAGTTCTTAGATCACTCTGTTGGAGTTGCAAGTCTCCAACATTAACCTACCTTGAACTGCCCATCCTTCCCACTCAAGCAGCAGGACAGAAAGTAAAAATTTTTAGCATACAAATGCAAATCTCTAACTCAGACATGAATTCTGCTAGGCTGCTTATTTACTAATGCATGTATCTTTTCCATTATTAACAGACTTTACCTTTGTTCTTGGTGTCCTTGTCCCCCTCTGTTCTTTGTCTTCTCCTCTGTTTCTTGGCAGTTCTGTGTTTCACATCCAGAGAGATGTGTTCCTTTTTGTCCATGTCACATGCTTTTAAGTGCTGCTTTTTTTTACTTTGCTTTACTCGGAATTTAGAAGTCCCATCCGCCACAAAGCCTGGGCCTGGATATGGATTTCCCTGAGGGTCAGTGGAGCTTTCCTCACAGGACTTTGGAATCATTTCTAATGACAGAGCATATTATTAGCAGAAAAGTAATATACATGAGGAATGATGTCATACATCAGCTTTTTGGAATACAAAATGGTTTAAGCAATGACAATAGCTCACAAAGAAGTTGATCTTTTGTGATTAAACTGCTGCTCTGATGGATGCTCCATAAATCATTGTTAGACAGGGAAACTTGCTTCGACAGGGGAGTGAACTCATCTAGCATTCTTCACATCACATAAATAAGCAATTTAGGCTTGACCGAGATGAAAAAGGTGAGAAATTAAATTTCCTCATGTAGCAAACAGGTAAGTCTAGTGGGATAATTTACAGATTGCATTTCTCTCTTTCACTGCAAGCACCGTTAATGAAAGCAATGCAGGCGCATTTGATCCGTATCAGCATCCTTAGTTATACCAATTTATTTACATCTACAACACAGCAAAACACGAGAGTCTGAGAATTGGGACAAGAAAATTGAGGGAGGATTACCTTAATTCCACAGGAGGAAGCTGAAATGTAACAGTAGAACAAGTGGTGCCTCTGTCCTATTCTCCGTATGTGACTCTGCAGGATGGTAAAGCAACCATTACCTGACTGAAACAGAGCAACTGAGAGATGAGAAATAAGTATTGTGGTGACCCACACAGGAAACTTGAATTCTTCCACTCCAGAACTAAGCTCTACCATTTCAGACTTGTAGTGACAACCATGGCAACCCATTCCTGCCATAGTTGCACGAAACACTGTTTAAGCTATTTTTAATACCAGATTCACGGAGGTTCTATCTGTAGAATCCATTACTAAAATGATATGCTTCTACTGTCAGTCCTTTTCCACAACAACAATTTCTCTGACCTGTCCAACAATATCAGCCTTTCCACTCAACTCTTTAATTTGTGTAGAAAAAAGTTGCTCACATTTGTTTAAGGATAATTTGAGACCTCGCTTCTCACAGAAAAGAGAAATTGGCTGATTGGATTCCAGGGATCACTCTGAACTGAACCATGGTCCATCCTAAAAAGCAGGATACAGAACAAAGGTGGTAGTGGGCCTGCATGGATGAGCAAGGGGCTCCTGACTAAACTCAGACATAAAAAACAAGTGTACAAGATGTCAGCAAACCCAGAGGATTTCCATAACTTGCATAAATGGGGTTAGGAAAGCCAAAGACCAGCTGAATTTGAATCTGGGTGGGGGAATGTGAAGGGCAACAAGAAAGGTGTCTACAGGTACATAAGCAAGACAAAAACAAGGGAGAAAATGTGGGCCTGCTGCTGAATAAGCAATGGTCACAATGACATAGAGACTCAGTGCCTTCTTCATCTCAGGTACACGAAAACTGTAAGAAAGTCAAGGGCAAGGTAGACTTACCCTTGGTGGAGGAGCATGTAAGTGAAATGTACCTATACAAGTCCATGGGCCACCAGTTCCCACAGCCCACGAGTGGAGCTCATGTCATTGCAAGGGCACTCTCAGTGGCCTTTGAAAGTTGACTGGGAGAGGTCCTTGAAGACTGGAAGACAGCAAATGTCTTCAAGAAGACAGGGAACTACAGGACAGTCAGCCTGACATCAGGAACTAACATTTTAAAATAAATCTTTACAATAAAACTTTGGCTACTGAAGGGGACTGCTTGCGCTGTGTGGCCTAATGAGGTCTAAATGACATTTTTCACAGCCTCCACATCCAAAGATCTCTTCCTTCTCCCTCACTCCACTTCGTGTGGTGTGTGGTTCAAGGGGCTGGCCAGGTCCATGCCATCTTCAGGGACAGTTCTGTGGGAGTGAGCTCCAGGATGCTGTTGACCCATTTTCAGGGGATAATTCTATGGCTTTTGATACTTCAAACTCATCCAGACAGGGTAGTGATTCAGGGGGCAAAACAAGCTATTACTGTTCCTCCTAGTAATTCTGCCATGCAGTATAACCTGCAAGATCAAAATCAATTGTGCACACAGCAGAAATCACACAAAGGATGAACATTGACTGAAGAACTTTAGCCCTGTTTTACAAGTCTGCTCCTTGTGGGCAGATTTTTGACATAAACATCAGACTTCTCCCACTTGCCAGCAAGCTGGATCTAAATACTGTCCCCATATTCCCGATTTCTTCACTGTGCTGCTGTAGTTGACTGTATATTCTATCGAAAAAATTAAATACAGAATGCAGGATTGATTTCAGTAAGATCAATAAAATCAGTAATTCAGTATAAGAGATTAAGTAATTACACCTATTAAAACCTAACTCATCAAACTAAATGCTCTCCTCCAGCTTGGAGCTGGAGTATATTTGTTCTGAAAATACACATTCAAAAAAGAAAACTTTGATCACAGACAATTCAACATGTATCTGGCTCCTCCTTTTTTTCTCACGAACTGTAAACCACAGTACATCCACGCTTTAAAAACATAACACCAGCTCACAGGAAATGCTTTTTCTGAAGATGTTAGTTTAAACCAGGCAGGAAACATCAGCTTGTCTTGAAGGCAGACTGAGGTCAAGAGCTGAGAGCTCCAGCTCAGCTGTGGATGTGCTATTGGTACAGTGAAGAAAGTAACAACTGACCATGACCAGACTCAGGCATAAATATTTAATTGCTCTCATTCTTGTTGCAATGATTCAGGTGAAAGTAAAGAAAGATGTCTCCAGTGGCAACAGCTCTGCTATAGCCTTTCCACATCAAAATATTCTCTTCTTACCCACCCAAGCCTCAACCCTCACCTCCGGAGGGTACTGAATTTTGAAGTACTAATCATAGGAACCTGATCAAATAAAAAATAAAATACTTCTGCAAGGCCATGTGGGAGTTGAGCACATTCACTTCATTGCAGTCACCCAATCAAGGTCCATTTAGATGCACAAGAGCATAATAAGTCACAGAGACACAAACCTGGTGCACATAAAATAACAGAGAGAGCATTTTCTACATAATATCAGAGGACGGATGTGAAATTCTGTGTGGTTTTATTTCTGAAGCTGTTGACCACGAAAAGGTGAGCAAAATGAAATGAAAAATCAAGACAGGCAATTTGTCTTTAATCCCTTCATTATTTACCTTTGGTTTAAGATCAGCATGAAGAACGATTCCACTCAATGATCCTCGTGGATCCCTTCCAACTCAGGGCGTTCTATGACTTTGCGATTCTATGAAGTAAAATGCCTCTTGGAGAAGTGGGGGCTGTTTAAAAACCTCCTCCTTTTGTCATAGGTAGAAAGACCTGTTAAACCATTCAAAAATATGAGACTAACATGAAACTAATGTAAAACAATCAGCCTTTTTATGTGTCTTGGAGAGTTGGGGGGGGGTGTTTGTGAATTACTGCTATTTCTTGATGGTGCAGCACCTGCTGTAAGTAAAACCACGAGCTGTAGGAGGTAGCACATAAACCAATGCACTCTCACATCCTCATGACCAAACCACAGCCCTCACCAAAAATGCAATTCTGTGAACATAGAAAAGCAAGGGTGCTGCAGTACTTCTCTTCTGTGTGGCTGAATGGGAATCCTGCACAACATGCCCACTGTAGCACTAAAAAGATTTTGGAATTCAAAGACTCTTAAAAAGCTCATATTGCTCGTACATGGTTTCAGAAAATTCCAAGCATGGTGAAGCCAAATCACACCAGGAATATTTAGTATCTGTGCCTCCTTCGGTTGTCACTTTTTGGAAGACTTTTTTCACTCTCTGCCTGCTCTGGACAAGATTTCCTCATCCTTAGGAGATCTATTGGGTCTAATTCAGTCTCTCCCTGAAAAGGTGATCAGGTGGCTGGAGAGGTAGCAGAGATAACCCTTTATGTGCTATGAAAGACAAGCTACATTTGAGAAGAACGGAGAAACAATCCACCAGAAACTAATTAAATTATGCAGATGGCCCTGTCATCTTTGAGAAAATTAAATCTAATAATTGAAAGCCAACATTTTTCATGGGAACAAAATACTCCAATTAAACCAACTGTGAAAAATTTCCACCAAGACTTATGTGGGTTCTCTAAGGAGAAATTCATGCATGAGTCTACACTAAAATGGAGACTGCTCTGTGGAAAAAATTTCTGTATAGACTGGTTAAAAAAGTAGGAAGAGAAGTTAAACTAGGGCAACTCCACATGTACAATTACATTTATGCCACTATAAAACTTATTCTAATTTAGATTCAGTCACTTCCAAACCAACGGAAGTTAACCTGGGGAAGACAAATCAGAATAAGAATGCTTACATTCTTAGAATTGAAGGGAAATTAAATTAGATCTTATCATATAGCAGGAAAATGTCTTTCTGTGGGCAAATTCATAAGCAGGGTCTTGGCACAGATTTGCTTTCAGGGGAAACCAAAGCAGATCTTTTGTTAGAGGTTGTGAGGTGCTCAACATCCTGAATTCCCATGGATTTCCTTGATCAGACCTTTCACAACAGAAATAAAATATGAGCATTTGTGTAAACCAGAGCATTGCTTTCTGTGCTCTGAGAACAGTGCTGCATTTGTTACCTTTAGCTCTCTATTTAACAAGGCTCCCTGTGCATTATTTGTCAGGCCTGCAGCAGCACTGGGGATGCTTTCACAGCTCTGGGATTGTATTACCTGCCTGAAACACACCCACCTTTCACAAGCAAGACCTTTCTGAATATCCCATTCTTAAGCGGGACGTTTGAACCAATCAAATGCTTTTTAAAATGGTTTATTCAGCAAAGATAACTGTGGATTTGACCTAATTTACCAGGTAGCTTTGAACCTGTTTTCAAGTGAGGGAGAGAGAAGAGGATGTTACTATTTTACCATTTGGAAAAGAAGGTATCTCAATTCTCCAGGTCAGATTTACGCCAACTGGTTTATGAAGATCCAGGTGGCGATTAGCCAGCACCATGGGAAAGCTGACTGCTCCCTCTGTTGCCTTTCCCTGGTCTTAAAATTAAGAGCCAGACACGGTTAAGGGGAAAAGGGGTTTTTATGTCAGTATTTAATGAGGATCCTTATGGTGCACCACTTTGCCAAGGTGGAATGCGCCGAAATGCACACACACGATAAATCGCATATACAATTTATAGACCTTGCAAATTAGCGTATCTATCAAAGACTCCCTAATGAGAGGCTTGAATGATTAGCGTGATATCCCCCCATCCTAAGGAATTCCCCCCGGATGGGCCTATCTTAATTTACAGGATGTGTTTGAGGGAGGACCTTGGTTTCTCAGAATAGGCGTCCAGGATGTTTGATCTCCTGGCTTAACAGAATATTAGGACTATGCTAAATTATCGGACTTAAGGAATTACAAGTATGCATGCTAAAAACACTGAGGATACATAAAAGTTACATAAAAGGGTATTTAAAAGGTATATAAAAGAAAAGGCAAAAAATCATCATGGCATCACCTCTGGAATGGACTTTGCAATGTCCCAGTGTACAGTGGTGACACACGCACTCTATGAACTCACATGACAGCCATTTATGGAAGGAAACATCATTTCCTACAAAGCCTAAAAAAGTGACACAGAAAAAACAACTATTTCATTTCTGTCATTTTGCATTAAAAGAAAGAAAACTTCTTACCATTGTCTTTGGAAGAAGACCAACAAGTTTTGATGGAAACCAGAACAGAAAGAGCCATGCTAACTGGGGGGGATGCTGAGTGAACACTGAATCCACTCTTCACACAGAGTGGTAAAACTTTTCCTTTAATGTGCATTTAGTCTTTTTTCACAAGGACCTTTAATGCTCAAAGTGCCAAAATATTAAGAGAAAAAACCTTAAGGCACTGTCAACTCTAGAAAGCACAAACAGAAGTGAGAAAATTTGTTTCACAGACTGATTCTGCTTCTTTTTAAATGAAGGCAAAATAGCCACAACTTCCAGTGCCTCTAATTTTTTACAAAGTCTGCATGTCCTTTAAAATCAATGATCAAATAATTTCAGATAAGCTTTGGAGTACTCACCTGACCTGCACAGAAAGCACACTCCCCATGAAGATGTATGACATTTTATGTAACAACTTCTGCATCTACAGATATGAAGGGTTTTGCTTTGTTTTGATGTTGTTGTTGGGCAAGGAGGAATGGGGGTTGTTTGTTTGTGGGTTTGTTTGTTGGAACACAGAGCCCATTCTCCCATGGGAAGCTAGAGTATAAAGCACTGGAGAAATCCCAGATATTTATTGAACACCACCTCAACATATTCCCCGGGACATCTCCTCTTTCACATATCCAACTGACTCATTTTCCTGGGCACAGAAAGGATGGGGAAAGATTTCCAGAAACCTCATGGTGGGTTGACTCTGGCTGAATGGCAGGTGCCCATCCAGCCACTCAGTAATTTCCTCTTCTTAACTGGACAGGGGAGAGAAAATGTAACAAAAGGCCCTCAGGTCAAGATAAGGACAGTGAGAGATCATTCACCAATTACCATTAAGGTCAAAACAGACTCGACTTGGGGAAAACTAATTTATTGCTAACCAAATTAGGAAGTATAATGAGAAATAAAACCAAATCTTAAAACACGTTCCTCCACTCCTCCCTTCTTCCTAGGCTCAGCTTCACTCCCCATTTCTCTACCTCTTTTCATCCAGCAGAGAGAATGGGGTTTGTGGTCAGTTCATCTCACATTGTCTCTGTTGCTCCTTCCTCCTCAGGTGGAGGACTCCTCACACTCTTCCCCTGCTCCAGTATGGGATCCCTCCACAGGAGACTAGGTCCTTCAGGAATTTCTCCAACATGAGTTCTTCCCAAGGGTTGTTTTTCACAAAGTGCTCCAGCATGAGTCCCTTTCCATGGGATGCAGTCCTTCTCCAATGAGGGCTCCTCTCTCCACAGATTCTGTCAGGACTCTGCTCCAGCACAGGCTTCCCTGGGAGTCACAGCCTCCTTCAGGCATCCCCCTGCTCTGGCATGGGCTCCTCCAGGGGCTCAGCTGCCTCTCCATGGGCTGCACCACAGAATCTCAAGGGAATCTCAGCTTCGGAGCCTGGAGCAGCTCCTGCCTCTCCTGCCCTGCCCTGGGTGTCTGCAGAGCTGTTCCTCTCACATTCACACTCCTCTCTTCCACCTGCTGTTGTGCAGTATTTTTAACCCTTTCTTAAATACATAATCACAGAGGTGCTACCAATGTTGCTGAAGGGCTCAGCCTTGGCCAGCAGCAGGTCCATCATGGAGCTGGGGGAAGCTTCTGGCATCTTCTGACAGAAGTCACCCCTGTAGTCCACCCCATCACCAAAACCTTGCCACACAAACATAACACGCTCCTTTAACTCAAGTTTCTAATTACATTTTCTACAGCTTCCTAAACACATTTTACTCCCAAATGACCACTGGCAGAATGATACCAACAGGTTGATTTAACAATAATGATAACTGTTTCTTGTGTCTGGCATGGAGGAGAGATTTTATAGATGTTTGAAGAAAAAAGGGATCCCTTCCAACCTGCACACATCATTCTGAGCTTGCAAAATATTTAGAAACGGAAAACTCTGAGACTTCTTCTCCTTTACCAAAACATAAAAGGGCCCTTCAGAGGATTGTGTATTCTCTCACTAGGCTGTGCCCATCAACACCAGCAACATCAGCATAGAGTTCAGGCACCACTAGATCAGGCACCTGCAGCACTGTGCGCCCATTGCTGGTCTTCATAGCTGTTTTCAGGGAGCACAAGAGGTGTGCTGGAGAAGGCCGGTGAGCTGCACTCCACTGCCAGCAGGACTTCATGATGCAGTACCTGTAAGGGGGAGAAGAATGAGAAGCACCAACACAAAGTTTTGCTACAGTCAAATCATCTCATACTTAACATGTCTGGAGAAATCCTCTTTTTCTCCTTCATGTGAAGTTCTTTCAATGACCCTTTGAAATTTGCAGCCACATAATGATGTATGGGCATGCAGCTGTTTGCCAGGATGTCAGCTGTGAGTATGGGAAATCCACTTTTGAAACACCATTATGGAAGGAAAAAACCTCTGAATATTAAAAGCAATTATGTCTTCACATAAAGAAATGTACCTTAGATCTTCCCTGTGGATGGTTTGTTCACTTCAGAGAATATCCTACAACTTAGAGGAGAAAAATCATTCCACAGCAGTTCTGCACCTTGCAAGGAAGCTGTGGAGCAGCAAAATGCAAGGGCAATACAGGAAACAGAAACAAGTGTCATTTTCAAAAGAAGGACAGAAAGGTTTTGGCCATAGAGGTTTTACGCAGCAGAACCCAGTAAGGAGAGGTGGCAGACACAAATCTCCTCAGCTAACAAGTTACTCTTAGTATAGTCTAGACTTAGAAATCTTGTGTAAGATCTCATTTTCTGTGTCTCACTTCTATTTAGCTCTGCCAATCTCATGTTCAATTGTGCATAAAGCAAGTGGCTTACATGGCTTGCTGGCAGCTCGAGGGCTGCTTCATAATGTTCTGTTTCTGCAGGTACGATAAAATGTCAGAAGGTGGCACCTCAGGATATGGTGGAGCACCTGGAAGGGCAAAAGGAGCAATGGTAGAAAACGCTATGGCAATGGGATAGCAGCTTCTGTGCAAGACTGGCTTCCTGCCCTACCAAAATCTGTTTTTTTCCTACCACAGTTCACAATAATAGAAAGTCTAAAAGGAATTGACATGACTTTTCAAGCTGGAAAAAAACCAGGGTGCTTATTTAAATGGCCCAACTTTACATTCTAAAATTTGAGATTCTAAGTCTTGGTAATCTGCTGCTTCCTTACGTTTTTTTTTTTTAATTATCATTAAGTCTTCTTACCTAATGTAATCATTTCATACAGTAGAATTCCAAAAGACCATCTGCAAGAAAAGAAAACAAAGCAAAGTTGTTTGCTGGCTTAAATACATAAAAACAACTAGGCATGGCCTGCAGACAGGAGAAAGTATGAGCGGTAAAAGTGGAGCGTTATGCAGAAACTAGATCTGTCTTCCTGTGAACTTCAGGACATGAAATGATACACAAAGGAGTGAAAGAGACACGTCTGACAGACAGGTGAACTTCTAGTCCCAAAATGAAGCCATACATGTCTGCCTTGATGGTAGGGGGTTTGCTCAGGAGCCTCTCTGGTGCCTGCCACTTGACTGGCACTTTCCGTGTGACTGAGCTGGCACCACGTGTGTGACATTCGTAGGCCAGGCCCAAACCACAGAGCTTAGCAGTGAAGTTGTGATGAAGGAGGACATTCCTGGCAGCAATGTCACCATGGAACAACTTCTTTTCTTCAAGATAAGCCTGGGAAATTGGAAAAGAAAGAAAGAAAAGAGGATGATTTTAAAAGGAAATTTAATTGATATAAATTTTCACTGAGTATGCTTGTCCCCCACACTGTGGAGTAGAGGCATGTGCTCACCAACATAATGAAAGCATATTTAAACAAAGCCTTCATTCTCAATGCTTAGGCCAAGAAGACTTAGGCCACCATGCAAACTTGTGTTGCAATCAAGCAAGAAGGAAAAAACTCAGTCAATGTGAGCAGACTTACCAGAGCTGCTGCAACCTGCTGTCCAACCTCATACACCTGCCTCTCAGTGAGGTCATAGGGGATGCCATCCATTGCCATTACATCCTAGAGAAAAGACAGGAGACCTTGGTTCAAACAAATGCCACAGCAGAAGGATAGTGGGGTATGTTTCCTTCTAGTCTATCTAATCTTATGCTCCTCCTGCTCACAATTGATCATAAATTGACTGAAATGTAAGAGGACATGGATGGGTGATGTTGATGGTATGTTGAGAAAGACAAGTACGCTAGAGACAACCGGTGGGTAGACTGAAGGGTGGGGAAAAAATTAATAGATTAGACAGAAATTGTCAGAATGACAGTGAAGAATGACAATCCACACAGGTGAATGAGAGATATACTATAAATTAGAATGCTGAGTGGAAAAGCACATTTCTAACATATGAATGGCTACCTGGTATGAGACTAATAGTCCATCTCTCCTACCACCCTGCCTGTAACAGTAACCCTAGTTGGATGCCCAGATGAGAGAGAAAATAAGCCCACAATGTTATTCCTGTGGCATTTTACAGACCACAGATACCTTCTATTTAAAAACTTCCTGAGATGGTTATGGTTTCAGCATGTTCAGCAACCTCTGAAAGGCTACCTTTCATGATCGTAGTCTATCATGTCTTGACCTCACATGAAGTTTCAGTATCCACAGCAGTCAGTGGCAAGACATTCCATTAGTCAACTCCTCACTTCATGAAGAACCAGCTCCATTGTTTGTTTTGAACATGACATGTACTAGCTTTGTTTGCTACCGCCTGGACCTTCTGATGAACAGGACAGGAAGCAATCCTTCTGTATTTAGAGTTTCAGATGTAGGAGAGTGATGGATTTACACACTAACACGGCAGAGTTTTGTTTCCGTGCCTTCTGTAACAACGAGTCATAGAATCGCAGAATAAGCTGAGTTGCAAGGGACCCACAAGGATCATTGAGTCCAACCCCTGGCCCTGCAAAGGACATTTCAAAACTCCCACCCTGTCCCTGACAGCATTGTCCAAACACTCCTGGAGCTCAGACAGCCTTGGAGCTGTGATCATTCCCCAGGAAGCCTGTTCAGTGCCCCACCACCCTCTGGGGGAAGAATATCTTTCTGCTATCCAATCTAAACCTCCCCTGATATTTGGGGTCTTTTTAGCTTGAGTTAACATTTTCAATGGACTGCATATTTTCATACTATCAGACCTCATCCCATCAGATTTTACCCCTCATCAGCAATGGGCAGACATGAAGCCATCATTCACATACGTGAAATTTCTACCTGTGCATTACTTCATTTTTAACTATGCTGAATTTCATCTATTCTCTTTATTGGCAAGTCTTTCAATCTTGGAGATCCTTCTGCAATTCCTTTGGGTCAGCCCTTGCCTTTACTGGCTGGAATCATCAGCAAATATCATCACGTCACTGTCATCCCATTTTTAGGTTATTAATACATGCAATGAACAGCACCATGTCCTACATAGCTGATCTCCCTGCAGTGCAAGTACCAACCTTTCATCTTATATTCTATTTCCTGTCTTTTACCAATTAGTTATCATCCCATGACCTTCACCTTGTGTTGTAATTGCTCTGCTTTCTTAAAAACATTTGGAGTGAGACAGGATTTAAAGCTTTAGAAATTCAGGTGGCTGCATGAATTCACTCTAATTCCAGAGCCTGCTATGCTCTTCAGTGGTCTGCAAAGTAGGACCTTTGTGTAGAACTCCTTTGGGGTATGGAAATAGTTTTGACTGATACAGAGGGATGCATGGAGAGATGAAAAGAATCATCTATGACTTATGGATGGGTATGTACCTAAGGAATTTAAGAAGCTATTCTGTCATCACTTCTTTTGACTCACCTTCCGACATGTCCACAGAAATGTCAACAGATCACCAAGAGACACATCTTCCATGATCATATAAAGTGGGAGCTGGTCTACACAACATCCAACCAATTCAACCAGGTTCTCATGATGGCCAAGACTTTGATGGAATTTAATCCTTCCCACGAAATCCTTTACTTTCTGGGGACTAGCCAGGTCTGAAAGAACAAAAGAAAACAAATTAAAAACAAAACAACAAATGGAAGCAGCAAAGAACAGGGTGACAGCTAAAATCAACATGGTCAGCAATCTTTAATCCTACAAAGACATTCCTCCAAGACCACCTCTGACCTACTATACTGAACATAGCTTGTTCTTGCCCAGTACAGCTGGCAAAGCTCTGCCCAGCATCGTGTCTGGGATACAGAGACTGTACCAAAGTGGATCCTGGCCACCGGCCTTACCTTGCAAGGCTTTCAATACCACAGTCTTAGTCTTCCCAGAGCTCCCAGTTTCCAACTGTGCTCTGTAGATGCTCCCATAGGCACCATGTTTCAGCAGCTGCAAGGAGTCTGCTAAGAGTTTCCCTCGTGGTATCTCTAATTCTTTCAGAGTCAAGGATGCAGAATTCAGCATGCTCTCCACAGATGTCTCACTCAGCTGGATGTAGCGGTTCTCTGTTGAGCAGGGTTCCTGCTGATTCTTTTTCGTCACTGAAAAAAGCAATACATGTGATGCATAAAAACAGACAGATGAACTCTTGTAATAGGTGGCAACGCTCATCCTTCTATCCTCCTTAGTTTTTGCTCCACAGTGTTTTGGAAATCAGGGCAAAGTAAGGAACTGTTATTGTATCTTACATATCCTGGCCCTTGAAGGGGAGAAAGAATTTATCTCCCACTCTATTTGATGAAAAGACAGAACCAGTCTAGAAATTTCTCCCATTTTTAACTACATAACCTTTATAGATAAGACACATTTGGACTTCATTCTCATGTGCTCAAGCAGTGAACACTTTTTTTTATTACCAGTTCTCAATTATTTCTCTTCATATAGGCTCAAGAGGCTTTTTCCCACTACATACCCAAAATTAGTTCAGAACTGTATTTTCATTTCCACTCAGCCACATATGTATCAACAAACCTTTCCCTACCTCCTCACCAGCCTCTGTTCTACTTCATGTTGTCTCCATAGGAAGAGGGAGACAGCAGCTTGAAATTAAATTTCTTAAATGGCAGTATAGAAAATGGATTAACTAGGTGTGATCTACATCAAAATTACTATCATTCATAACTAGCCCAGTAAAACTCTCCTTGCAGCAGCCTCCAGGAGGTTGTTACATAAACACACTTTGCAGCTCTTGTGATGCTACCGCAGCACGTTAAACAGCCTACATTGTATGTTGCTTTAGATTTTCTCAGATCCATCTATACCACAGATTCCACTACTGCTGCTGCAAAGTGGAGTAAATCAGAGTTCCCAATTTTTCTAATGTTTACTGGATTGCTGAATACGACTCAGGATCCTCATAAATGGTTTTGCCTAACAGCTGAAGCAATGAGGAAATGGAATTGACTTCTGGCCACTGAAACCAATACTCTTTCCTCTGGTTGAAAACCACTTTTTTTACCTTGGGTTCCAGCTGGTGCTGATTGCTCCTGCTTTGCTCGCAGGCCGCGGCAGTGGAGCCAAAGGATTACAGTGAGCACAATGACAAAAAGTCCCACCAGGAGAACTGGGACAACGATCACTTCTGTTTGATATTCACGCACAACTATCGGCAGAGAAAGAAAACGGAAAACCAAGGAATAAGCAGCACGCTGGTTCTGTAAAACCATGCAGCAACAATACATTTCCGTAACTTTCAACCCCGAAAGCATGTGTTCCATCCTCTGGAATAGCCGAACACTGTTAGTGCTGCCACCCTGTTTTTCAAAGGTGCTGAGTACCTAAACTGCCTGAAATCACTAACTCCCACACCTAACGTCACTTATTTAGATGTCTTAATATGGACGCCATGAATTGTAGCCATTTGGAAGTACCATCCACCAGTGAAACAGAAATGGCACTGGCAGCAGGACAGCAGGGAGATGGGAAGGGCTGGATATTGCTATGTCATCACAAACACACGTGCAATTA
This sequence comes from Eulacestoma nigropectus, assembly GCA_013397775.1. NCBI lineage: Eukaryota > Metazoa > Chordata > Aves > Passeriformes > Eulacestoma > Eulacestoma nigropectus. Next base: position 45,635 of record VZTE01001003.1, on the reverse strand, counting down.
CAGCTCCAGCTCCTTCCAGTAAAATTATACAGAGCATTTTAAAGGAAACAGGGTGTGGTCACCTTTGAGATTCCCTTTGAAAGACATTGCAATTAGCAAGGCTTGTGAAGGTAACTATCTTTCTCATGTGCCCCAGATTTGGAGGTGGTCAAGACCATTTTTTCAGTTCCCAAAGATGGCAGAAAGTCATGAAATCAAAATGTCACAAAACTGGTCTTTTGGGAAGCTGCAGGGAATCTTTAATGACTGCTGTACGCCTCACTCAAAGTAGAAATTCTCTAAAACGGCTGAAATTATGTGAGATGAATCCTGCCACTGAGGCTGCATCCCCATAAACATTTCTCCCCTAAAACACAATGCAGGGAAAGCTCCATCACATCTTTCTGTGTGGGCTGGGATGCAGGTGGAGGAGGAGAAAGGGCTTGGTACACTTTTTAGTGAGGCTGGCCTTCGTGCCCGGCATGCGAAAGCTTATTAAAGGAATGTGTGAATCTTACCACATAGCTTGTCATTGCTATTGCACTCCAGCAGCATCCGTGAGAATCTTTTCACATCCCCTGCCATGATCAATTACAAGCAAGCAGGTCTCCAACCCCCACCTCCTGCACAGACATAAAGAATAACAACAAAATTTATTAGGAGAAAGGATGATTATGAAGGAATAAATGAAGTGAATATCGAGCTTTCTACCCCTTACAATCAGTGGCTGCATGAAGCAGCACTGGGATTTGGAGGCTTAGTGAATGACACAGGACATCCACTATCACATCCTGTGGATGATGCACTGCATGACCAGCGTGAATTTAGGGTTAAGCTGGTTCTACAGTGCTTCACAAGCAAATGAGGGCCCCTAGGCCTAGAGGCTGGCATATGTACAAAAATCCATAGTTACAAACTTCATTATATTTAAAGAGCAGCTAATACACTCCTAGCTAACACATTTTTTACATGCCAGAAAGGCTCAGCATTTTATCTTCTGGTCCATTACAAGTGAACAGATCAGCAGCACGCATAGAAAATGTCGTTCTTGAGTACAGTCCTTGCCACAACTCTACTGCTGCTGCACAAAGACAAGGAGAAAAAAGCGTTGTCATTAGGGCTCTCTGGTACCAACTTCTGTGCACTGCCAAGTCTGTAGGTATCCTCAAGCACAACATCTGCAACTCTTTTGCATTTGTAGCTGAAATCCAGAGCCTGTACAAGCATGCACCTTGTTTAGTCACTGGTTCTTATAAACACTGCTAAAATTTACGACTTAACAGCTTCGCAAACAGTATCATCTAGATCATTTTATAGGAATTGTGACTTTTACCCTGTAAGTACCCACTTTATTTTCAGCTATGAGTTTAAGGCAATTAACCTCAGTGGCAAATACAGGGCGTTGATTTTATGGAATCTGGTGATAAAACATTTAACAGAGTTTGTTCTCATGCTTAAAACTAATGAGTGAAATTATTCTTTACCAGCTGCACAACAGAGGCAGTGGAGAGAGGAAAATGGAATATATCCATGCTTTAAGGTGTCACAGAAAGTCTGTTTCCTTTTTTAATTTAATCTCATTCTTAATATGCTAGCAAATTTACCTGGTTCCAAGGTGTGGCCACACCATGAATCCAGTCAAAGGAGTAATAACTCAGCAATAATACCAAGTTTTTCAGGTATATTCTGAAAGCAAGCACACTAAAACAACCCACCTCACCTCTAACACACACACACACACACAAATACACAGGAACACTCCTGGCTTCTTTTATTCTCAGGTACACACAGACTTTAGGGCCATTAGCCAGCAATCATATTGTATAATCTAAGTCATGAATAGTCCAAGCTTCATCTTAAAACTTGCTAATGGCTTTGTACAGGTGCTTACTAGAAATGCACACTGGCATTTAAACATCATGCATGCACAGGCACACCGAAGCACACACACCCCAGCTTGTGCTTACAGACACAGCAGCAAAGATCCACGGAAAAAGCTCTGACACAGCAGCCATGTCTACACTGGTCCCTGTCTGTAAAAAGGATCCCTCCCTACTCCTTTATGCACCTCCCAGCAGTGATGCCTGTGGGTGGCACTCATGTTTTCCAACCACACTCAGGGCAGAACCATGGGATCCAGGAATGAAAACAATGGCAGACACTGGCACTTTATTTGCCCTGGCACTCCCATGTGTAGCTGTTGTTTATGGAGGTGTTAACACTGGAAAAGCTTGATTTAGAGAAGCCCATTTACACTCTATGTGGCTATCCTCTTGCAAAACCCAGGAAACAGAAAAAGAAGTTGTACTCAGTAAGACAATTCTGAAGTGCCCTTCAGAGCTACTTTTCAGGTCAAGACCAAATAAATTCCCGTACTAGGCTGTTTCTGCAACTTACTTTTTTAAAAGTCACGTTATTGCAGTTCTTACATTCCTATCCTCACAACGAGAATGGTAACTCAGAAATCCACAGAACTCACATTATACATTTAATATTTTTTGCAGTGGGAGACACATGAAAGTTATGTGGAACTAACATGTTCATGTGCATACTCAACACAGAGCAGGACTACTGACAGTGCTCAACTAGTGATTTTATTAGATGGAGACAGTTTTCCAGTACCAAACCAGGATAAAGGGGACAAAAATACCTTAAAACGTTCAAAAGCTGTCCTTCACTGGTATTCTGATTTTCCTTGCCTGTGTATTACACTGTACCAAGATCAGTGCTGTGTAGACCATGTGCACACACACACACACACACTGTGTTACTTCAATTTAGAATTTGCATTAGAGAATTTGTGTAATTTCAACTAAATGTCAGCTTATTTATTCCACTGATTTTTTTAATACCCTCTTACACAGACTGAATTCCACTCACTGGAATTCATAGAATCATAGAATCATTAAGGCTGGAAAAGACCATTAAAATCATCAAGTCCAACAGTCAGCCCAGCAGCACCACCATGTTCACCACTAAACCATGTCCTCATGTGCCACATCCACAGGTTTTTTGTACATTTCCAGGGATGGTGACTCCACCAACTTCACTGGGCAGCCTATCCCAATGCTTAATGACTCTCAGCAAAGAAATTTTTCCTGATCTAATATAAATATCCCCTGACACAACTTGAGGCTGTTTCCTCTTGTGCTGTCCCTTGTTCCTTGGGAGCAGAGCCTGACCCCTGCCCCAGCTGCCCCCTCCTGTCAGGGAGCTGTGCAGAGCCAGAAGGTCCCCCCTGAGCCTCCTTTTCTCCAGGCTGAACTCCCCCAGCTCCCTCAGCTGCTCCTGGTGCTCCAGCCCCTTCCCCAGCTCCATTCCCTTCTCTGGACACGCTCCAGCCCCTCAATGTCCGTCTTCCCATGAGGTTCCCAGAACTGCCCCGGGATCTGAGGTGTGGCCCCAGCAGTGCCCAGCACAGGGGACAGTCACTGCCCGGCCCTGCTGCCACCCCATGGCTGGCACGGCCCAGGTGCCATTGGCCTCTTGTTCCCCTGGGCACACCTGGGCTCATGTCCGGCCGCTGTCCTCAGCACCCCCAGGGCCTTTCCCAGCTTTCCAGCCCCTCTGCCCCAGCCTGGAGCTGCAGGGGGTTGGTGTGACCCAAAGCAGGACCCAGGACCTGGCCTTGTTGAACCCCATACAACTGGCCTCAGCCCATGGATCCAGCCTGTCCAGATCCCTCTGCAGAGCCTTCTGACCCTCAACCTGAACCCAAAGCCTGATGTCCAAGCTAAATATACAACAAAGACCGTGGTACCTAAAAATAGCAGAAGCAGCTGCTCTTAGACAATGGGAAATACAAGGCAAAACATTAGCAGAAGTTGAACTGCAGTCACCAGCATTTGCAAACTGCTCCCAGCAGACTACTTGGTGCACTGCATGTGGCACAGCAGTTCCACAGCCCGGCAGCAGTGACAGGTTAATTAGCCCCCATACCCGCCCTACACTGACACGGCTCCTCTGTGCACATTTGCCAGCAGGATGAACACTTGGGGAAAGGTGGCATTTTGTCTCCAGCCATGTTTGCTTGCCAAGCTGTTTTGCTGCCCTGGCAATTTAGACAAAGCACAGAGGGCAACAGAGGGACAGGAATAAGCAGCTAGAAGATGGCAGCTGTGAGGGCTGCTTAAACCAGTTCAGGAAGCCCAAATACTGAATATGAATGTAGCTGAGCTGAATTAAGTGCTCATCAATACCAAAAGAAGGGATTATCTCTTCTCCCTGCTGTCTTCTCATTGTTTGTTTTGCTCTCAGTTGTGCAACTGATCACATGGTGAACTGATTCAAACCACTAACCTAGCAGGAAAAATTCACTGCTCTTTTGCCATGGTGATTTCCTGCCATTTTAGTGGTCGGTATTAGTCAGGGGTGAATGGCTAATTCATCTAAAGCTGCACTGTGAAACCACTCCCTGTGTCAGCACAGATGCACAGGCACTGTGTGCCAGCAGAAGCCTTACCCTGATTTTTCCAGTCCTCTGTCATTCATTCTCACATGTATACTGTTCCCTTAGCAATAGCAGAAGCATTCACATGGCAGTGTGGTAAACTGGACCAGGAAGGTGATCTGCCCTAAAATAATCAATCCTCTCTCACATTTTATGGCCTTGGAGTTCTCATCAGGCTCAAATTATGCTATCTAAAGTGCCAGGACTAAGACTTAAGAAGCCTGAGTGACAAACATTGTGCTGAAGACTGAAAAGAAAGAGAAATATCAAGACCTATATGCCCATGGAATATATGGGAACAGACAGCTTCAATACTGCCCACACAGAAGCTGCCTGCTGCTTGCTCCTGCCATGTTCAGGAGAGTAAGCTGTCCATATTCACAGCAAATACACAGTTTTGCCACTGAGTATGTTTGACTTGTGAGCTACCAGCAGTTCCCATCATCAGTGCAAACGTGTAAATCCTTGTGTAATGGTTAGCTAAAGGTCTAAAGAAACAGCTGATTCTTTTAATACAACAAAACTAAAGGCTAAGATCCATTTGGATCTTCATTAGACCCTTTGAAAAGTGCTATGAGCTGATACAGACTAAATGCAGTTATTTCTCCAGACATTCTGTCCCGCATTAACTGCACATGACTTTATTATAAAAATATTCTTACACTTGTTTTTCATGCACTAATTGTGAGGACCAGCTGTAATATGACTACAGGCACATAAAGAACAGCTGAGTAATTCAGTAACTGCAGTCCAGCACACTGCCTGACCAACAAAAGACAAAATAAATCCTGAAACGTGATGTCTTCTACTTAATTTCTTGCAGTGGCAGAACCTCGCTCTCCAGCTTTTCCAGTCACCATCTCACTGCTGCTTTTATTATTTCCCTCCTCTTTTACCTGACCTTTGAACATGGTCAACAGTCAAGGCTTTGGCAACTGCTCTGCACAAGCGCACTGTGCTGGCTGTGCAGCGGGAAGGGAGAGGCGCTACCAGGGAACTGCAGGAGCCAAAGCAGCAGGAAACCACCAGGTGTGGGCAATCGTGGACATTGAATGTGAGAGAAGAGGGAGAAGCAAAGCACCATTGTAAAGTAAACAGGGAAAAAGAGATTTTTTTTTTTTTCCCTCTGCTATGTCCGTTTACTAAAAGCAGCATCCAAAACAAATAAAAAACGAGCCTGACAGGTTTCAGCCATGCATTTGTTAGACTACATAGTCTGTCTCTTCTGCCTGCAGAAGACCTCAGTGACTATTTCCAGCAGCCTGGCAGACCACGACATCTTTGCAAGGTTTTCCTGGCCCCTGCAGTCATCTCATCTCTCACTGCAAGGCACATGTGGGTTACCAAGTAGCATCTTCGACTGTGCAGAATGGGAAACTCTGACCAGCCACACCAGAGTCACTTCTGTCCTTGTAAAGGTCTCAGCTATAAAGATTTAGTAGTATAACTCACTTTTGAAACAGCTGGTAGCTGTAACACCCTGTAAGAAAACAAAGTGTTTCAAAAATCATTTACAGAGACACAAGATTTTCTCTTGGTCCAAAATTTGAATAGCAAACCTAGGCTAGCTGCTACAGAAGCATATTAAGGGAGTGAAAGAAAATTAGGCTGACCACTTCTGAAAAGCTAGACCATGGAGAAAGCAGCAAATAATGAGGCCCATGCTGCTATTTAAGCAGGTGGTTACTTAGGGCAAACTTGGCTCCTTTTCAATGCAGCAGAAAAAACAAAGTTAACAGTCACTACTGCACTGAGAAACAAGTCAGGAAGACTCAATGCTGCTGTGCTTTTATGCTAAAAATGTTAGTCCTAATTGGCACCATTTAAGGAGATATGCAAGTTCTTACGGTCTTAGGTTTTGCTTAAACTCAGATCATCTACAAAAATGGAATAATTTGTGCTCCATAAGGAAATCTAAGTACAGAAGCGTGAAATAGTAGAGAAGCTGAATGGAGATTAAGACAAAAATATTTTTTCTAATGCAGACATGGCCTACTATAGTTTCTGGAAAATTAACATACATCTTGATCAGTCCCACTGAGTTAAGGCCACCAAAAGTAATTCCTCACAGGTAATCTGCAGAATAAATCAAAATTATAAAAAAAACCCCTGAGGAATACACTAAGCTGAAGCCCTTAATGAGTGGGCTATTAAAAGTCTAGAGGCCAAACTTTCAACAGCACGCTCTCACCTATGGCTTCCTTTTAAGAAGTCAAAATCATACCCTACTTTTGAAAATGTGTCCCTGCTGACTGATCTCTGATTTTGCTGGTAGCTGCCTGTACTAAGCCTGTATCATACCCTAGCAAAAATACAGAAATTCTGAAAAACTGTGACAGCAAAAGCTGTGACAGAACATGAGAAGAATGAAGGACTTTTTTTTTCAAAGGACCACGCATACATATAGCTCTTGTCGTGAAAAACTTACTGTGTGATAAAAATATTGCATGACATCACACTGCTGCTTAATGGCTTAAGAAATCCAACATAAATCTGCTTTAATAAATTCACAGCCACCTGAAGCTATGTAGACAACTTTAGTTTCAGTCTCCCAAGTTCTGGATGTTTCTTGGTGGATTTAACACAGATTTTGTTTCTAATTTAATCAGTAGCTCATGCACACACAGGTAAGTACAGGAAAATCTAGATTTCTGCACCACTTTGCATTAGAGTTCACTGCCTTACAATCAAGCAACAGTGATGGGAGTGAAATGGTAATTAGTCCTGAATTCAGCCCTAGGCATGTATTACTTAACTAAAGACTGGACATATTTATACACACATGCACAGCATCACCCTGTTTCAGTGAACTGAGACTAATTTTATACCAAACTTAATTACTTTGTTAATTTCTTCCTCTTTAAAAAATGCCTATGAGCTATTTCAATCAAATCAGCCAGCGTGTACAGGACATCCCTCTTTTATTTTTTTCTCAAACCCCAATACCACTATGATCACAGAAATGACTGTAAGCAGCTTCACTACAAGCAGTAAGCACATGAACATATGTACCTGCACACATACACAGACATACAGACTTTACAGTACAGCTACCTTCTAATTCAGATCACATTTATGTTAATAAAAGCCTTTTAAAAAATAAAGATTCATGGTTTGATCTTCCAGAAGTGCTTTCTCTCACTTACCTGAGTGACACCACTTCCCTTGCCCTGCGGTTGTCTTTTCCTGAAGCTCTCCTGCTGCAGGTTCTCAGTTTGTGAGGCCACTCCCAAGAATGCTGATGCTTACCTTGGTACGGTTGTAATTCTTATGACTAAGTTCCTCCTCACTGATTTTTCTACTCCAGTCCTGCCCAGCTTCAGTTCTTTGCTTCTCTAGGTCTTCTCAGCTGTCTCCCCAGGGCTGTCTAACACACAGCTGACAGGAAGGCACACACTTGCAGAACGGGTCTGCCTGGCTTCCGCACAGCAGCTGCTCATGGGCTGACTACAGAGGCAGGCACAGCAAAGAGCCCTTGGGCAGGCACCTGCAGTGGAATTTGAAAGGCGGACCAAAACAGATCCAGAGGGATAGGTTATGTAATAAACAGAATTCGTATTCTTCTGGTTACACGTTCACGTTTGAAAAAAATGGGCTCTTGGAACAGAAAATCTGTACAAAACCCCCAGGACTCCAGAGGCTGAAAAAGTGTTCAATTGGGAACAGAGTGTGCAAATGAAGAGATAAAAGATTAATAATATCAAAACATACTACAGCAGAGAGCAGGAACACGGGCTTTTCACATTCTGCCTTGCCCCTTGGTGTCCCTCCTGCTCAGGCTGTCCATGCATTCTGCCAGCATTTTGGAAAATGGCTGGAGCCCTGCCATCAGCTTCCCCCTGCCCTTTCCTCACACCATCCTGAGCTCCCCAGCCGGACTGGACAATATTCCTGAACTTCCCTGTGACCTTTTGCTGCCATGATGCCCTTGGGGTCTCCACTGTGCTCTGCTGGTGTCCTCAGCAGCCAGAGGGTATAATCTTCATTGCACCTCAGCATTTTAGTTCTGGGGGCTTTCTGCCCAACCAACCCACATATGCAAGTCCCAGCTGTTGGCCTGCCCTCCCCTATCACTGATAAATCTTGTGTTAAGAGTTTCAGATTCCTGAGTCTTGGTTGTATGAGTCTACACAAGATTATTTGCTTACCTACTTCACAGGAGTGAGAGGCAGTTGCATTCCAAGTGTAAACAACATGATACCTACTTCTTGTGGAGAGACAAACTTTATTTCACAGTCAGCAACTTGATGCAGGTGGCTTTGGGAAGATGCAGCAGATGATGTGATCTCTGCCAAGTGTTTTAGCCAAACTCACCTACTCCTGTTAACATTTTGGTGCTGCATATAATTACGTTGTTGTGGGAAAATTTTGTTGTGCCAGAATCAATAGTTTTAGGTACCAAAAGATAATAGTTAATTTAGGAAAGACTGCATATGAATAGATTTGTACACCAGTACATCCTAAACTTCTCCCTAGCACTGTTCTTCCAGCTGGCATTTACTACCCATGTCTGCAAAATGGTGAAAACCAGGAGTGATTTCTTCATTGCTTGATCTCTCTACAGAGACTGGCGGGAGTGGGCAAAATGGTATCAGTGAAATAGTCCTGTGATGTGTATTTTTATCCCCTGAGAAACCAGGAGAGACATCTTCTAGACTAAAACTTTTCTCGAATTAGAAAGATCACTTCAGCTGCAGAGTGTAGGCTTAGACTCTGGTTTCAGCTTTCCTCTCATTCTGGTACTAACTTGCATTGACTCTCTGCAGTATTTTCTCCAAGAAGGAGCAGGGGATCTGTCTTACATCTCATTCTCCACTGAACAGTAGGTAAAATGCAAATAACAGTTCCTCATTTAAATGAGCTACATTCCACAGGCACCTTCCTCAAGGGCACCTGGGAAAACCTATTCAGATTCCTGTTTCAAAATACGACAATGGAAAATCTTCCCCTTCTGTCAGTTCCTACACCTCCCTACTGTGGAAGAGAGAGTGAAAGGCAAAGGGTTAAATATTCAGGGTAAGCATAAGCAAAAGCAGCAATGGCTGCTGCTTTTAATTTCCCCCACCAGTCTCTCAGTTGTGCTCCCAGTCTGACTGGTTGGATAAGATATTTTAATGGTTCAGAGTTCAGGCTTCGGCCTATATAATCTCCCTCATTCATCAACAAGCCTTTCTCCCTGTTTAGTAAAGTGACAGAAGTCATTTATCATCCTGTGAAAAACAGACTTTTCCTGCCACATCTTGTATTGTATGTGCATCCACAAAGAAAATATCGCCTGTTTAACATCCTCTGTCCTTCTCTGCTTTTTCCTTATGATTAAGCACACTGAAAGGCAGCAGATCGGCAGTCTTATTAACATAACCATCCCCTTTATTTCCAGGATAGCTACATAGACCATCCTAACCACACACAGCTGCTGCACCATAGCCTCAAGTGCAAATGCTGGGACTAAGCAGTAAAGTTCTTGACTTATTTTCACATTCTAATATAAGACTGAAAACTGTGGCTTATAGCTGATAGACTGTGCGTGGCTTAAAACCTCCCATCATTATCCCAAGTCTCTGTTCTGCCTCATGACCTTTGCCTCTCAAGGTAGCAGGCTTTCTTAATCAAGAAAAATTGCAAGCCTATTTTTTTTTTAAATGGCAATTCTATTGTGATTTTTCAGTACATTCCTGCAGCATTTGTTATTTAAAATTTCCAAAGGTAGCACTATATGAAAAGAAACAAAGTAGAAAACCGAAATGACCTAATGATTAGGCATCAATCTTCATCAGCCAGCTGAAGGTCCAGTAATTTGCTAACACTTCCTCTCTTCAGGGATTTTACTCAACTGGTTTTGAACTCCTGCAAGGCTTCAGCAACACAATGCTCTGTGATAAATTATACAGCATTCATGCAACTTGGGTGAATGAATACTTTTGTTTATTTTGAAGATGGATTCTCACCTTCAAACCAGCTACTCGGTTGGCAGTGAAATGAGTGGTGGTTGCAAGTGATGAGCAAGTTTGCTGTATAATGAGAATGCTAATATACCAAATAACTTAAAAACAGGACTAAGTCTGTGTTTGTGTGGATGAAAAAGAACAAGAGACAGCCCAAACCATTCAAGGTTTGGATATGGATCTGGAATGGGACATGACTTGGAGTATGGACTATCCAGAAATGGTACTTGATTCTCACTCTGCTATAAATCAGATCATTCCTAGTATCAGCAGACTCTTGACAAACTTTGACTGTTGTCGCTCTTTCTCCAGAAAATTTCTAACCTGATTTTGCCTAGTCCTGCAAACACCTTCGCCAGTATTTTTCCTTCTTTTTCATGGAGGCAAAGATCACAGAATCACGGAAGAGTTTGAGAAGGGACCTTCACAGACCATCCAGTTCCAATCCCCCCACCCTGGGCAGACACACTTTCCACTAGTCCATACGGCCTGACCTGAACACTTCCAGGGACGGGCATCCATAACTTTCTCAAGGCAACCTGTTCCCATGTCTCACCATCCCCACTGTCAAGTACTTTTTTCTTTATATCTAATATAAACCTACTCTCTTCAGCTGTGAACCTGCTGCTCCTTGGGCTGTTACTGCCGACCTTGGTCTGACGCCTCCCTCCATCCTGCAGGCGGGGAGAGACCCCCTGAGAAAAGCAGCAGAAGCACCACCCAGCTTTCAGACTTAGGGGCTAAGATGTACCTTCTGCGTTACTTTCAGGAGAGTTCCTGAAACCACCACGGGCCATCGGCTGCGGCCGGTCTCGCCACGGCTCCCGGTCCTGCGGCTCGCCGTGCCCGGGGGCGGTGCAGGGGCAGGGCTGGCGGAGGGGGGCGGTCCGTGCTGCAGGTGGGGCCGTGGGCAGGGCCGCTGTTGCCTTCTCTGGTCCGGCCGCCGGGGACGGGCACCGAGCCGGGCAGGGGACGAAGGGACGCGGCGCTGCCCAGCACGCCCGGCCCCCGCCGGACGCGGAGATGGCCGGCCTGGTCCTGTTTAACATCCTCTATCCTTCTCTGCTCTTTCCTTATGATTAAGCGCACTGCAAGGCAGCAGGCTGGCAGTTTTATTAACATAACCATCCCCTTTATCTCCAGGACAGCTATTGCACACCTAGAAACCACGCAAACCACACACACGGCTCGGTCCGTGATGCCGCACAGAGCCGGCCGCGAGGGGCAGGCGGGACACGGAGCCGGGACACGGAGCCGGGACACAGCCACGGCCCGGCGCCGCGCAGCGCCAACCGCGCCGCTCCCCGGGCCGCCGAACTCTCCCAAGCGCTTGTTTTCGTGAAACACAGAATCAACCGAGCCCGCGAGCTCGAGGGCTGAGCGGGCGGGAGGGACGGGCACGGCCGCCGGGCGGGGTTTAGTGTCCCGTTACCGCCCGCTCTGTCCGTGAGGGCGGGCGGGCGGCGGCGGCGCCCCGGGGGACGCGGCCCTGGCGGCGGCCGAAAGGTGCCCGTGGTGTGGGACAGCACCGGGGCTTGGGCTCTCCGAGGGCTCCGGGGCAAGGGGGCTGCCCGGGTAACCTCAGTTTTACCTCGCTGTGTGGAGAGACAACATGGAACACCCAGCGTCCGAGGTTTGGCACCGGTTTAAAATGCTGTCAAGCCATTACAAACCTCCCGTCGCGTTCCTTCCGCACATATCGGCAATAAAACCCGGAAAACAGATACCCACTGAGTCTGAGGAATCATAGGATAAAAGCTATGCGGTGTGATGTATAAAGTCACTGCACTGAAGCTCTTTCGTCTCTTTCTTCATAGTTCTGTCCCATCCACTGGTGGATTTCGGAAAAGGAAATTAAAGGCAATGCTTTGTGTCACATTTTCAGTGAACGCTGAGGTTCTAAAACTCTATTTTTGCCCCAAGCATTTTGACATCCTCGAATTTCACTCCCTCCAACTAGGCAGAGGTTAGGGAATCATAATCACTTATCTGCCTCTATGGTGACAGAACTTAGTGTCTGTACTTAACCTGGCTGGAGCCTGCAATTGTGAAATAAATACTGGTTACAAGTGGGGGTTTTACAACTAACTTGGAAAATTAGGAGTTGCCCTGGGTCAGAGTATTTGGGGGAGAACCTGGAAGACAACTGTAACAGGGTAATGAAGTTTGCTAGTGAAGGGTTTGACACAATGATCTGTTATTACTGATACCAAAAATCTTTATTTGGCACAAGCACAGCATATTTGAGCTAATTCTTTCTACTCAAATCAATTTCAAAATGGATTGAAAATAATATGCAGCATACAGATGATGACCAGTAACCTTAAGGTCATAGTCTTGCTGGATTCACATGTAAATCTAAAATGCATATGCTTATTTTTATTTTATTTTTTATTGCAATGTTACTTTGTCTCAACTGTGAAAATCGACTCACTTTAGAATAAAATAAAGTAGGAAATTCCTGGTTTCCTTATAGATGGCTGAATCAGAATTTCAGGAAGGAAACTATGATGACAGGGGAAAGATGGAGGCGAACTTAAAAAAGGACATGGAGGAACTTCTGGAGAAAATGGAAAAACTAACAGGTAGGGGTCTTTATTAAGAATGATACAGATTTTTGTACTACAGACACTGAAGATTTATTTTTTATATTTCTTCTGTAAACTTCTGTGTGATAGAAATATAAATGAAAACAATCACCATCAACTAATGCCCTCGTTCTTAATTGTGAAAAAGTATGCAAGTAATTTAGATGGTTCAGATGGCTCAGAACTAAAAATCAATTGGTGATGGATGCTTAGGTAGAGCGTTGGTTAAAAACAGAAATACTACTAAGGTGTTTTATGTACAATTATTAAAATATAGTATATAAAGTCAGACAATTCTGAAAAATGGATCCATACCACCTCTCAGGTCACTGCACTACAGTGAATTCTTGGTAAAATAAGAGGGAAAGTGCATAAGTGTACATAAGTACTAAGTGTAGCACATAAGTGCTAAAACTATTTGCTCAGCTTTATCAGATACTCATTATTTCAAAATCAATTTCATTACTTAATTTGTCCTTAAAATATTTCATCTTTGTGTTGCAGTCTCTTTTATCTTACTCTTCCTCACCTAACAAGCTGTAACTGGTCTGGAGAGAGGATTCCTTACATAATATTCATATATTTTAAAACAGTCTCTTGACTCTTTCTATTTGATTACCTGTTTTGGTGTGATTTTTAGGTGAAGCGTCCATCCCCCTTTTGTAATTTACATCAGTATACTTCCATTATGAAGTATTTTGAGATATTTATAAAGAAGTGATGCTGAACAGTCTATTTAATGTTGAGTATTACTTCAGGCAGTTTCCATTTTATCTTACAGCCCTCTCTGAGATCTGAACTGGTAATAATTAATTTTATTTGTTTATTGAATCAGCCTTTGCTTTTTTCTGGCCGGAATTCCTGCTTTAGTAGTATCTGTTGTGTTTGCAGTGCGTGCAACCTGGATGCTCTACGACTGCATAGCCATCTGGACCAACCCAGACCTGACCGACGCCATGCAGCACTTGGAAGATGCCTTCCTGAGGTGCAAAGAGCAGATGGAGAAGAAACAGCAAGAGGTGCCAGTGGAATCTAGAGGTGAAGGGCAAAAAAAGGAATAAATTGAACTTGGTCACGCTGGCAGAACAACATCCCTTGGAAAATCACTTAGGTCTTTTTTTCTTCCAGCTGTGGAGGTTTCACAGCCACTGTGGGAAATGGACTGGCTTTCCTCTTGCTAAGAACTACTTATTTGTGTACATCTGTGGAAGTATTTTAATGAGATTACACATATAGCTTTGTATTGTGGAGGGTAAAAGGCAGCAATGTGTGTATCCATAGGATGTCCATCAGTAATCCCTGTAGTGTTTGCACACACAATTTACACACCTGTCCTTTTCCCTGGAAGATCATACTCACTCCATGGTCAATATAACTGGAATTCTTTGAGACCTGAACAAACTGGGGGGAATGGGGAGCAGGGGTACTGTAGAGGACCATCAGAGGTGGCATTGCACCAGCCCATGCCTTTCAAAGAACACCGAAGAATTGCTTATTTTTCCAAATGAAAAACAGGTGAAATTCTAGATTTGCAGATAGATTGAGTTGTTTTATTTGGGATTCGCATCTAAGTGTTCAATTACATAGTTTTATTATTCAGATAGATCATCTGTAGCTGTTTCATTTTCTTCCATTAGATTTTTAACCATTTCTTTGAACTAGTTTCCCCAGAAAGACTGTTCTTCCCAAACCCTCTGAAGGTGGCATGACTTACTGAATTAAAAATTTTTTACCATTATAGACTGCAGTGTGTGTGGTGGCATTGCTGCAGAAACCAAACTAACCATGTTATAAAAAATGATTCTCCATGTGTTCTTACTGTGCAATATTAGAAAAGGACAAAAAATTACTTTTTTAATCAGGATGTGGATTAAGAGCACTACCTCATGGCTTGTGGTTATACATAAATGAGTAATTTATCTAAGACGGAAGTCAGTGCAACAAGTTTTAAGGATCTTCCCTGTCATTAAAATCAGTCTCTTTTAGCTAGAAAGTAAATACCATGTAGCAAGTGAGAGCATCTCCATCTCCTCTGAAGAGGTATTTAATGATTTAAATCACACAGAAATGATCTCTGAAAGTTTGCCAATTTTTACACTATGTATTTCTTTGAGATTGGTTGAACTGAATTCGGACAGAATGTTTATCCACTGAAGTAAAAAATATGTAAGCAATTTAACTTTGTTTCTTTTTTTAATGGCACCAAGTATTTCTAGAGGTACCATTGGTGAAGAACAAACTTTGAACTCTACACCTGACTTTCCAGTGGGTAGGTCTTCACTTCTCCCCAAGATTTTCTTCCCAGTTGTGTGATGATTACGAGAGGAAAGTTAGGGATAGGCAGCAGTGGTTATTCCTAGAAAAACTATACAGCAAGATGCTTATACTTTTACTTCGCTTTTTTTTTTTAAATTTTAGGTTGAATTTCTTCATTTATTGGGTTATTGTTCACCGTCTACCCCATTTCAGCCCCCCTAGAGCCTGCAGCAGAGCCCGGAGAGCCCACATTGCAACACCTTTATTTCCTGTCATGGGGTGTGTCCGTGAATTTTCTGAAAAATTATGTGGAGTAACAGCCCCATCTAGTGCTCACATAACTGTACCAGTAAACTGGATTGCTGACATCTCTTAACTCCCCAGCACCCATTTTCTGTGATGAAAAGTGTCAGCAGTTGTGTGGTGTGTAACACTGCACTGCTTTTAACATCCATGTCACAGCCAAATGTACTGATCTTAGTTACGCACTGCACCTGTTGGCAAGGCAAGAGGCTGATGCCAGGAGTAACCTATCCAAGAGCCATCAAATGGAGCCATACATATTCTCAGTACTCGGTTTTGGAGCTTCCATGAACAGTTTCTTACCAAGAAACAGATGAGACTTACACAGAGCCTCCTCTATAATTCTGATGGAAATTCTGATGGTTGAAACTCTGCCCTTCTCTCCAGTGTAAAACAACTGAAAGCGGGCTGTGAACATTTCATATATCCACTCAGGCATCTTGACCTTGTCAGAACGTGACCTACAGCTCTGTTTAGAATATTTATTTCACTTACTACTTCTGCTCTCTAGTTCTTTATTACAGCCCCTTTATTACAGGCTATCTCAGAAAGGCTCAAGAATCCATACCGGCTGTTTTACCTTTTAGCATAAATTGTTTTAAAATTTCAGTCCAGATTCTTGCAGCAACTTTTCCTGAAATTGAATCTGTAACACCTCTATTGACACATACTATTAAAATAATGGGTTTTTTTTTCTGAACAAGAACTGTACATAGGCACTACTGGCATGAAAGTGGCAGTGTATTGTAAGACTGATTGTAAGGACCTTTGTGGCCCTACTAAAGTTACCATTTACAAGTCAAAACTTACAGCCAAACACTGAAGAATAATGTATTTTGACATTAGTCAGGAAATATAACAAAGCTCTGAGTCTTTTCTATCACATTTTAAAACTTAAGATATTAATTATTCATCTCATCAGCTGGTGGTATTAAGTCATCAAGATCCATTTTCTGCTCAGTGCATCATTGTCCTGCTCTAGGACTCAAAATTCAATCATAGCAGCTTTGCTCCACTATTGCAAACAGGACAAAATAGAAAGTTCAAGCTACCACTTGTTTGACATGGCCTCCAAAATCTTCTCATCCCCTTTACACCTGAGGAAGGATGCCACTGCCACTTGGCTTGGGCAGCTGCTTTTCCCTACAACTCTGTGTGAGCATTTCAGAGCAGGCACTTCCTCTCTGCAGAATCACTGTGGTGCTGAAGGCTCATTGATTCTCCAAAAAAGCCAAACCAGCAGAAAGCAGAACGATGTCTAAGGCCATGGCTTTGAACTTGGGATCTGCAGAGAGACTCTAAAAAAGCCATAACGAATAACAGAGTCAGACGTGCACAGCTGATTTCACAGCCCTTACAGCAAGCTATGGAGCGTGCGCTTTATTTCCAAAGCTTTTTCCAACGCAGCAGAAAATGTTTCACTTCCAAGGCATTTGTTGCACCTGTGTAGTCCTCCCATGGCTACAGAAGCTTACAGGACATGTATCTCTCCAGACTAAATGTTCAAATGAAACAGTGCACAGACAAAGGCCTACAGAACTTTCTTCTTCCTTTCTTTATCCTCCTCAGAAGTTCACAAGCCACAGGGAATGTTTTTGCAGCACGTTAGCTACTCTGCAAATTCAAAATCCATGGAGCTAAATGTCTTTTCAAGAAATCAAACCAACAAAACACAAACCAAGCCCTCCTCTGAAATTCTGCTTAAGGCAAATAACCCATAGCCTTATTTACAGGTACACAAGCACCAGCTGCCAAGAGAAGTGACCCTTCTTATTGAGCACCAGCTTTGGTTTTTTCTGCCAAATTCAGCTAACAAGAGCACAAGTGGCCTAGTAAAGGAATAGTTTATACCCAGCCCAAGACAGCTAAAATATAATTTTAGTAAGTGCTTTACACTCTGCTAGAGTTAAGCTTCTATTTTCATCACCAGGGAACTGAGGGATGAAGTAGGTTATGTCAGTCACTAGCTTCTGTTTTATGCAAGCATTCTTATCACAGAGGCAGGACAGAAATAACAAACAGAACTCAATGCTAGGACATTACTTGCATCTCTCCCTCAGTTTCTCCTTTCATTAAAAAAAAGATAGCTAGAGTTAGGTACTTTTGTTACCCTGATTCAATCTGACCTACATTTTTGCAGAGATTAAGAAAATTCTCTTTAGCCTGTCAAATGTCTCTAAAAAAAATACCTACTGAAGGCAGTTCAAGTAGTTTTTATGACAAATTCTGCAGTAATGTTTCAGTATTTATGAATGTCTTGCATCAGTTTGTTATGATGAAATTAACAACCTCTCCCCACTGTGCCCAAACATTCAGTTCTGAACAAAATTTAAGCCTAATAAGATTTATCCTGCTTAAGAATTTTTAAAAGGTACCATTACTTGTATTTTCCCCACCTTATGCCATTTTATTTTGTGTCAAAACAGACATACTTCTTCATCTTCCAAGTAAAGATTTCTTCCTCAACCAAGCCTATGGCTTTCACTTCACAACTCATTAGAGGTTCCTAATCCCTTGCAATTCAGTCAGCTGTAGGGAGTGCAGCTCATGCAC
This sequence comes from Eulacestoma nigropectus, assembly GCA_013397775.1. Taxonomy (NCBI): domain Eukaryota; kingdom Metazoa; phylum Chordata; class Aves; order Passeriformes; genus Eulacestoma; species Eulacestoma nigropectus. Next base: position 27,561 of record VZTE01001003.1, on the reverse strand, counting down.
CACTAGCTCTTTTCCTACCCTCCCTTTCCCCAAGGCAAAGACAACAGGGCGCAAGGGCCCTTCCACACCTTCCCAGAAGCTGGAAGCAAAGGGCTTTTGAGTTCAGTTATGCCCTGCACTCTCTGCTTATTTCCTGAAGAGTAACAGCAACATTTGTTTGAGAAACGAATATACTTATCTAAGGTTTGGGTAACAGCAACGGCAGGACAGGAACGTGAGAAACGCTGGACTAGACAATGAAGGACACAAGATATGCACCCATATTCAACAGCTGGAAGTAGACTGATAACACCTGGAAGACAGCCAAGTTTTAGGGAGGAACATTCCAAAAACACTGATGTTAGCAAGATAGCTCAGTACTTGGCTCATTAACATGAGAGGGCACAGGTACAGAGCTTTTACTGGTTTGAAGTAAGAAAGAGTGGAGAAGCTACTCTTCAAGTTAAGCGTTATTCAGAACAAAAGCCTGGATAAAATGGTAGTTACTAAGCCAGCGTCCTTCTTGAGCAGATGAGTCTCAAAACTTGGATTCTACTGTTTACAGAACACAAAAGCCTAGCAAAACAGATGAGGGAAAAAACATTCCAGGAACTCACTCCACATCCCCCAAACTCCTGCCACAAGACAGTAACAGGAAAATACAGCCATTAAACATCATTAGAGCCAGAACAGCAGAGGGGACCGTGTAAGTTATAGCTGTTTTGTGATTTCTTTGCAGAAGTTGTTTTGTATTGAAGTAAATCCACCTAACCATGCTCACATATCATCCAGCAAGACACGCTAAAGAGGCAGCTCTCTTTCACATATAAATGCTGAAGCAACAAGATTAAAATAATGAATTATTTTAAAAGCATACATGAAAAAACACACTAAGCCAGATTTTTTTAGTACTTGAAATCACTTTTATTTGTGAGGAACGTCACCCATGCTGCACAGTTTCAAATAGATCTTGACAAGGAAAGCGGAAGTTTGTCCTCCCCACGTCCTGCAGTGAACAGGACTGGCACAGAAAAAAAAAACTCACACTTGGGAGGTTTAGCACCAGCATCCAATAAAAAAAGCATTTTATTTCAATTTTAGTTCTTTGGTTGGTTTTTTTTCCCTTTTCAGTTTGATACCAAAAGAAAATTTGAAAAATATCAATACTAGCAAAACAGTGAAATTCTAGGGAAAAAAACCCAAAAAAACAAAAAGCCCCACAGTTGCTGTTGAAACTAGGGAGGTTGTTCTTTCTCAATCTCGCTCTCTTTCTCTCTTCATGCATCTATCTCGTAGGCGTTCCCTGGATCTCAGCTGCTGGTAAATTTTGTTTTCTTCTACATTTTGGTATTTCAAATCTTTGCTTTCGTCATCACTGTTGACAATTTATTGCTTGCATGTTTCTTTGGTGTTACTTTTGAGTTGTATTTTAGGACACCTGTTGAAGAGCCAAATTAAAAAAAAAAAATGCAGTTTATGTTTCGCTCTCTCATTAAACAGATGAGATGTCAAATGAAAAGAGTTATAACAAGCAGGATAAGCACAACTGGCTTATCCTGTCCATAATCAGGATCTCCCTAAAATGAAGTAACTCATCAGCAGTTGCTGTTACTATACAGACCAGAGAGCTTCCTAGGAAAAAAGAAATCAATTATAAAGCAATAGGGACTTTGTGACAAATACAGAGACAGAGGTGAGGAAGAAGAGAAAAGCAGCATCTTGGTTTGCCTATACAGTACTCTCAGAACTTAGCACAAATATCAAGCCATACATAAGGGGATGTGGCCAGAATCCTAGGAGCATACCCAATGTTGCTTCCATTGGAAAACAGGAACTATCTGTATTCCTTACCTGAGCGATGGTAAAGGTGCCTGGGGAGCCGGACATTACTCAGCACCACTCTGCTCTGTCACTGGAGCAGGATTTTCAGCAGGTGTTTCAGTTACCTTTGTCTGAGACACAACAAACTCTTATTATAGGCAAAGGCTGACCTCCACACCCTTCCTCTATTCAGTGGTACAGCCAGCATAAGCCAGGTTTTAAAACAAACACTAAAATGTAATGTTTTCTGGAGATTCATTTTTCTTGAATTTCCTGTGAGTATTACCCAGCAGATTCTGTCAAGGAAACAACTAAAGTAGACACTGAATGAGAAAATCTTTCCTCAATAAAGTAGAAGCTGTGTTTGCAAAAAGTTTCCTGAAATTATCTGGTTCAAACAGTTCAGGAAATGGACCTAGAGCATTCAAATCCATTTCTTATGCTACATACACAGTTAAGGTTTGAGGAAGTAGAAAAACACAACTGTTTCCACTTCAAAAAGAGTCGTTACAGTCTGAGCCCAATTAAGAACGATCCAGAAGCAGTCCCTATCCCACTGCTGGTTCCTTTCAAGATAAGGTGCTTATTCTGCAAGAAGGTCAGAAGAAGTAGACAAGGAAATCAGCACATCAGATTTGGTCATCAAGACTTATCCAATACGTGAATTCACTTATTAAAAATTCACACAGGGCAGAAGGTCTTGAGCATTCACCCCCTTAAAACCTCAGTCTCTGCCACACAGAATCATAAAATGGTTTGGGTTGGAAGGGGACCTTGAAGATCCCCTCATTCCAACCTCCTCCCATGGGCAGGGACACCTTCCACTATCCCAGGGTGCTCAGAGCCCCATCCAGCCTGGCCTTGGACACTGCCAGGGATGGGGCAGCCACAGCTTCCCTGGGCAACCTGTGCCAGGGCCTCCTCACCCTCACAGGGAAGAATTTTTTTCCTCATATTCAATCTACACCTAGTCTCTTTCAATTTTAACTCATTCTCCCTTGTCCTGTCACTCCATGCCCTTGCAACAGTCTTGCCCCATCTTTCCCTTCAGGCACTGGAAGGCCACAATGAGGTCACCCTGAAGCCTTCTCTTCTCCAGGCTGAACCATCCCAGCCTTTCCTCCCAGGAGAGGTGCTCGTGGCTCTGAGCAGCTTGGTGTCCCTACCTCTTTGCCCTCCTGTGCTGGAGCGCTGGCAGGACGCGGCCGGCGCCGGTAGTTGTAGGGGCGCCGGTAGCCGCGGCGCAGCGGCTGCTGGCTCATGGCGTTGGCCTCGTGATGGTTCTCCTTGTTTTCAGCCTCTCCAGTCGTCGGGGCAGGGCGTGGGCGAGGGGGCCCTCTGAGGGGGCAGAAAGAGGTGTTAAGTATGAAAGAAGCCCAGAGGTTAAACTATAGTAATTTTAGCCCAGCAAAACCTTCCATAACCAAGTATCATCCTCAACAGTTTTGAGTGCTGGCAAACCATCCCTTTGGGGTTTGGCTGGCATATGGTTGGAAAGGAAAGACAAGAAAGGTGGGTGTCTCTTCACTGCTGAAGCTCCATCACCATATGCTACTGTATCCTGCAATGAAGATGCAGTTAGACCCTTCAAATTGCTGGCTAGGAGAAGAAACAAGCCAGTAGTAGCCACACTGATTGTGCTAAGCTAGCCTTGGCCTGGCTATATACCAGCCCAGTCCTACTCCTAATTTATGGTGCAGTCCTTGCAATCCTCCTCTACCTGCAAACCATTCCTGGATCTTTCCTCTTTGCCTCATGTTGCCGCTCTTAACCATTCAGGAAAAGCACCTATCACAGGTGAGCTGGACTTCATTAACACTAAGCTATCAAGTCCATGTTCTTGATGCATACAGAGCATTTCACCTCATTTCCAGTATAAACAAAGTATGTTTATAAACTGTCCAAACACAGCTGAATTCCCATTAGCTAATCCACAGCCACCTAATCCCAAAAGCCAATTTAGCTTTTCCAAAGGAACGTAACAAAAGCACCAGTGTCATTTGATTTAGTGCCTGTAAACAAAAGCAGTACCTGTGAACTTAAACAGAAGCATTACACACTGACAGAATCTATCATTTTTCTCATAGGAAAAATGCATCAGAAAATCACAAGTTTCCATTAGTCATGGACAAGTTACTCAGCCTGTGATTCAGCCACATGACGTGCAAAAGCCTCACTGGACTTGCTATGGTGCTATCTCTGACTGCCCAAAGCTAATGAAGACTTTCAGGAATTAAATTTATTCAGCTCGAATGCCAACAAGCAGCAAGCATCAGTGGTATCCCATTTCCCACAGTCCTAGATCAAAGAGCCAAATTGAACATGAATATTCATTGACAGAAAAGTTCAAAGTAGAGGTGGAAGGCTTGTGGTTTTAGACCCAGATTCCAAAAGGATGGATCCATGTGCATGGAACAGGCAAGTCATTACAATTAAGACCAATCTTGTTATCCTTATCAAATTCAGCTTGTTGCTGCTCTTGCACTGTTATTTACCTCTTTGTTTTTGAGCAGACATACACATGAAAAAATGAGGATTACATCATTTTCATAGTTCATCTCTAAATTCAGTGTTGGAATTTGACTTCAGCCCAGGATGCGGGTGGCTTTCTGGGCTGCAACTCCCCATTTACCAGCTCACACACAGTTTTCACCCACCAGCACCCCTAGCACCACCCCAGACCAAGGATTTGGGTTATTACTTGTCCAGGAAAGCATGAGTGTTCAGCTGGGAGGACATGGACCCTGCAGCTCACTTCAATATGCTGCTCAGTTGTGAGAAGTAACGGGATGCAAAGAACTCTTTGCCCCTTCTGAGCCACTATGATTCTGAACACACAAGCACATGAGACAAATTTCTCCTAGTAATTAAAATGCTTCTCACTGTCCCTACCACTTGCATAGGTGTTCCCACACTTGGAAGCCTGTGTAGAACACAAAAGCATCCGAATATTCCTGAGCAGAGGAACTGTACAGACCTGCGATAGCGGGGACGGTAGGTAGGATTCCTGTGCACTTGCTGAAGTTGTCCTCCTTCTGTGACCCCATCCTTCATTTCTCCCTCACCTCCCTGCTACCAAAAGAAAACAAAAGTGTTGTATTTGACAGGTAGTATAGTAATCATAACCCTGAATGCAAGCTCAAAAACAATGTATCAGTACAGAAACCCCAGCATATTGGGTAAAAAGAAGCAGCAGATTCTCAAAAGGCTTTAATTTGGGCAAAGTTAAGATGAGGACAAAACAAGAGCCATCAGTGCTGCCCCTGTTCCTCACAGACTAAGAAGCTGTTCTTCTTAGAAACAGTTCTCTCCGATGCATATTTAGTGCATTTCAATACATGACAATGCACTGTAAGGGGTAAACGTTATTGAGAGGCGGCTATTGATCAGGACACTTCTGAATTTGGAAAGCTAACAAAGACATCACACAAACTTGCCACAGGCCACTTCACATTGTACACAAAGCCCCATTCCACAGGGAACTCCCACAAAAACATCAAGAAATTTTAAGATAGAAAAACTGTATTACCTCACATCAAACCCTCTTTCTACACACTCAATCTTTTCAACCTTTCAGAGATGCAGTGGTTATCTTTCCCGTTTAGATGTTAATTGATAGAGTTGCATATTGGATTGGGTGGGTTTGTTTCTAGTTTGATTTTTGTTTGTGGTTTGTGTTTCAAATGCCAGCCATCAGTAATGTCTGTTTTATAAAATGTTACATGACTTACAGTTCCCACTGTATTCTTCCCTTTAAAAGAAGGAATTTAACAAGAGATCTAGAAACAGAAGTGCATCTTCTGCATCTGATCCAGCAGGAAGCAAAAGCCATAGCCTCCTAACAGCCCTTGGTAATCTGTATTAAGTTTGACAGGTATCCTTCCCATTCTGCACAGCCATTTTAACCACCATGACCATACTCAATTAAAAAACCCACAATTATCTGTGATGTTCTCTCATGTATAGAACTGATCAGGATAACTAAATATCCAAAGGAACTAGGACAGATAATAGGAACAGGCAGCATTTGACAGCAGTCAAGGTATAATTGAGAGACTCAGAACTCAGAAAAATTACACGTCTCAGTTTACAACAGCTTTATAGTACTCATCCACTTCGCAACACCCATCTGCTCTGTTTTTATCAAGATGTCTTGTACACCATAACTTGGAAGTTTATTAGACCTGTGTTGCATGTCAGAAGTGCCTCAGACAGTCAGGTGAGAAACAGCCCTGCCGGTATTGTGTGTGGCAGCAGCAATCCAGGAGACTGAACTCACACTCCGAGGTGGTCCCCGGCGTCGGCCAAAGTAGCCCCGTCGATAGCGGCGCCGGTCTGCAGCGTAGCGGCTGCCTTCCACGGGGACTCCATCTGGACCAGTGACATTAGCTGCTTCTGCACCCTAAAAGGACAAAAGAAAGGCAGCCAGGGTGGTGTGAGACAAGAACAACCATCTACAGGGAGAAGTTGAAAGAGGAAAAAGGCAAGGCATAAGTTCCAAGCTACAGTGATTCCTTTCTCCCACATAATGCAAAAGCAGGTTTGCTATTCCCAACTCCTTAACCAAGAGGTATCATCATGAGTTAAGATACTGAAATCCTATCCAACAGGCTGAGTTCAGAGGAAGAAGCAAAAAGTAACTTATTACAGAGACAAAAAAAAAAAAAAAAAAACAACCACACAACAAAACCTCATAACCCTCAAAAAATGTTCAAGAAAGTAGAAGCATAAGGGAATTGAAAGTTCTTACAGTTATTAAGCTACCACACTCCAAGACAAATTCTTCAGGGCTATATATGCCTCAGTTAGTAATTACTGGGCAGGCTGTAGGCTTCAAATGTTCTACCAAGTAACAACTGCAGATTCTAGAAGCACTAGGATGCAGTTTACTTGTAGAGTTTTGATACTATCTAGAAATATGCCTTAATGAAACCTGTAAAAAACAGATCTCCCCCAGAAGAGCTGTATAAATGCCATCTTACCCAGGGATTAACACATCAGACAGAAACACCAGAGACACAGCTAAGGGTCTGTGTGATGTTAACTCTGTTGGACCACACCCTGATGCTCCATGGTCTCTCACCTTCTCTCCCTCGACCACATCAAATTCTACAGTCTCTCCATCGCCAACGCTGCGCAGGTACTTCCGTGGATTGTTTTTCTTTATGGCCGTCTTGAAGGGAAGAAGATACATAAAAATATATTATATTATGTTACTTATCTTACACATTCATAGCCCCACAGATGAGGGAAGGGCAGTATTTTTCTGCTACAATTCCAACGCCACACACCAGAGCAGTCACCACACAAAGATATTTAAAATACACCGATGTCTCTTATTTCACAGGCCCACCAACACTCAGTTTGAGGTTTCCTCTTTTCTCACTATTTATGAGTTTATAAATCAGCTGCTGCCCCAGGATCTGCTCTGTCCAGCACACTGAATATAGAAATTATTACAAACCTCCGCACGGAGTTCATACTGAGTGTTTGATCTCCTCCAAGCTGTACCAAGGCAGCTCTAGCAGCAAGTGTGACCCCTGCCTTCAGTCATTAGGAGACCTGTAGACCATCTAGAGCGAACTCAAGACCCAGAGCATTTTTGTAGAAGCATTAACTATATGGTATCATGGCTAGTTGTGGTAACTAGAAAAGAATTATTGTAACTCTGGTGTAACATGAATTAGTATTTTATCTAAGCACTGTAAAGGAGCCCCCAAATATTAGGTGAGTCTGTAAATAACACAGGAATAGTACCAGAACAGACAGATGCAATCTCAGCCATCTCCTGGACAAAAACCCCAAAGTACTACAATAATAGCTATAAATAATAATACCAGTATTGTTATATAAAAATAACAACATGGGTTTGGATCAAAGCCAGCTGTACACCTCCTCAGACCCACAGGCAACACTCAAACCTCCTGGAGCCATTTTCAGTCTGTCAACTACAGATACTTTGTACTCTGTGGAGTATTTCTAGAATTCCACAACAGGTTGTTAGCAAGACAAGCCTACAATCTGTTCATTAGGCAAGGCTTCACAAACTGTGAGAAGAAGATGTGAGGGAGAAAAGACCAAGACATGCATTGTACAAGCTAATCCAGTAGCTATTTTCTTACGGAAAGATTATTAACTTGCATTAGATTATTAAATACCAATTCACATTAAGTTTCCTGGTCTGAGAATCTTTAGTTAGCAGAAAGGAGGGAGGTGCAGAGCCAGCAGAGAGAAACACAGGGTATAAATCCAGCTTAAGAAATGGGATATAGGGCAGAAACAGAAGCCAGTTGTCCTGGATGCAGTTCAAGAAAAACTGGAGAATGACCATCAGTGGAGCTGTTACCTTTGCATAGCAACAATATTCAGTCAACAACATCTCAAAAATATTTCCACCCAAAAGAAAAATTTATTCAGTTTAAAGCTCATTTTGACTAGTCTAGGAAACCTATTTTCCTTGCTGCTGAATACAATCTCCTTTGTGTTTCAGGCAACAGACCAGCATGTCCTTCTAGCCATACCTTTCCCTATATCCTGCAGCATCCCTGAACAGCCTAAGGATGCAAGAGTGTTCATACTATTACTAGCAAAGCAAAAACATCCCAAGAGGTTTGGGGTTTTTTGTAATACAGAAACAGAATGAGCTGTTCAAGTCAATTCCCTTGGGAATTACTTAAGCAAGCAGAGACTCCACAATTAGCTCAGATAACTTTGTTTGCTTTCTGCTGACCTTTTAGTGTAACTGTCCCATTTCTAAAACTCAGATAGAGGTGTTTGCCTTTCCATAAATGTTATATACTAGTACTAAAACACTTAATCCACAGCAAAGTTAATGGTTTAGTTAATGGTTTAGTACTATTTGTACTGAAACTGACTAAAACTCATAAAAGACTTGTGCTTTGCATATGACAGAGATGTCAATAAGCTGTATTTCAAACTCCTTCCCCTTCCTTGTAAGCGCAGAAGAAGATAGGACTAACAAATTTCTTTTCAGCAGAGGGTATACTTAAGATTGATGAAGCTCCTCAAATACCCTTCAAATAGCACAACGGAAGACAAAAGCAACGGTATTCCACACATTCTGTTCCCAGCTTTATGGGCAGAAACTTTAAGAATCCAGATCTGCAATTGTCAACAGGAGATAGAGGCTGCAGTAGGCTGGAGTTTGTTTAATAAAGGCAATCAGGACAATTTCGTGTAAATCCTAGAAATCCAAGCAGAAACTATACAGCTTTACTACTCCAGCTGCAGATAAACATTGCTGAAATAAGCCTCTAACAAGCCTAAGCTCTAAGCTTGATGAAAAGACTTTTACTCTGCATACCCAGAGGGGAGAGAGCACTATTCTCCCTGTTACTGTTTACCAGCATCCTGCAGGCTCCAGCTTCTCTGATTCAGAAGACAGATGTTTCATATTAACAGACAACACTCAACAACAAAGCCTTTCCTTTCCCATGGGGACACTGATGAACAGGCAGCTACAAGATCCTTCAGAGCTAGTTCAGGTTCTTGTTTGAAAGAGTTCTTTCCATATGCTCATACCACCACATCATCAACACATCCAGCATTGTTCCAGTAATAGCCACAATTTGTTACACCAATTACTGGTGCAGGTACTCCAGGCTGTGCACGATCAACACGGTCCAGTGAAGTGAAGAGAAAGAGATATTAACAACTCCTCACTGCTCCTTGATTTAAACTCTGCCTAATTAAATGGAACTTCCCTGGCTGCTGACACTTTTCCTGGTGTTAAATTGCAAGACACACTGCAGCCCACAAGGCAGATGGATCCCTGTTGCTCACAGCACCTGTAGCTGACTGACACAGTGCCCTGGACAGCACCTTGCACCAACCAACCAGACACGGACGGACACAAGGTGAAGAACTGCCCTTCCCAAAAACATTGCCTGGGGCCCCTGCAAGACAAAGGGTTAACTCAAAGCAAGCCATGCATGCCCTAAAAAGAAAAGCATTTTAATCTGTACTAGTTATAAATAGCATCCAATAGCCAGACACCAAGCACTAACCCCCATTCCAATCATGAGATCGCCCGTTCCCTCCCCATGCGGATGCACGCAGGGGAGGCAGGGAGGAAGCTGTATCTATTCAACTAGGTCAGCCTTATTCTGAAGGGATTAGGAGCGTAATCCAGCCCCTCCCAGGCACGAGGGAGCATCAGAGCAGGCACTATCAGTGCAGAGGGAGCTTGAACCGGGACGTTTGCTCACAGCATGGATTTGCCTCTCTCATCGGACGGCCCCATCAGGAGCTCTGGCCAGAATGTCCCAGGCTTTGGGAGTGAGCACCTCCATGTACAGGATGAGGAACATCCGACTGCAGCCAAGCCAGAGCAGCACTAGAAGCATCTACTCTGCTGTGCTCAGCCTGCCAAGAGGGTTAATCCGATGCAGGCCTGCACATGATGTGGTATTTCCGAAACAAAGCCAGTTTTGCTCACCCCGAAAGGACTACAGCCACAGGAGATGGGAAGTGCCCACCTTGAACCCCCTCCACACACACCCATTAGTTTACATTTAGGGGAATAATCTTCACTACAGGTGAAGGAGACAAAACAGCACAGATAACACTAGCTTTCTGTTTGGGTCTCAGCTGGCAGCCTTCCCAAGCAGAACAACACTGATCCATGTTATCTGTCATCAGCACAACAGCCATTTTCCAGGCTATCGTCTCACAAGTATCAAGGAAACCTCATTTGTCTTTAAGGCAGTGCTGCCTATCCAGAACATGTTTCTCTTCCAGAACTCTTCCCACCCTCCTCTGGACACAATCCCATCAGACCACAGATGTGTCAGCCTGCCCACAGCACAGGCTGCTAAGGAAGGAAAATGACCATCAAAAAATCAGTATATGCATTGACAGCTCTTGCTCTCAAATCCACCAGCTGAACCAGGAATGTGTACTGTGCACACTTCCCAACATCATCTTCACTCATAACAGGCACTAGACTTATCCCCTCCCAGCTTCAGCCAGGTTCAGATAATGGGTGTACACCCTATGATCCAGAGAAACAGTTACCACTGCTACCACAGTTACCACTATTTAGTCATCAAGACACCGGGACTAAACTAACTCTCAGCGTTGACTCATCAGCTAAGGATGTATGTACATAGCCCGATCCTCTGTAACCAGCTCTGGGAACAAACCTCCTGGTCACACTTGATAGAAATACTGTCACTTATGCCACAGAGAAAGTTCAAGCTTTCAGAGATCACATAAGCCTGCAGACAGACATTTTATATGGGACAAACTCTAGGGGTAAGATTGCAGTTTCTGGTGAATGATGCAAAACCAAATCTAAGCCAACTAATCAGTTGATATCAGCACGGAGACAGCATCCTCTGTCTTGCCATTATTTGTCTGCAACCTGAGAGTCACAGTATAAACTTAGAACAGCCTCCTGACAGCCCAAGGAAGTTAACCAATAACAAGCCACTGGGGCAAGCTCTCTCTGCTTGGGCACACTTGGCACACAGCCTTCCTCCTCTTCTTCCTAAGAGCAGCTGCCTCGTGCAGAAACAGCTGATGGCAACCCAGGCTGGTCAAGAGCCAAACTAGATCACTTTCTCTCCAATACCAGGGAGGGCAGACAGAACAGACCGGCAAGAAGAGGGTAGGAAGAAACAAAAGACACAAGGAGCATGAGGAAACAGGGGGAAGGACAGACGACAGTAGCAAGGTATTCAGAGTAGTCATGTCACCAGGGGGAAACAACCAAACAAAAATCACACCAAAAAAAACACCTTTAGTGCTCAAATTGGAGCAGACAAAAAAGGGTTAAGAAGGGTTAAAATACCTAGCCCTTCAAAGAGAAGGAAAACAACCTAATATTTCTCCCTGAAAATTTCAACATGCACATCCACTCAAGTTATCTGCAGAAAATATTCTAAGGAGAAGCCAGGACAAGGTTGGGTAGCTGTTGCAGGAAGCTGCATTAGAAACCTACCATAGTACACACCTCTAAGCACAATTACTGCTGTCTTACCTGATGAACAAACACATCTTCTTTGGTATCATTTCTGTGAAAAGAAAGTGAGAAGTCATAAGAGTTTAGACTAAAGAGACTTAACTAGAAATTCCTGGCTTTTCAAGTGAAACCCTCCTTCCCTCAGCCTGTAGCACATGCCCTGAATTCCATACATTCTGTCTAAGCCTAGGCTACCAAAACCCTGCTCTGAACTTCTATGGTCATTTGCTTAAGAACAGAAAGGACTCCCGGGCCTTCAAAAGCGTGAGAGGATGGAGGAGGTCCTCTGTAATCTTCTGGCAAACATTCAGTGTTTTCTTTTTATCCAGGGCAGAGTTGATGACTGGACTGCTTGTTTTTCACTACTCTTAACTCCCCAAAAACACTTCCAGAGGGACTGCAACCTGAGCTGTTACCCCAGAGGTCAAACAAGACTATCAACAGGACTGGCCACAGCTGTTAACAGAGATCGCCTTTCAGTGAAACTCAAAGCAACCAGGCACAAGAGGTGTTAGGGGAGTCCACAGGAGGAGGACCCAGACATGAACGTGAGGTTTTCTGGATTAGGCCAGACAGCTCAGGCTTCCACATGCAAAGCACAAAGATAAGTCTGAGACCTTGAATCTGTGTTCCCATATAATAAGAAAGAGCCTAAACCCTGCCATCTGTTCACTCAATTCCTTCTCTGCAAACAGAACAGGTGGGTCAAAGAGTTTGTGAAGATAATGCATAATCCCAAACTTGTTGTCCTGGATTGAAGCAACAGTAGACTTCATGTTAGGAAGAACACTAACAAGTTATTACACCATAACCAGCTGAAGGCTCTTACATCAACTGCTATTACAGATTTTAAGAGGACTTCCAAATTGAAACTTTTCTTCTAAGTTTATGTAACCCTGGATAATAACCTCCAGAGACTGAGATTAATACCACACCACAACTGGCTTCAGATCCATGAACATGGGGTCTTCTACCCCTTTCTGCACTGTCCAATTTACCCAAATCTACCTGATGTGTAACAGCTCAAGGACTTGCAGAGTGAAATTAACTTGCCAGGTATGTTTTTTGGAAGACAAGTGTTCAGCATGCAGGACTCTCATTCCTCAAAAAAGCACACAAGACATTTAAGCCCCTCAATTCCAAAGATATTTCAGCCTTAAAAGCCAGAGTTTCCTCCAGTAAATTGGAAGCATGGGTCTTCTGCACAGAAGGCTGCAGTGTGATCAATCTCACCTACAGCTGTTTGGATTCTCAATGCTATTCGAAAGTTTGTTTGTGTCCAGAGGAGAAGAGGGGAAAAAACCAAAAGATACAAAGAGAGAATTTCTATGAAGCCCAGGCCTGGCATATTTTCAGTGAGATAATTTCAGAGAATCTCAATGAGTATCCACTGGAGGTATTCTGACCAATCAGTTAACACTTAACTTTTACCCAAAAGTATTTCCCCTCACCCTCCTGCCTTTCTCAGGCCTTCAAAAAAAGCCAGGCAGTCACTAAAGAATATGCAGCTCATTAAGAGTGTAGTAGAAGTAAACATGAGAAACAGGTAACAGACCACATTTGTATTGAGTTTCACCCTTTGCTTTCTCCCCATACACACAACCTTTGACTGGGGGCTGAGATGTTTTACTGAGAAAGAGTTTGCTGAGTGCCTGGCCTAAGCTGACAATCAACTGCATGAACACGTAGCCAGGTCCTCAGGTCTCTGTTACAATTAGTAATCCATGGCCTATCGTGTACCACGAGTCTCAGTACAGCATAAATACAACTATCAGAATTTAAACATACCTGTTGATAAAGCCATATCCATTTCTGACATTGAACCACTTGACTGTGCCAAGAACTTTGGTGGCTGGAAAGAAAGTTAAAGAAGTTAATCTAAAACATAAAAAGGCACAATAATGTTAAAAAAATACTTCTATAATTGCATATAAAGTTGCAATCCGACTTATTTTGTTCCCTTAACACTCAAAGCATGCCTTCACCTCCCAGTTCAGTTTATTCTAATGCAGTTAACAAGACACAGTGCTTTAACAAACCGTTTTTCAGCCAAAAGTTTACCACATAGCACAAAGCCTAGCTCTATTTTCAGAACTGACCATTCACCCCTTTTTTTATTTCTTATCCCAGAAATGGGCATCAAAGCTGAAAATCCCACTGCCATTCATCAGTTCTTTTTAGCTTAGTAGCTAGACATGAAACACAGCTGAAGGAAGCTGTTTAAAATTCCTCTCTTCCACTTACCCTTCTTTCTTCCTTGGAAACCAGAACTGCCCAAAGAAGCAGTATCAAGTACTGTGCAACCCTCTCAAGTGGAAAGGCAGCACATCCTTATTCTGGAAAAGCTCTTTCTTGCATGCTCAGCATCGCGCTAACCAAGTAAGACCCCACAAGACATTTTATTTTTTCGTACTGCTACTGCTAAGATCATCTGTGATTGCTTAGTTACAAAGTGACCAACTTCATGTTCCATGACTTTCAGGATCAAGGCAAGCTCCTGTCTCAACAGCAAAACAGCATCTACTTAGAATCCACACTGCAGTGTCTTATAGGATCTGGCAAAACCTGTTTCTCCAAATTACAGGAATGTGTAGGAGGAACTCGACAGTGATGGAGGCAGTTCAACCCTTCCTTACCTCAGAACAACTGGGTGGACACCACAAACTTGTACTTTTCAAACCTCTAGTAAAAGAGTTTTAGCCTCTATAATTTAAGACCTGTTACATATTACCACAGCTTGATCACAACTACCTAAGCAACCTGTGCAGTACTTACTTGAAAAGGGTCTAGCCACCTACAGATGACTACATGCTAAAAACCTCACATACATGTTTTGGGGGTGGCAAGAACCCAAGAGGCAATTAAAAGGAAAACAGACTAGAGAATCTCCAGTTTAGAAGTCCAAGCCACTCTGCTAGAGGCAAGAGCACACTGTAAATTGTTACCTTCATCTACTCTACACCTGTATTCTTTTCTAAATATTCACAAGGAGATGACAGGGCCAGCCAGACCTTTGGTCTCATGTAGTCTTGCCATTCTCATACACCCCTCAAGTAAGAACGTTCGACAACAGCAGTGCATTGTAGCACTGCTGCTGTTATTACTTTCAGTAACAGGCCATTTCTCATTGCCCTTTTAGAAGTGAAGTTTTTGGTCCCCTTTTAGTAGAAGATGTTCTTATTTAGAAGCAGAGAAGTCATAACATGACTGAGACATTACCTAGAAGAAAGGACTCTGCCTAGTACAACACACATTCCCAAGAATTCTTGCTTACAGGGACAGAAAAACATTGTTTCAGGGTCCAACACTGATTCAGTAAACAGTGTTCAGCACCAGTATTTATAGCTGTGCTTTTAGGTTTAGTTTCACAGGGACATCACCACATACAGACACTTCCTGCTACCACAAAGGCACTGGCTACAAGAGCTCCCTGCACTCACGCAAGTCAACAGGAGGGGCTGGGGGAACACAGAAATAGTGCCAACAGTACCTGCAGGTTTCAGCCTGCTTTGAGAAACAATGCCAATACCACTACTTCCCTCAACATCATCCTTTCCCTCCCCTGCAGAATAGCTTTGGAATCTCTTGGCCTACTTGAACCACATTAGGAAGAAGCCTAGGAAGCAGGACAAATACTCCCAGAGGGGTCAAGAGGCTGGGAAGGAGAGGTAGTCAAAACTTACTCTGCAGCCAGCTGGCTGCTCCTAAGTGGATGAGTATGCACACAGTTCAAAAACAACATTGTTCCAAGGGGGACACTCCAATATATTCCCCCTAAGACAGCGTGCTAGAGAAATACTACTCCCTGCAGACATTTACAGTCTCCCCTAAGTATCACTGTGGGCCAAAAGAACGTCAGACAACAGCATGACACTCAACATCCATGGTACAGCCACTGGCAAGCCTGAGCAGGGAAGTCTGGCAAGGAGGAGGACAAGCCCAGAGGAAAACACAATAGCCAGTTACACTGATGAGTCACAGAAGGCAGTTGATGTGCTGACGTACATCCCACCAGCAAGTGGAAGCCCACGTATTTCTGCAAGATGCTGTACTCTGATGCTATCAGAGGAAACAATCATCAGCCACTCCTACCCATGCCAAAATAGCCTTTTAACAAGGAGAGCTAAAAGCTTCCTGTGACCAGGAGAATAGAGAAAGTTGAGTAAACTTTACCCATATTCCTAGAAGTCAGACATTTGGATGGCCTGAGCAAGCATAAGACAGTGGTTCTAATAGGATCTTTGTAAAAGAAGGCTTAAGTGAACATAATTACACAAGTGACCATTAACAGGGACATTTGAAGTGGAGTTTAACATAAATCCATTGTGCAAAACCATCACCACGGTGGTTTTCATTTTCCTGCTAGTTCAGGAAAGGCACTTCTACCTTCACTTCCCCCACCCCTTCTCTCTAAGCAATAGGAATAGATTAACAAGGTGAAAACATCACCAGGAATGAAACAAGCCACACTAAGGCAAGAAGCAGCCATATATACCAGCAGATATGGATGTGCTGATTCCTGTGTACTAATTACTGACAAATGATGTAATGGGGAAAAAAAAGAATCACAGAAGCTGTGCCTCCCATCTCTGTTTTGCTAGAATTCTTCCTAACTCCACTCCAGAGAAGTCCTTCGCCTGGTTCCTCTCTCCATTGCAGTAAGATCTCAGTCTTATCCTTCAGAAGAGAAGGTCCTGTTTATCCTTAGGAAAGTTTGGGACTCTACACTGTAAGTCAGCTTCAACTCTGCCTTTACCAAACTCTTGAAGTTCCACAGTTATAAGCAGTAAACCCCTATCGGCAGTAGCCTGCAGACTGAAGTCTTGTCCTTTTCAACAGGTTGATCCTATTTAATTACAATGAAAAAGAGCCACACTTGCTATGCACCGGGCTTGAGCACAGATGGTAACATAGCATTTTGTTTACCTTTCACTGATAGTAAAGTAGAAACTAAACCCCCCCCCCCCCCCCCCCCCAAAAACACACNAAACTCAAAACAAGCAAAGCCCGCTAAACCTGGAAGCATTACCCAAGCAGTATTCTTTACGGATAGAAAAGTTGTGCCGGGACCTTAATATTAAAGAGAGGCACAGAGGGTTTGGCAGCAGCCCTTCCCAGGGGAGATGCCGCCGGCAGGTGCCGGGAAGAGGCTGAGCCCGGCTGTGCCGCACTCGCTGTCCCGCACGGTCCGGGCCGCTGAGGCACACCCGGGCTCCCGCCCAGCTCCCGAGCGCGTCACGGCCGGCGCCGCGCGGCTCCCCCGGCCCGCGAGGGAGGAGGAGGAGGCGGCCCGGCCTGACTCACCCCGGGGGAGGCGAGCGCACCGGCCCGGGCTACGGGCGGAGGCCGCGGGCGGACCCCCTGCCCCGCTGCAGGTGCGCCGCGAACTTGGGAGCGGCACCCGGTACTCACCCAGCACTTTCTTCTCCGGCTCGGCCGCCGCGGTTGTGGCGGCGGCGGCGGCGCCGG